>CM045770.1:157983960-158428125 GCA_025200525.1 Camellia lanceoleosa
TATTTTATATTAGTTGTGGGTCAAATAAATGGATAAATATACAAAAAATATATATAAGTTAGATGTAACTCAAATGGTAAGAGCCTTATTTATTCATTTTGTGGTCTAGAGTTCAAGTCACACCCTCTTCTCTTTTTTTATTTATTTATTTATTTATTTTTTTTAATAATAAATTTTGCCTCCAAACTAAAGACTTTCACCATAATATATTTTCGGATTTAAAATTAATTAAAAGACCTTCTAAATATGTAATTTGCACTTTAAGATTCACCATCAAAATATTTGAGATTTGTAAAATTATTATTATCTAATTATTTATTTAATTTTTATATTCGGGTTCTCACATTCTCCCCCCCTAAAAGAAAAGTTTCGTCCTCGAAACTAACCTGAGTAAATCATGAGAATAGATGTGGGTACTTCTCGCGCATCTCGTCCTCGCGTTCCTTGATCGCCCCTCCAAATAGATGATTACGCCACACTACCTTAACCAATTTAATGACCTTTATGCATGCAACATTTTCTCCTTCGAATCCAAAATCTGAACAAGTATCTCCTCATACGAAAAATCCTCTCTAATCTGAAGCGGTTCATAATTTATCACATGCGATAGACTGTGCACATATTTCCTCAATATAGACACGTGAAACACATTATGCCCTCCTGCCAACCTAGGGGTAAAGCAACATGGTACGCAACCTCCCCAACCTTCTCCAATACCTCAAATGGACTAATGTATCTAGAACTCAATTTTCCTTTCTTTCCAAACCTGATGACTACTTTCCATGGTGATACTTTCAAGAATACCATATCTCCCACATGAAACTCTAAATCTCTCCTACGATGATCAGCATAAACTCTTTTTTTTTTTTGTTTGCTCCAAACAGTCAGTAATCTCTCTCTGATGGTGATAATTTTCTATGTAGCATCCTCCACCAAATCAGGTCCCAACACTTGCCTCTCACCAACCTCATACCAACGTAAAGGAGACCTACACTTCCTCTCATACAAGGCCTCATAAGAAGCTACTCCAAAACTAAAATGATAACTATTATTATACGAATATTGTGTAACAAATTTATGATAACCTCAAAACAAAATTTCTACACCCTAAGGCCACCCACGACTTTTAGATATGTTGTTCTATAAAAGCCACCCTCTAATTAAAACCACTCATACTCGAATTTCAACATACAATTTACAATGGGAGGGGAAAATGTAGATGATTCTTGCAACATATAATGGGTTTAACTAAAATATTTCAAACTCACAATTAGAATATAACGTACCTACAATCTCACTAGAATGCAACCAAACGCACCTACAATTTTGTTCATTTAACCCAAGTGCCTCAAAAGGTCCCATCAACCAAACGAACAAACTATCTCAAAAGCACTAAAAAAAATATCTGAACACTACATACCAATAATGATAGCTCACCACAAAAAAAAAAAAAATCCTTTCCATCATCTAGTTCGACAATCTACTTAAAACAATCAAACATGATTATCCCAACATTCTAACCAATGACAACAATCTCTCTTCAAGGACACAATTCAATGATACATTTTGAGATCCCAACCATCACACAACAACAAACACATCTCGATATTAAAACGAATCCACACTCGATTACTCAATTTGGAATTAAACTAGCACAAATATTAACTTGGAATGTTTCATCTATAAAAACCTCAATTCATCGCCTAGTACAATCATATTCTTCCCTGAATTATTCCACTCACAAAAAAAAATTCACAAATCACCTTAGCTCCAACTGCTTCATCTAGAAAACAAGAAACATCGATCCATATAAAACATAATGCAACCACGCCAAACATACTACTGGAAAATTCTCAGCCATAACTTTAATTGCCCAACCAAGCAATTTCTGTATTATTTTACCTATCTACTCTATTTCTTTTACTTGACAAACCGACTAACAGTTTACACAAACTTGTCTACATCCACCCACACAATCTCACTCCAACATAGATTTTATCCAAATACTCACACAATGCACTTCGAGTCCACATAGAATTCATCAAGATTGGGTGCACATTCTAATTATACTAAGGTACTTCCAACAAAAGTTAAATTAAAGCAACTCTCATTCTTTAAAACCAAAGCCATGACACTAACTCCAAGGTTGCAATACGATTCTACATCACACTAATATTATGATAATCCACAAGATCAAATCCCAATTCAACAACTCTTACTACACCAATTCACTTATCGACAATTATTAATATCATTCTTAAGGCCTGTTAATAAAATATTCTATCTTTCACTCTAGAAGTATATCGAACAAATCACAATAAGACACTTGTAAAAATTTACACCGAAACAATCCTAAAATTTTCAAATCATTAATAAATAGATTACCCTCAAATGACAATAATATCTCTCCAAACAAAATTTAATGTACATCCCTCACCAAAAGAAATAATAGTACACATCTAATACAAAATTCTAACTAGAATAATCTTTTCAATATTTCAATCCAATCGCTACTAAATCTTCTCTGCAACTGAAAAATAATTTAACTTGAAAGTAATCTACCACAGCTTACAAAAATGTAAAGAAAACAAAATCAAATCCTCATAACTGCTCATGTCACAAATAACAACACCAATTACCATACCAAACCCACCATGAAAAGTCTACACAACTCAAGACCAAAGGTTACACCAACAATTGTTCAGTCTTGTGGTTATTTCAAAATCTTATCCAATATCTCTAATCGAACTCACCCTTACACAACTCTAAAAAAAATGTACAACCACTTGCTATAATGCCACACGTTTACTCTAAAAAAAATTTTCTACATCAACAATAGTCATCCCATAACAATTTCTAAGACTAACAAAATAACGAAAGTACTTCATACCAATTTATTCCCGGACGAGAGGTTTACCGAATAACTTCTTTAAAGGTAATATCACCACAAAACACGATGAAATAAAATTAAAATAAGGAATCATCCTCTATTAGGCAAAACTAAATACATTTAATTAAGGAAACACTTACCACTTACGGTCAAATACACTCAAATTGTACTCAATGGTAATATTAGACCAACATACCAACAACACGAATTCTCACCACACAAGTAGCAAAACGAAGGATCAATATAAGATTCACAACTCCTACACCAAGGATACAAAACAATCTTATAGCTAAAGGACAAGGGATACAAAATAATCTCCATTTCCATTACATGAACCACACTATCATGACACACCTCAAATTTAACCCAAAACAATCTCGTATACCTTCCATCTTCGCAATTTCTAACTCATACATAAAAGTAACTATAAATGTTAACATCAACCACTCTCGATGGGTCAAGCATAAATTCCATGGAAATACTCAAATTACCACCATACTAAGTATCCTAAAACATCTAGTTTATAATTATAATATCCTCACAAAGTAATCTTAAAAATTTCCTCTAAGAACATTGGTTGCTAACACAACTCCACAACATCTATCACATCATCTCCCTCAACACTCATTTATTGCACTCGAGAACATCAACAACTAACTCTGAGACAATGGATTGCACCAATCTCAAAAGCACCTGAAACTAGCCTACAAATTCTAAAATATCGACTCACCAGCCAATGTTGTTACTACTAATAATCCCATCAAATGGCATAACCCAAATCAAATTTAATCTCATTCCAATCTATCCCAAAATTATTTCTCTTATTTGTCCTCTTAGGATTTACAGCAAAATTATGAATAAAACAAACTCTCTAAGAAACACATCCCTTACTACACGCTATAATTTCTATCATTGTAAGACTACGTTTATTCCCAAACACATTTAAAATAATTGGCCTAATGCCCATCACTAACCTCACAAGTAGTCCATCAAGCAAGTGAAACAACCCAACCATAACTAACTTCGTCTAGCAACTCTTGTAACTGAGTTTGTAACTCCATCAACTCCAATGGTGTCATTATATAGGGCACTTTAGAATTGAGTGTTGTGTTGGGGACCAAGTTAATGGAAAAATTCTACCTCACAATCTAGACAAAGTCTAGGTAGATCCTTTAGAAAAACATCAACACAATCACTCACTACAGGCAATTTCTCTAACTTCTATTCTGGAAGTTCAGTACTTACCACACAAGCTAAATAATCATGACCCCCTTTTCTCAACATTCGGTTAGCCTGAAGGGACGAAATAAAACAAATAGAAGACCCTTTCCTATCACCCTAAAAGAAAAAAAACTCATGTTGCCCTGGCATAGCAAAAACTACCCTCTTTCTAAAACAATCAATTGAGGCATGATGCTTCGTCAACAAATCCATCTCCAAAATCACATCAAAATTCGTCATCTCTAAAGAAATCAAATCCACTAGAAAAATCCAACCATCCAACTTTACCACACAAGATCTACAGATATCTCCCAATACAACTGTTTCTCCTAATGGAGTAGACACGGTAACACAAACATCAAAGGCTCACAGAGAATAAACAATCTGTGTAAATATCAAGGTGCCAACCCTTAACCTTCAAAATGAAATCAAGAAAGATTCAACACAAGTTTAAACAAAACTAACTTAACCAAACACAACTAAGGACTATAGGGACTCGGACCTCGTCTAAATGATGAAATGCAAGATATGTAACTCGATAAACCTATAGCTCTGATACCACAATTGTCACACCCCAAATTCGGGCATGACCGGCCGTGGCCCACAGGGACTTAGCCCAAGGAACACGTAAGCCTATACATGAACCCAAAACCATAAAGAATAATTGTGATGATAACCCAGGAATAAATAAATCAACACTAAATCCAGTGACATACCACAATGTATGCACAAAACTTGATAAGCAACCTAAAATAAATAAATGTATGCCCTAGAGGTCCATGCAATCGAGTCCCCGCTATGCCATGAGTCCACTCTAAGTCCTTCTAACACCTGGAAGTGATAAAAATTAAGTCAGCTGATAGCTCAGTGAGTAGCAACATGGATAGTAAATACAGTTCTGAAAACAGGGTTCAATTCCAAAATAAAATATATATCACAGAAACTAGTTTGGCATACAGTTTGGTAAATACAACTGCTTTCAAAAAGAAGGTTCCAGTTCAACACTTAAAATACTCATGTCTCGCAAGAACATGTTAAATGACAAATACAACTTGTTTCAAAAGAAGGTTCCTGGTTACAGTCAACACTTAAATACTCATGTCTCAAGAAGAACATGTTAAATGACAATTAAAAATACTCATGTCTCAGAAGAACATGTTAAATGACTTTAAAAAATACAATGTCTCTGCAAGAACATGTTAAATCAGATTATAACATGAACACTAATAATTTTCTGGGTACCAATAACAACAAATAATCTGCCACACATATCTCAGTCTATACGCCCCCTTGGATCCAACACCGAACAAGGAGCCATCCTCGTGGTGGCACTGGCCTTTTCTCAAAGTCGATCCGATTGAAGGTCACCTAGTTATTTTTAAAGGTCTTTTCCTTACAATCGTTGAGCACTAGAGTCATCACGGCCTAAACCGGATCTGTTCCCTAGTGGCCAGAGTCACCGCACACAGTGGAATAATTTCCCTGGACTAAATACACACATGGTCCCAATATTCAATACACATCAGTTTCGCAAAACATGGTAGTTCATCATTATAAACATGAGACCAAAACAAATAGTTTACAGTATGCCAAGTTCACACATGTTTCAGAAATAATTTGATTCATTTGATAATATAATAATTATCAAAACAGTTTAATCATGAAACAACAATTTAATTTTTCAACAGTTCAGGGTAGGGGAACATTTATAAAAATATGTAGCATGAAACTACTCACCTGAAACGAAATAATATAATCCTCGAATCGAATAGAGTGTAAAAGTCCAACTAGTGTCCTGAACCAACATGAAAACTACACGTCACTACTAATTTAAAAAAATACTAAAGAATACGAACTAAGTAACCCCAAACTAAAGCGCACTAACACGGCTCAACCCAACTCACCGTT
Source organism: Camellia lanceoleosa (assembly GCA_025200525.1). Classification (NCBI taxonomy): domain Eukaryota; kingdom Viridiplantae; phylum Streptophyta; class Magnoliopsida; order Ericales; family Theaceae; genus Camellia; species Camellia lanceoleosa. The sequence goes on from CM045770.1 coordinate 157,989,980, forward strand.
ACTCTTAAATATTACCTAAGTTCATGTTCTTCAAGATCTAAAATCACCCAAGACATGGGTTCCAGTCAAAACTTAATTAATTGTGACTTTAAGATAAAATAGAGTTTCAAACAAGCCGTCCCAACCTATTCGCTAACTTTGAAAATTACAAAACCCACTCCACGCTATTCGAAAAATTCCAATAACCTCCAGATATGATCTAATATATCCTAAGTTTCAAACCCAATTGGTTTCACTTGATTTGCTTATCAAAATAATTATCTACAATTTATTATATCCAAACAGGTTGTTTTCTGCAGCACTCTAAAGAAATTGGCGGTTCTCTTAATATACACGAGCAATCAATGCAAGGCTAAAAAATTACGAAACTAGACTCGTAACCGGTTCTAATGACACTAATTTGATAATTTTTGATTTATACCCAAAGAGAACAACACTCCTGAATTTACTGTTTTGGACTGGTTTCCTGGACAGATTTGAATACCTCAATTTATATGGATTTTGACTCTAAAATTATGAAAAAATTCAGATATGCAATTCAATATGTAATTAATCTACTGTAAAAATTTCAGTTTAAAATTCACTCGTTTGATATGGTTTCTTGATTTTAAAATTTACGATTCTGTGCAGAATTTTTAACTAAAAATAATACCCATTCTTTATACATGAATTTAACTCCTCAAGTTTCTTAATAGGATATCTATATACACAATACATAAACCTACAACCTCTCCATCAATGAACTAAATAATCATAGAGTAAAGATAAAGAACAAACCTTAAGGAAGAAGAAAGATAAATACTTATTACACATCCAAAAATCCTTCCTTCTTTGCAATTTTTTTTTTTTTTCTTCTTCTTCTTCTTCTCAATTCCTTCCTGGCTGCTGCTATATTGTTTTGTAAACTAATAAGAGAATTAGGGTTTTGTAGGTTTTGTATATATTTTATTTTATATTAGTTGTGGGTCAAATAAATGGATAAATATACAAAATATATATATAAGTTAGATGTAACTCAAATGGTAAGAGCCTTATTTATTCATTTTGTGGTCTAGAGTTCAAGTCACACCCTCTTCTCTTTTTTTTCTTTTTTTTTTTTAATAATAAATTTTGCCTCCAAACTAAAGACTTTCACCATAATTTATTTTCGGATTTAAAATTAATTAAAAGACCTTCTAAATATGTACTTTGCACTTTAAGATTTACCATCAAAATATTTGAGATTTGTAAAATTATTATTATCTAATTATTTATTTAATTTTTATATTCGGGTTCTCACAAAACGAGTTCGAACTCAGCGAGTCCATGTTTCAATTGCTGAAGCAGAGTCTCTGTCAAAAAAACTTTGATTGTTAGTAATATTTGATGTTTGATGAATAATTTTAATGTTTAATAGTTGAGAATCTGTGTTTGAAGAATAATGTTTGATGTTTGATGAATAATCCTAATGTTTAATGGTTGATGTTTTACTGATAATCCTAATGGTGTTAATGTTTGATGTTGTTTTGATGATGATGTTGTGATGTAAAAAAAGGACTAAATGGTTTATAAAAAAACACTCAGGACTAGATGGAGTAACATTTTCTAATATAGGACTTATGAGTAATTTTTCCTTAAACTAAACCAAAAAATATATTTTAAATATTTTATGTAGATTCGCATTAAGTTTAATAGTTAAAGTATTCTCTTCTTTCTTTTTGGTCCATCTTACTTGAAAAAATAGAAAAATGATTTATGTTAAAACTAAATTGAAAGATTAGTGTTTAAATTTAGAAAATTAAAATTCAGAATTTATTTTGTAACAAGAGTCAATAAATTTTATATAAAAATAGATAAATTGGTGAAAAATCCATTCTTACGAGGACATGTTTTTGTCTAAGGTTTAATCTTTTGGGTGATAAAAATGTGTTGAAAAGTTGTCGATACCGAGAAGTTCGGAAAGTCCATTTATAGTGGTTGGTGGTAGTGAGGTGAAAAATAAGTGATATTGACAAATAGATGAATAGATGTGTCACATGTATAGATATGTGCCATTTGAATAGATAATTGGTAATAGGTGACACTTGTACAAATAGGTCACATTTGTATAGATATGTGACATTTGAATGAATAAATAGAAAGATATGTCAGGTTTCAATACGTAGGTATCTTTTTGGACAGATAATATCCTTTTGATTCAAAAAAATTTAAGCTTGAACCTATTGGCCCAATAGTTTCAAAAATAGACTTTTATCCTAAGTGTCCTTAAAAATATTGGCGTTGTATTCATAAATTCAGTATTGAATTTTTTTGTCCACCAGTGAACATGCTAACCCATTAAACCCAAAAGGATAGACATACATAAATTAACCATGGGGTAAATTTATTTTCCCACCATATAAACTCTCAGTACACACCACTAATAGTGTTCACATATAAATTTTTGACCAAAAGTTAAATATTCATATATAAATATATGAACATAAAGCAGTTGTTCAAATATGAATAATTGAACGGAATGTGTATTTGAACAATTTACTTTTGTTCATAATTTTAAATCTGAACATTTGATATTTGTTTAGAAATTTATATCCGAACACATTTGTGATGTATACTGAGAGTTTGTATGATGTGCAAATAGAATTTCCCTTAACCATATTACTCATTGTTATTTTACAAAAGTACCCTTATAAGAGCATCTCCAATAGTAAATGCTATAATAGTATTGTCATTGTTATAATTTGGCAATGAATAGTAGAAAACAGTAAAATTATAGCAATGGTGCTCTAATGGTCAGATGTCATTTTGGTAGAACTAAATACGTAAACCGTGTGTTCGACGATCGGTCGGGTGGCCAATCGGGCGGTTGTTTGGCCGGTCATCCCAACACACGAAGTTTCGTGTTTGTATCTGGAAAATTGAGGGAGTTAGAGAAAAATGAGGATGTTTTGTTGGGAGAGAGTGATGGAGGTTTTGCTTGATGAGTTGACAATTTTGGTAGCTGCCAAAGCTTATGTCAAATTTGACAAAAGCTTTGGCATATGCCAAATTTTGCATCTATCACAACCAACCATTGAAGCTAAGGTGTTCACGGTTTGGTTGGTGCTAGAGAACCTCTAATTTGCCATCCTTCAACGCAGCTGGGTAGATTGGAAAAAAATCAATCTGTATCTGTCCACCGAATTGATGAATGCAGATTGAGTGAATTGGCGGATTGGCGGATGGATGTGAATCGGTTTGGCGATTTAAACTTCTACAAATTTTGAACATAATACGAATTTATGCTATCCTACATGCCATGACAATAAATCCAAATTCAGAAAATAACACACAAAGAAAGCACAGATATAAATGTGCTTAAGCTTTTACGTGGTAAGTGAGAAACCATATAAATGTGAATGGGCAAAAGAATTAAAGGCAGCTTCAACAATTTATTTTATCTATTTAGTTTTAAAAATAACCTATTAGCAGATGAAATTGCATTTCAATGATGCAGCAACGACCAAATGACTTGACCTCATATAGTGAAAAGTAATTTAAGAATGAAACAGGCAGGAAACAAGCAACTCTTACCTGAAAAATAACTACGAAGTACACTACAGAAGTACAATCACAAACATACACAAACAAAAGCTAGGTCAAAATGTTCATTTTGCAAGTGGAAAAGATTACAACCACACACCTGTGTTTGATCATGCTATAATGACACGCTCACACACTCAAAAAGTCATATTTCTAGTAGTGGTATATGATATCTGAATAAAAAGCCGAACATATTGAGCCAGTACTAAAGTGAAAAATAAATAGTTGATTGCATCATATTCTAGATAAAACAAGCTGGAATTATATGGAACACAATGGTCTATCATTCAACCAAAGCCAAATACAAATGCTGATTTGTAATGCACATGAACCGTGAAATCCTCCCATTATAGCTTAGCCTCAAAAAAAAAAAAAAAAACTCTCTTTGACGCAATTTCAATGTCTGGTGGCCAAACTGGCGCTAAGACCACAGAAAAGCTGTACCCAGCAACACTAAAAGAATTAGAAGGGATTTTCCAGGATAAGGATTAGCAGTATTCATTCATAGTAATGACAGATGGGTTTACCTCCTCCCATATGGATTTCCCTAATCAAAGATAGATAGTTAATATGATACAGCTAGGTCTTATGTAGCTTTCAATTTCAGTGGGACTGTGAGATAACCAGTCAAGTATCTAAAAATTTGAAACAATTAACAAAATAAAAATTTGTTGAAGTAACATTAAACAACTATACTCAAGTAACTTCACAGCACAGAGATACCTGTTTCCAAGAGGACAATAGGGAAATCACTTGGATCTGTTCTAAAGAGTTTGAAAACAATTCAATCTGTGCAACCCTGAAAATTAATCAACAAAAACAACGGAGATAAGAAAATAAATCCTCAAGGCCAAAAAACAATTTACATAATCCTAATTTGTCGGATAGAGGAGTATGCTCCACCCCTGTTGAGTTTTACTATATGCAAAAGTTGGCAAAAGTTTTTTAATAGTACAAAACCATTAACTGAAAATGTAAAAACATAAGGATTTAATAGAAAATCATAACTATAGACTTCAAAAATATAATCAAAAGAATTTAAAATAAATAGTTTTATTATTTTTTTTTTGGATAAATAAATTTTGCTAAGTATTAACCAAAGAAACCATGAGGCCACCATCCTAGTACACTAGATTTCTAGCACTCCACCGAAAGTCAAACTAAAAACCACTTGGCAAAACTGAGCTATCATATTAAATCAATCAAAGAAAAGGATGACTCGCAGAACTTCTCTTTGAACCAGAAATGAAACAAGAAGTTAACAATAGTTTTAATCTACGAATTGCCATCTCTACATCCTTCAGAGTCATGTGGTTCTTTTGCCCAAATGCACCGCATTAAGCGCAAGGTTGCCAACATCCAGACCTTCAATAAGATATTAACATGACATCTCACATAAAAAGAAATAACACCAACAAAAGCAACAACTTTTATCAAATATCAAAACCACGAAGACAACATTATGGCCATACAACTGCGAAAGTTTATTATGAAACATTTAATTGATGATGGAGCAACATTCATGATATATGGATGGTTGTACTCATCAATCCATGCTACGTGTAATTTCACAGTTTAATTTCAAATTTCAATTAGAAACCTGAGCCTGGGCCTCCCTGCTCGAACTAGATAGTGACTGGGTGGATGTGGAGCCTGTATTCCTACTTGTCTGAAGAGGGCTTGACTTCTGACCGTCATGATGTCCCCATAGAGTGCAATAAAGAGACCCAATCCCCAGATTTACAGGAGCATGATAACTCTCCAGGTTTTCTGAACAATCCTGAGAATCATCGTAAACAGTATTCAAGTCTATGTCATTCAATTTCATCCTTCCCACTCCATTGTCTGGGACACTTGCTTTGGCAGGAATGTTGTCTCTTGTAGGACATGGAATTGCATATGGAGTTTGGAACAGTCCACCCTGTGTATTGTCTGTGATAGTTCTCTTCTCTGTCCCTTCAAATGCCATACATTGTCCATTAGGCCGCAGAGGATCCTGAATATCAATGCAAACATCCTTCTTAGAAATAGAATCAAGCATTGAGGTGCATTTAGGACCGTTTGAAATCAGATCTGGAACCTTTTCTAGAGTTCCAAGAGACATCCCAGCATTTTGCAAGTCTTGAAAACCAGGCAATAATCCAGATATGTTCCTCCCATTAATTGAGCCATCAGTACTAGTAAGGTTTCTCAATAGATGGGATAGCAGATCCTGATCCTGATCCTTCATTTGATCCAAGCTATTAGCTGCATTACCATGAAAGGACAACCTTTATTAGTTAAATTAAGTGTAGCAACCATGAAAGGAAATAAATTTATAAACCATTAACTACGAAAAATGGCATCATTAGTTCGACGCTGTTCTCAAAATTTGGAATTCACTTTTCCTTATATTGAATTTTCAAAAATACAATGTGGATGCCTCGAAAGCCAGATCCAAACAGTGCACAAAGAACTTACACTATATCAATTTTCTTTTTATTTTTTATTTTTATTTATATTTTTTTGGCGAGGGGGCAGGAAATAAGTAATCAATGGCTTTCATGATTAGGTGGACCTGAAAGCCATAAAAAGATCCATGCCCATCATAATTGGACGAATAGTAGAGCAGACAATTCACAACACCGTTAGTGGTCACAAACTACCATATAACACCTTGCACTGACAAATAAACTACCTTGATAAATACCTTAGATTGTACAATAAGTTCACAATTACAAACATAGATTTACAGTCAAAACTATATTCATCCGGAATAAAGGCAATTTGATTCACGGCTAACAAGGAATACTACCTGCAAAGCACAATGCATGAGTTAAACCTTGAAATCCAATAATGCCATTGCAGACTAGCCTGTTACATAGCAAGACTTAAGGGCCTACCTAGTGCCTAGTATCAGAAGCAATTTATTTGAGTTATTCTCTTTTTAATGGCATTTTCTTCAGATATGAATCTTAAATCTGGAAGAAATCCACATTTTGGCTGTATTTTAGAAACAAGAAGAAAATGAAGGCAAAAGAAAACAAGTAGCATATTGGATGGTTATCACAAAAATCAAAGAGCAGAAAAACCAAGATGTGGATTGAGGAAAAGCACCTTTATCTCAACAAAGATGCTGAATTTCCCCTTAAGATTGCATGGACAGAAAAAGAAATCATAATACCACTCATATAAAATGTAATTAAGAAAACTAAACTAGTTTTCAATGTTAAGCAATGGAAAATTTACTACTTTAAAAATCAAACTCGCTATTTCCTCTGTATATATTATATAAGAACTTTTCAACACAAATATAAAAATTTTAAAAATTTAAAAAAAAAAAAAAAAAACTAGTTTCCAACATTTCATGAAATCATGTGCTTGCATATTCTCCCATGAAGACACCAGCCATGTCTTGCTAAAGCACATTGTAATATGATTAATAAAAAACTAAGTCAAACTTGCAAAACTTAATTCCACAAGGCCCATTCTAGATTTTTTTTTTTTTAAATCTATTATTTCCATAGCCCACCAAGCAGAAATCTACTTCAAGGGGGGGCAACCTATTGCTATGTCGGAAAATATTCAACAAATATAAAACAATTAAGAAACAAAACACATAAGTTTCAATTAATTTTATTTATTTTTTTCTACTTTGACAGGAAGCCTTAGATACTGTTCAGCTTTGCAAAGAAGACCAAGACAATGCTTTTGAAATGCTTGCTACAGTGTTGTGGTTGGGAAACATATTGACACGCACAGGCCCAAAAAGGCCATGGACCACTATAAGCAACCCAAGCCCATCAATTGGAGCCCAATACATGACCCAGCCGATGAAGTCCAGAACAGCTGGATTCCAACATGGCATAAAGAGCCAACGGCATTCAGACACGTGGCAGGTGAAGGACGAGCCACGTCAGCAAATAAAGATCTGCAAAGTTATTGCCACTGCACATCACCATTAATGCAGCCCATTACAGTATTTATTACGACAACACCTCCCCATCGGAACAGGACCCCCTTACCCTGAACAAGGTAAGCTACAGCATAGACTTTCGGCGAGGAGGGCAGGTCAGAAGAGACAGCGAAATGATTACCAAAGGATATAAGCAAACGTTGAAGACAAGAAGAAGGTTAAGCTTTCTATCCCCATCTCTCTCTCTCTCTCTCTCTACACTCCCTACTTCCTCTACTAATTTGCTCGCTGGAGGGTTCACTGGGGGACTATCCTCGTTCCCCATTGAACTTGTTTGCAGGTCACTTGGTGGGCTCGACCATTTGGACCTGAGCTCGAAGAACTTGGATCAGTCCGACCCATCCACCAAGAATGAACAGTATCATCAGTTGGCGCCGTATGTGGGAAACAGCTCTTATCCATGCGCCAGTTGTGCTCATTGTCGCCGGAGACCCTGTCCCAACAACCTTTCTCTCCTACCCATCAAGGTGTATGGTCACGACTAGATCCATGGCTTCTCACCATAACGCTGCCGACCGTCAAACCGACCCTCCTAACCCAAACAACCCACCTCAGTATTTCATCGAGCTTACCAACAACATTAACCGTATGGCCGAGCAAAATCAGGTCCTAATAAATGCTTTACTCCAAAGAAACCTTCCCATACCACCATCTCCAGATATTTCACCCAACCAAGAAAGAGCCCCGAGCCACACTGCTCCACAACTCCATCCATCCAACCTAGAAGGTTTATAACCTCCTCCTCCTCCACATATAAATTTACCACCTCCACCCCCACGCCTGGCCGTGATACCGACTCGAAGGAAAGCCAAGAAGTGTCCAAATTTCAATCGACCATGGTGACAACATTCCCCTCTGGGACACGGAACCCCGAGCCATGAAGCTCTAACTCCAAGGGGTTATGCAGAACATTCAGCATAAGCCTTCTACCACCACAAACTCGCCATTTGTTGCCTCCATCCGGGACAAACCTCTGCCCGCCAAGTTCAAAATGTTGACCATTGACTCTTTTGACGGCACGACAGACTCCGACCATCCGAGACCTACAAAGACCTCATGATCCTCCATGCCTTCCCTGACGAGATCATGTATCGGGCTTTCCCTGTGACATTGAAGGGGTCAGCTCGACTGTGGTTCAGTCAGTTACCAGCAGACTCTATTTCCACTTTCCAACACCTCAGTGACTCTTTCCTGAGCCATTTTATTGGAGCCCAGCGCCAGCGACGCCCGGCCACCCAACTCCTCAACATTCGCCAGACCGAGGGGGAATCGCTACGCAGCTTTGTTACCCGCTTCAACACCGAAGCCTTACAAGTAGCAGAAAACAACGACAAGGTCATCCTCACGGCTTTCATGGCCAGTCTGCGGTCGTCCGATTTCCTTTTCTCCCTCTCTAAAAACCCACCGACCTCCATGGCAGCTCTACTCTCCAAAACCCAAAAATACATGAATGCTGAAGATTCACTGGCCGCTCGGCAGGACCCAATAACTAAAAACCCGAACCCCAGAGACAAGAGAAAAGACTCGGAGCCTAGGAATACCCAGTATAATAACCAAACACCCCACTATAACGACCGACTTCGAGCCGACTTGGCTCAAGACCACCGACCGCTCGGGTCGGTTCGAGCGATACACACCCCTTAATTCTCCCATGGAACATGTCCTCAATCAGATCCAACGGGACTACCCCCTCAAATGGCCTCTACTTTTACGAACCCCTTCCCATCGGAAAGATTAGTCCAAGTATTGCCGTTTCCATCAGGACCATAGCCATAACATTGACGAGTACATTAACCTCAAAAGATCAGATCGAGACCTTCATACGTCAGGGACATCTTAGCTGGTTTACGGACACTCGCCCCCAACAGAGGCAAAGAACCGTACCCCCTAGAAACAATGGCTTGCACTCCACCGGCAACAAATTTCCCACCAAACCATGGCCACGATCGCTTCGTAATGCCTCGACCGCGCTTAATCCCTCCCACCATCAAGAGATCGAGTTATCTCAGCGCCTTGCTTGGGGAACCATCCTGCTCCGCCGAAGGTAGAGCTCGTAAAAATAAGGCAAGGCTCATAAAGCAAAGGGCAATGGTGGACCGACCTCTAAACAAATTAAACAAAGGATCGAACCTATCACTTTCACGGACACCGATTGTACAGCATCCGTTACCCACATGACGATTCCCTTGTCATCTCGCTATCATCCTCCAACTACAAGGTCAGACGAGTTCTCATCGACAACGGCAGCTCTTCAGGCATCATCTCCCTCAATTGCTTCCGCCAGCTCAAGATTGGGGAAGAGAGTTTGTCCCTTCTCCAAACTCCTTTGGTCGGTTTCACCGGCGACCGTGTCACCTCCATCGGTTCCATCGACCTCCCTATCACGATCGGCAACTACCCACGGCAGACTACGAAGTTACTCACCTTCCTTGTGGTCGATTGCCCATCTGCCTACAACATCATCCTCAGCCGCACCGCCCTAAATGCCTTCCAAGCCATCACATCCACCTATCATCTTGCCATCAAGTTTCCCACTGATCTCGGGATCAGAACAGTCAAAGGAGAGCAGACCGTGGCCAGGGAGTGTTATGTTGCCTTACTCAAAGAAGTCAAGCTGATTACCCGACTACTCAAAGATCACTGATCTGGTAGCTGTTGTACTGGTGGTCTATGTCTGACTAGCCTTCTCTGGCCCTGATTACCCTTGAATTGAGTCTCTGACTTGACAAAGTCTATCAGCACAAATCCAATGTACCCGGGGGATAGTGGAGCCTTCTGAAGCTATGATTCCAGGACTACCTAGCAAAAGAGAAAACAGACAAAGATCTCACTCAACTTCACCAAAACAGATACAGCAGAAATAACGATCAGATTCTATTATCGATCATCGTTCTCCGAAATCATCGCCTAAATCAACTGACACCGATATATAATCGATTCTCAACCATCGATATTGGTGCCCACAGGCCGGATACCCAGACTCGCAAACTGGTATATGCATTCTCTGTAGAGATACACTCTAAAAGCACATAGCAAGTAAATGAGAGCCAATACACCCCTATGTTGGGGTAGGGTTTCCCTGTCCTATTTTTTCAGGAGCTAGGGCTTCACTACGCACACAGCGGTTTCAAACAACCTATATCGAGTAAGTAACCTGTCCTAGTTTGGAATGGTCACTATGGATTCCGAATATGCACTAGGTCGAATGGTCAAAAAGGGTGCGCTGATAAAACCGGGGTTTGTGTTCCCATACTAGCAGAGCCCGCAACCAGTCAGCCTTATGGCATGCTTTGACAAAGTCATGCCTCCGGCAGATCGCTCAGGAATAGTAGATGGCCAACACGGTGTCCTAGGCGCACCAATGCACATGTAATGCAAAGAGACACATAAATGGAATCAAAACAGGATATCACGAGTTCGAGTCAAGCTCTCTAAACTCCCCAGCAGAGTCACCAGAAACTGTAACAAGTCCGCGAGGGACCCCGCTACAGTTCGGACTCGATTTGTATCACGGTTCTTAATCTGAACCAAATAGTCCAAATCCGGCAAATCGTTTTGAGAAAACAGATTTTGAAAGAAGTGCCAAACATGGACTGCTTTGCTAGATACAGAGTCGCCACCTAAATATTTTTATTTTGGGGAAATTTAGGAAACCCTGACTCGGTGCCAAAGGCCACGTGTCCGTCTATCACCAAAGTTGCCTCGGCCGGGAACTTGGGTACGATCGGGAAGGTCACTATGAGCACCCTCTCGCCTCCTCAAGACCGGCATCTACTAACCGTGATATCTTATTTTGAAAGCGCTATATGCTCTTATTCCGGTTATTAGTCTAGAATTACTACGTTATGTGCACAGCAAACAAGTATAGACTAAATCGCCTAAATTGGAATAAAACATTTCATGTTTGTTTTGAAAATGGTTTGCTACTCGCAAGTAGGCTAAAATGAAGATTTTGCCACCCTCGAGTGGGCTTTGGAAAAGATGGCTTTGTCACTATCTAGTGGGCTTAAAACTCTCAGTTTTAATGCATTTATTCCAATTTAGGTAATTTGACCTCCATCCACAGGCATTCAAGCAATTATATCACATAAGCAGCTAGCCTCATGGTAATCATGCTATTATGGCAACATTCACACGCATGCGATATGCTAAAGCATAAAAGCTTACCTAGTACTCCAAGTCAAAACAAAAGCTAGTTAGTAATCAATGCATGATCCTAGTTCATGTTAAGATGGCTAATGCAACACATGCAGAATGCAACTTAGATAGGCTCGGCTAACCTAAAGATGGCATGTGAAATGCTGCAACTAACAAGTACTCAATTTGGAATTGAAATACATATGCAGTTAGCATGATGTGCCGAGCCCGGTGCATGGAAAACAAATGTATGGATGCACGCATGTATAACATAAAGTATGCTAATTTAAATATGTCCTAATACTAGCCATCAAAGCAGGTAAGTAAAAGGGAGAAAGAAGTGGGGGGTTGGAAGACATGCACACACGCACCCACACTTATTACAAATACGCCCTCACTTGGAGGGACCAAATAATAATACAAATCAAATAAATAATTAACTATCCTAGCTAATTAAATATTACAAGCCCTTAACTAATTAACAAATTAATTAAGCTATTGAAAACAAAAGGCCTCGAAGAGGGATGCACGATGTTCGGATTGGCTTCGCCGGGAATCCACCGCCATGACACATGTTGCCTCTGCTTTCGCTCCTCCTCTGAAAATTGTGCAAGTCCCAAGGATGCTTCCATGAACAACGTGGAGTGCCACCGCCGAGAGGAGGGCCACCGCCATGGGGAATACCCACCGCCACTTATTAATCCATCGCCACCAATGTATGACCGGTCAAGATCAGTAGATGGCCGGCCGCCAAAATTCTGCAAAACTCGCTTGACAAATAGCAGAGGGCAGACAAGGCATGGCAATGCATTTCCAAAGCAATGTTTGCACCACCACCCTCCTTATCATATTCATGACTCAAAGGAGGATGGTCTTTGACTCTCGGGCCACCAATCACGCATTTCCATGCATGATGGCCAAAGAGTCAAGATGTGCAATTTCAATATGGAATGAAATGCATAAAACAAATAATGGGCCCCAACCTCTATCATAATCAATTCAAGAGGCAAGAGATGCATGCTATGATATGCAACCTAAACATGCAAGCCAAGCATGCAACATGAGCATGTGAACATGCAATATGCGAACATGTATCAACATGTGAGAATAGGCAAGCATGTAACAACATGTAACCTAACTAGCATGCAACAACATGCAAAGATGGACTTAAACTAACATGGGTAGCTCTCAAGCATGCCAAAATTAGTGGCCATTATGCTCAAGAATGGAAGCCAAAACACATACAAATAGGCATGCATGCAATGTCCAACACTTAGGCACATAGAGACAACTCTTAAGCACACTTAAAAGAGGAACAACATGGGCATATGGCATGCATTATAAGCTCTGAAATCATGTCATAAATGGTGCCAAACCAAGTAAACAAAACAAGCAAAGCATGCATAGAAGCTTGGAATTAGCCAAAGGACTTAAACCATGATCACATGACACATGAAGCAAATGATCAAAGTGAATCAAAATAGTCCCAAATCATGTCAAAGTAAGCCCCAAAAAACCACTTAGATGGCATCTAAATGACCTACACATGGAAGCATACACAAATGTCTAAACGTGGAGCATAAGGCACAACCTCTTGAAGCATCAAAGGAGCATCAAATGCAAACATTTAAGCATACCATGAGGACTGAAATGACATTATAAGTGACTCCAAATCACTGAAATAGTGCAAATAAAGCATGCTAGAGGGGTCAACACTCAAGGCTCATGAGGGGGATTACATGGTAGCTATACAAAGCAAGTCATAAATGACTCAAATGACCAAAAACAAATTCCTTAGAATACTAAAACAAGCATAAAAGCTTCACAAAGCTAAGCCAAAATATGCAAGCATGGTGGTCCAAAGGCAAGATGCATTTCTAGGCAATATAGAGGAATACAAAGCAAGTGTATGATGCATGCCAAGAGTCGACAAACCAACATGGGACAGAGATAAAACATGCTAAATAAACACCAAATACCCACTAAAATAGAGCCAACACATGTTAGAATGAGGTGCTCCTTTGGAAGGCCATGCAAGGGGTTGTTATACACATGAAAGAGGGACACTCAACATGACCAAAACAGCTTTGGAAATGGCTTATGGGGGTCCTAAAACCCACTGAAAAATGCCTGAACCGAGCTCAAGAAGTGTGCAAATAAGGGCTCCTTTGAAGGGCCAAACATGCTAGTAAACAAGACAACAAAGGAGAGGATCACCCCTCTCCTTCTTAGGACCTCAAAACACCATCCCCACCACTGAGAAAGCCAATACAAGGTGGTTGCGAAGCTCACAAAAAAGACACAAAAATGAGGTTAAACAAGGCCTAAGAGGGGGTAAACAACCCCAAACACAAAAGTGATCTTGAACAAACTTAAAAAGGAGCTAAAAACAAGACTTTTTCCAGTTGTACACAAAGCTTAAATCAGCATGCAAGATAGGATAAAAGCTAGTGCAAGATTGGGGAATATAAAGCAACTAACTCACCCTTGAAGAACACTTGAAGAACAGCCACTCCAGCCACCTTCTTCTGATCAAAACCAACCCAAAACTTCAAGAACAAACCCTTCAAGCCCCTCAAGGTCGAAGCAAGGTGTAATGGTGTGTGTCTTAGTGCAAAACTAAGGTAGAAACACACTTTCTAGGCTTCCAAACACACACAAAGGATGAGAGAGAGGGAGATATAGAGAGAGAGGGTGATATATATCATATATGTATGTATTAGGGCTGGTTTTTTGCTGAACCAAAACAATGGAGGAGGAGGCTTCCTTATATAGAGCAAGGAAATGGCATAAAGCTTCTCAAAGAAGCTATACAAAAGGGTCAAAGGGACCAAGCTTCTAAGAGAAGCTACTACAAAGGTGCAAGCTTCTTGAGGAAGCCAAGACAAGAGGTCAAAGCTTCCTCAAGAAGCTTTGAGCAAAGGGTGCAAAAAGAGGGTCAAAAAGGGTGCAAAGGGTGCAAAACAGCCACACACGAGCATGGGGAAGAGTTCAGGCATTCCACCGCACATACCGCATCCATTCAATCAGAGTCCTAAGGTCGTCGGCTAGCAAACTTGGTCAGTCGGCCATGTTTTCTGGCCGGTCGTCCATCTATTTGGCCGGTCGGCCATCTATTTGGTCGGTCGGCCATTTGTTTTGGCCGGTCGGCAGGAAAAATCTGCTCTGCAAGTCCAACTTCAAACGGGCATAACTTCTTCATATGAACTCCTTTTCAGGTCATTCTTGTGTCAAAATTGAAGCCCCAGAAGTAAGCTTTCCAATGGAACAAGCCTTGCATCAAAATTCCAACTATGCAAAAGGTTATGCTTGTTTTGGTGAAGGATGCTCAATTTCGTCCAACCGGATGATGCCCAACTTCAACCAATCATATCTCCGCCCTCGAACTCGGATTTAAGAGATTATTGAATGAAAATGAAGCCCCAAAAGTCTTCTTTCCAACGGTGGTGGCCTCATAGCTTAACTCCAAGTGTATAGACAGAGAAGCTTGATTTAGCGAGGATCGCTTGTCGCTTCTTAGCGATTCTTGCCTATCTTCTTCTCCAACTTGGTTTCTTCTCTCCGCTCCCTTTTCTTCAACTTCAAACCCCTAAGTAAGGTGTTTTGAAAGATTTTTCAAAGATTTCATCTCTCTTTCATTCACTTCCACTTTGTCTTTGCTCGGTTTATCGAAAAGCGCATTTTTTGACAAAATGTGAGCCTCGGAACATCGTAGAAACTTTATTTCAAAAATGTTTTGAAAGAGAGGGTTTTAAGGTCTAAAAACCATTCAAAATAGATTTGGTCCAAAATGGGGTGTGAAGTTGGGATTTGACCCTCTCATTGCCGAAGAAATTGAACCTTTGCCCTGCACACCTTTCATCATCGAGCAAACCATCAATAGCGCCCAAGTCTTAAGGGCGGTCAAAAATGGGGTGTCTACAGCGCTACACGCCTCATCCAGATCGAGCACTAAAAGCCTCAGCCAGACTGAGCACTAAAAGCCTCGTCCAGACCGAGCACTAAATGCCTTGTCCAGACCGAGCATCACAAGCCTTAGCCGGTCTGAACACTCAGAGCCTCGTCCAGACCGAGCATCCAAACGCCTCAGCCCGACTGAGCGCTACACGCCTCCCCCAGACTAAGCCCAAAAGACTCAGCCAGACTAATTCCACAAGCCTCATCAGTGAAACTTCATAATTGTGGCATTAGTACAACACTTAGTCGCAATTCCAGGTTGAGGTTTTTACCCCACTCTTTACTTAGTCAAATTCCAAAGACGTTCTTACATTTTTCCTCTACTAATGAGATTATTTCCTCCCCCATCAAGCATGACTCAAATAAACCACTCTCATCCATTTCAGCAATGTGGCAAGCACAGGCACATAATTTTATCACATTTTACATTCAACTTTACTCTGCATTGAGTTTTTATACAAGTTCAACTTTACTCTGTATTGAGTTTTTATTACAACCCAATTCCACTCTTCATTGAGGCGTTCTATACTTTACTCGCATTGAGTTTTTATTTTATCACATTTTACATTCAACTTTACTCGCATTGAGTTTTTATATAAGTTCAACTTTACTCGCATTGAGTTTTTATTACAAGTCCAATTTTACTCTACATTAAGGAGTTCTTTACTTTATTCTGCGCCGAAGTTTTCATAACAAGTTCAATTTCATTACGCATCAAGGAGTTCCTGAATTTAGTTCACACTGATTTATACACAAGCAAAAGCAATCGACTGAAAACACAACTGAAATCTTATTCATTCACATATGTGTACACAAGCTCATTACATCACTTCAAAAAAAAAAAAACACAAAACACAAAACACAAACAATATCTGTGCGCAGTCTCTTTCTCCTTTTTCCCCAGTCAATCCTCCTCACTAGAGATGAAGTCTTCTTCTTCAATACCCTCGTCCAAGGGGGTTTGGGCCACATCGTCTTCACCAATTGTCACACTACTAAGGTCTAAGTCTGGGAACAGCTCTTTAGCCCTGTGTTTGAACATCTTCCAGCAATTGTCCCAATACTCAGCCATTTCGTGCTTATAAAAGTCTGACTGCTGGAAGCTCTCAATAACTTCTGCTTCAGTTCTGCCTCCAGCAGTCGTCCTCGATGGGCTTGCCCCCCCCAACTTTTTGCCTAGCTAGGTTGCTGGCGACAGCGGCGTTAACTGCCATCTGAAATTCGGCAGACCCTTTGAATTGCTCCACTGCTGCGACACACAGATCGGGATAAGCCGCCCTCTCTTGGTCCAGCTCTTTCTAAAAGGTCGCCCTTTCAGATGTAGCCTTTGCCTTTTCCTCTTCCACCTTTTTCTTCAGGCCCTCCTTCTCCACCATCACCTTCGCCCTCTCTGCTTCCAACTCCTTCTGAAGCTTCTCCCTCTCCTCCACTATCTTGGCACGCTCGGCCTCCAACTCCTTCTGCAGATCGCCAACTTTGACATCTGCCTCATCTTTCTGCCTAACCAGCTCTTTATTGTTGCTCATGGCCTCTTCATGCCGCTCGACCGCGACGGACAGGCTCTTTGGGCCTCCTCCAACTTCTTCTCGCCACCAAACCGAACTCGAGCGACACAACTTGGCGGTGTGTTCTCCATCCAACTTGATCGCTGCAGATCGGTATGGGCGCCTCAACTTGCGCTCCTCCTTCAACTTAGCAAGCTGGGCCTTGACCTCGTCCGCCTTCAGCTTTGCAGCCCCCTTTCTTAGCAGAGCCCCTGCTAAGGTGGTTACCTCCATTTGGGCAGAGTATAACCCCCTCAACAGGTCAGCCTCATTGAATCTGGCACCATCGAACGCACGAATGCTTCCTCCACGATCGCTACTAGGCGGTTCAGACTCACTGGCCGGGCCTCCTCTCCTCTAGTCAGCCACCACCTCGGCGTGGTAGATCATGTAGTCGACCGACACCCTTGGGGCGCAGGCCTCTTTTGGGTTTTGTCCCCTTCACTTGGCTCCGCCCCAATTGCCACACCCTCTGGCTGCACTCCAGGGGCAGTCCTTTCAACCCCTTGGACAATCTCCACCGCTGCTGGGGCGTCTTCTATAACCTCCATTGTTGGGGTGACCTCCACCACCTTCGCCTTCTTTGACCCAGGGACATCTGCAGCCCCCTCAAGAGCACTCATTTTCTTCTTTTTCCTCTTCAGAACCTCCCCCCCTTTCTCGCCTGTTCTTTCACATGATCAATTGGGGGCGGTCGCGGCACGAAACTACTTAAGTCCTTCCGCCCTAGCGGCTTGGGGCGCGGTGACCTCTTTTCAGACGACGATCGGGGAGGTCGGTCTTCCTCGCCTCCTTAAATTTTGTGGCTTTGGCCAAGATGGCCTATCCTCACCTCTTGTGCTCTCCTCCTTGCCTCCAATTTAGCTCGCCCATATCTTCACCGCTTTGTTAGGAACCCAACCCCGCCAAGAACAAGGTTGAGGGTTGCACGAGTTCGCCCCACTGCTCCTCCAAGCCTTCACTTTTTATTCTCTCCTCTCACATCGCCTCTAATTTTGACTCCTGATTTGGTGGGCACCCTCCACATCGTCTTTGCACTCCTCTATTGGTGGACACATAGAACCACCGTGGTCTCCAACCTTGATTGACGCTATGCTCGCCACCAAACCCTTCCCTGCCGCTGCCTGCAGGGTGACCCACGTCTCTTGCTGCCCTAAGGCCTTATAGCATGCAAAGAATTCGTCTACCATCATGGCCTCCCCTTCATTCGCCTTTGGCCACGCACTTGCACAAGCCAGTAGGATCTTCCATGCATTGGGCATTAGTTGCCCCGGTGCTACCTCCAGACGGTTGAGCACATCCACCACCACTTGCGGTAATGGCAACCTCAGTCCACCCTTTAGAGCTTCCTCATAAAGGGAAAACCCTCTGCCCGGCATCGCACGACCTTCCGTTGATGTCGGCAGCAATAACTCCACCTCCGCAGGGATCTCGTATTTTTCATGAATAGCCTCCAACTCCGCCGCAATAATGGTGGATTTGTCAGCCTTCGTGTGCCAATGATTTGGTTCTGCCTAGCTAATTGGCTTTGGAGCTACTATCATGGTGGAACCATGGAATCGTGCCAACGACCCCCCCACCCTCTTTGACCTATACTGCGCCACCAGCTCCACTGCATCATCATCTCCAAGTGGGTCCACTCTCATATTCACAGCTCCTTCTTGGGCCATTTCTATGGTATGCTTGCGAATCGCTTCTGACGTAAGAGCAAGGAAATCAAAAAAAGTGTTGCAAAGGTGTATCGTGAGCAACGAAGGAATTAACACTTGGGATGTTTTGAGTTTTTGTAAACAAGTAGGTGAATCGAATGAAGCCAAAAGCCTACGGTTTGCCCGTGTTCCAAGAATCCCAATTAATTTTCGCCAATTTGAAAACTTTTCAAATCAACTGCCAAAACTGCCTTTTTAACACCAATAATGACCTATCGTTTCATTTCTGCTCTAACACCTAACCTCCCCCCCAAGATATTGCCACGTGTACAACTACGATGCACTGGCTCCTCCCTTACCTCAGATTTTCCACTTTAAATCACCACTTGGCACGCCTTGAGCCTCTTGAGCCTCCGCTCTGCCTTCACGCTGATCACCTCATGGCCCTTCCGCTCGGCCTTCACGCTGTAAGTCCTCCTCACGGTCTTCCTTTCCGCCGCCTTCACACGGTCGGCCTCGCCACTCTTCAGGCGCCGCCCCTCCTCACACTCGGCTCTTCTGCTCGGTCTTCACGCGGTAAGTCCTTCTCACGGTCTTCCTTTTCGCTCGGCCTTCGCGCGATCGGCCCACATCATAGTCAGTCCTCCAGCTCGGTTCCCCTCTCGCGATCGGAACACCCCACGCTTGGTCCACCAACTCGACCGCCCATCCCGGTCGGACTCATCTCCCTCATAAATATTCTTTTCGTTGATCAAGTCAGACTCGAATGGGGGACTATCGCCATGCACAGGCCCAAAGAGGCCATGGACCACTATAAGCAACCCAAGCCCATCAATTGGAGCCCAATACATGACCCAGCCGATGAAGTCCAGAACAGCTGGATTCCAACATGGCATAAAGAGCCAACGACATTCAGACATGTGGCAGGTGAAGGACGAGCCACGTCAGCAGACAAAGATCTCGCAGTTATTGCCATCGACATCACCATTAATGCAGCCCATCACAACATTTATTACGACAACACCTCCCCGTCAGAACAGGACCCCCTTACCTTGAACAAAGTAAGCTACAGCATAGACTTTCGACGAGGAGGGCAGGTTGGAAGAGACAAATAAATGATTACCAAAGGATATAAGCAAACGTTGAAGTCAAGAAGAAGGTTAAGCTTTCTATCCCCATCTCTCTCTCTCTCTCTCTATACTCCCTACTTCCTCTACTAATTTGCTCGCCGGAGGGTTCACTGGGGGACTACCCTCGTTCCCCGTTGAACTTGTTTGTAGGTCACTTGGTGGGCTCGATCATTTGGACCTGAGCTCGAAGAACTTGGATCAGTCCGACCCATCCACCAAGAACGAACAATAGCATCACATATCATTTCAAGTAATTGACAATGAAAATCATGTAGAGGTGGCTAATGAAGGTAAGGTCTATATCTTAGTTCCTAGTTTTTTTACTGACAAACAAGCTCCACAGACAAAATTTCCACAATGCAAAAGTGATATACAACAATCACTCACATATCAGCCTTGAGGCGGCCATTGACGAGTTTCGAAGCTCGGTTTCTCGATTTAGGGTTTGTTGAGAGGGAATCGAGGCTGAAGTTAGAATGCCATTGAAACAGAGTCTTCACTTTGGTCGGAAAACAGAGAAGAAGAAGGGATTAAACCCTACTCTCTCTCTCTCTCTCTCTCTCTCTCTCTCTCTGTGGTTTCAGAGATGCCAGACTAAAGAAAACTGAATTAGGGCTAATGAATCAGAAACAGAGGCAAAGAGAATCGGAAAGGAAGAGTCATGCTGTGTTTGGAAATTCTATCTTGTTTGGAAAAGGTTTAAAATGTTTTTTAAAGTAAGGTGAGGAATTTTCATATAATTACTCGTTCTTTAGGCATTGCAATTTTACAAATTTCCAACCGAAACATCTATGAAATTGATTTGTTGCTAACCAAAAATATGCAACATGTTGTTGTATTATTTGACCTTGTTGGCACTATATTTAAATCATCCAATAATTTAAAGATGACATGTGGCAAACAAAGGGGATTATGCAAAATGCAACTAATCATTCAAGAGCCCTACCATTGAAGCTACTCACGTGAGCCACGAGCGTAAGATTTCAATTGGTGGAACTCTTAAATCACATATAGAAGCCACGATGGAGAAGTTATTCAAGAGGCGGTTACAAGTATGTATGCACATTCAAATCAAGAAGTGGCTCGGCGAAGAAGAACATAGGGAGAAGAAGATTATAGTGAGAAGAATTAGCCCAATTGCCTTGAAGGCGCCAAAAGAAAACTATAAATAGATAGAAGTAAAGACTTAGCCCCCGACCAAATCCAGACTTTATGTCTTTGTCAGTTTTATTTATATTTAAATACTTACATTTCATAGAAGTAACTTAACTTTATAATTCCAGAACTCGTTCAATTTAAAGTTTCGAAGTTGCCTTACTAAAGGTAATACTTTGAAATTGTTTATTTAGTTAATCAATTACAATTCTTGTCTAGTCTCTTCCTCACATTTTGCTATGAATTCAAGTTAAAACATTGGTTTATCTTTTCAACACAACACAATAAAGTCCTCTTCATTAATGTTAAAAGAACTTTAGCACAATTATCTGATAAATTTGACAATTATTATTTGTAAGAACTTTTGAAATCCGTGCTGGCACGCTCCAATTACATTTTTAACCTTTGAAATGTCAAAATAACTAACATATATTTTTTGGTATGCCTGATGGGACCATTTTTGCGTTGAAAATATGGTATGAACAAGGCGCCATGGTGAAGAACATCTAGATTATTGTAACAACCCGAATAATGCCATTAACAATAATTAATATTAAGCACCTTTAAATACCTTAAATCAAAATTAAGCTATTTAATTATGCAGAATAACTAAAAACATAGTGAATAAGTTGTGTGCACGTGAATTCCTTTGGCAAATTATCATTAACATATATATATATACATATATATATATTTAATTGAATTTAAGTACTTTAAATTATCAAGGGATATAAATGTAAATTGGTGAATAGAAACTAATTGGAAATGAATACAAATAGTTAGGAATATGAAGGATATATATATATATATATATGTGTGTGTGTGTGTGTCAAAATAATTATAAGACTCATAAAAATTAGATCAATTTTCAAAGCCTTTGTATAAATTTAATAGTTCAAATTAAGCTAAGAAATAACTTCGGATTTGAAATTGAAACGTTTATACACTTTAGACATTAATTGAGAAGCTTAATAACATTGATTTGATGTGTAGAGTATTTTGGGCATTTTATAAGAAAATCAATTAGAATTAACGGAATTACGTAAAATTAAATTAGCTTAATTGAGATTAAATTAGTAATAGGAATCAAGAATTAATTATAATTGAAGGAGCTAGACATGATTAATTAATTAGAGTTCATATGTTATTTGTAATACATGTATATTGATTCGCTTAATAAAATAATTTATTTTGAATCAGAAATTAAAAGCTCAGGTGATTTGAGAAATCAAAATTGACGAGCTCAATCAATTTAATTTAATATTTATTTTTGCACCATTGGAACAAGATTACCAAATAATAATATTTTGACATTAATTAGTAGATGCTCAAAGAGCATACAATGACTTTAGTTCAAAAGACCAAAGACATAATCATAGATGCTCTTTGCTCCTTTTAGCTCATGGGTTGGGTAAAAAAAAAAAAACATACAATAGTCAGATGTTGAGTGTGAAAACAAAATTCCCATAACCCAAAATTCCCATAACCCAAGATACAAGATTAAACTATATACCAAATCATCATTATCATTTTATTATAATATACTTTTTTGTGGCTAGCTTTTTAAATTACAACAAATTTTAATAAAAAAATAACTTAAATATAAACATTGATTGAGACGAGAATTAAGCAAAAATTGAGGACTTGGCCAAAAACATACATGGAATATATAATACAACCATACACATTATGTGCAATGCTATGATGGCACCACATAGATTACCATGATTAAGTGATTTGTATGATTTCATTTCACTTGATTATTTGTGACATGAAACTCAAAAGCCCAATTAGGAGAATGAGTTGTATGATTGTATCAACGCCACCAAAAATGAAAGCTAACTCATTGTCCTTTTTTCTTTAAACTTTTAAATTTCTTTTTGATAATAAGGGAAGTGGAAGTCAGATAGTGCAACGATAAGGCTTGAACTCAGTATCTAGCCTAATAAAAGAGCACTTCATCTATTAAAGCAACCGTTTGATCTTAGTTTATTGTCCTTAAAAGACTATAATTTAACTGGCTCAAATCGAGAAATTCGAGTCCAACATGTAAAATTTTAGGAATTGGACAAAATAAGTTAAAATTTGGTATGGGCAAGGGATAAAATTTACAAACTCAAATAAATTTGGTCAATGACCGCTAGTACAATTCGAGTAATCTGAACTTTATTATTAATATATATAAATTATTTCCCCACTATTGGCTATAATGTAATAAATTCTACTGTGTGATACATATAAATCATTTTTTTTTTAAAGAGTACAATACATGGATGAGGACAACTAATTGCATAATCTAATATACTTTTTTTTGTGTTAAATTTAGACAATATTTGTTGAAATTTTTTAAGATAAACTTAGGCTTCAGCCTGGACAAGCCAGTTCAAACTTGTTTCAACAAATCTCTCTAAACTTTAGACTGAGCTTGGACAGATTTTCAGTTTGTGTAAATTATGTTCTTATGATTGCAAACATACTATTGAAAGATTATCAAGGAGAGATTCCATATTTCTCAAATTTTATCTAAAATATGACTCAAACTCAATTTTAGTTGTGAATTTTGACATTTTTTTGTCTGATTCAAAGCACATTAATGGAGTTAGTTTGAGTTAATGATTGCTGTTTTTGACTAGTTAGGCTATATATTATTGACTTGGACAAGATAAATTTCTCAGTTTGTGAACTTGAAATTCCAGTGCAAGTTGTTCCCTTAGGATCTCACTAAAACTAGGCATATTTTTCTTATGATTAGTGTAACCATTTGTCCACTTTGACTAGACAAAAATGGTGCCTAGGATATTAGAAGCATCTTATTAAAATACTTTTCTTTTCTTTTCTTTTTTTATTGTAAATATACCCATTTTATGAGGCTAGGGAGGATAATAGGGTGACTATATATCATTTTTTTTATTATATCATCGGAATATATGATTAATTATTTAATAATTATTTTTTAACATGAATGAATCGTAAGTAATAAACCAAATGAAGGCACCAAAATAAAGCAAGTTAAGACCCTCGCATTAAGTAGTGGGCCCTATACCCTTTGTATCTATTCTTTCATTTTTTATTTTTATTTAATTAATTTTTTTAATTTTTTTTTTTTTGTATTTTAGTAAAATTAGATGTGAATAGTGGTGTCACCATTTTTTTTAGAACTAGAGAAAGACGAAAGGACCAACACCTAAATTCAACTTGAATTGCTAATTTTTCATATCTCAAGAGGAAGGTTATAAAAAAGCAACCTTTTTTTTTTCTTGCTTTTTTTTATTTTATTTTAATTAACATGATGATATATTTATTTACTTAGCTACTAATGATGAAGGGACAGTGGGCTTGAATCATTAGCATAATTTTTCAACATAGTGACTTTTTTGGGGAGTAGTGTGTAGAAAAATTTGGATACAAACATGGAAGTCCTTACTTTTTTTAATCTTTTATTTATTCTCTTTTTTCGTTCTTCTTCTTTTATTATTACTTGTTCAACTAAGTTGGAATTCCAGATGAATATCAAGAAAATTAATAACTAAAGTCACACTTTCTCCATCAATTTAGTGTGTTTTTGTTTTCAGTCAATTATATAAAAATAAAAATAGAACAGCTAAAAAATAAGCAAATTATGTTATGTATTTACCTTGTCTCCTACTTAATAATTATAGGGCACATAAGGGAGATTAAGTTAGTTATTTGTTCTACCAATATATTTCAAATTTATTTGCATAATTTGAAGATAAGATAGTATGTTGACATATATTTCACAAATGAAAATAATTCCCATGCGAGATGAGATGTCCCAATTTGGTCCCCAAACATGGGATATGATAGTATATATTATCTCACACAATTTTTCTTTATCTCAAGGATAGTCATATTCTCTTTCGTCCTATCCTATCGGTAACCAAACATAATATTTACAAATTTATTAAAGGGGGTCAAGTAATTTTAAAATTATAAAACCATGTGATTTTAAAGTAATAAATAAATGGTGAGATATTTTGGGTTAATATGCAAAATATAAAGCCTATATATTTGCTAATGTTCAAGTGATTAGTGGATCCTTAATTGTCAAATTCTCACAAAAATGTTGTGATCACATCAATACAATCCTCCCTTGTACTATGAGAACAACAAAATATATCAAATCCCATCTTTGCCCCCTTTCACTTTTTATTATTTGTTTTTAAACTTTTTTTTCAAAAAAAGACATGACACCACTTCACGCCATCCACCAACAAGCATGTGCATGGCTTGTGATATTGTCATCTCCAAATGAGGACTTAGACAAAAGCATATGAGGATTTCACTATTGAATCTCTATTGATTGAGATTGGGCTCTCTCTTTATCAGACATGCATCATGACCTTTGTATCATGCATTGTCTCACCTATCTCATATTCTCATGCATCCAAGGGTCCCCTCCCTCCTCTTTCTCTCTCTCTCTCTCTCTCTCTAGGTGCTATTTACCTTTTTGTTGAATATATCTCTATCAGTTTTGATTCTTTCAAACTGTTCTTTTGATCCTATAGTTAGCGATATTCTTTCAGCAAGAAGGAAAAAAAAAAATAGTCTGGTCCATACCAGGAGTGGGAATCCTAAAGGGCCTTAGTGGGCTACCAAATGACCCACTTTAATGGTTCATACCGTTCATTTGTAGAATCTTCCAAAGAAAATTATATATGTAAAAAATAAAATAAGAAGGAATAGTTTGTTACCATATAATTGGATCATATTTGAAGTCAAAAAAATTAAGAACAAATACGATTTTGAGAATAAATCAATCATTTATTGAAAAAAAAAATGTGATTTTATCATGTAGCTACTATTGCATGATCAATTTAGGGGTTATTTGGGGTGTCCTAAATAAGTGTACTTTTTGACTTTTTGGACTAAAAAGCTGAGGAAAAAAATATAGATGTTTGGGTTAATTTTTTGACTTTTTATGAAAAAATGTGTATTAAAAAATTGTATAAATTAATGTGGAAGAAAAGTTTTGACTTTTTGACTGTACGGTGGCAGGTTTGGGTTGTTGAGTGGTTAATAGGAAATGGTTGCCTCCTTTTTAGGCAACCATTTGGACGGTACTCTTTGGCCAGTAAGGGCCACCACGAGTCCTATTTGCTAATCAGAGCCGTTCAATGTATACAACTCGTCGAGTATTATATGTTTGTAAAAAATTACGTTGATCGAATATCTATAACTATCTGATCGGATTAGTTTTTTTTGTCAACCGTTAACTATAACACCATCCATTTTTTATACAAAACTGATTTGATCATGTAGTTAGCGATATTCGATTAACGTGATTTTTTACAGGCACATAGTACTGGACGAGTTCTACACATTCAACGGTTCAAATTATCAAAATGGGACCCATGGTAGGGCCCCACGAGCCCAACATTACCATTCAACTTAGTGAATATATATATATATATATATATGTCATTTTTTTTTGGTTCTTTCAACGGTTCTAAAGCCATCAATTCAGTCCCGAAAATTGTGTAAAGTTGGTTTGATTAAAATATTATGTATATATATATATATATTTTAATTTGTGAATAATGATAACTTTTTTGCTTTTTTTGTAACTTCTTGATTTTTTAGATTTTTTGAAACACCCCAAACTAGGCCTTAATATTTCTTATGAATGATCTAATCAAAAGGCTCTATAAGATAAACAATTCGGATTAACAAGGTTGGTGGGTCTTTTGATAGACCATAGTATTCCTCAATTAGGAGAGAGTCCCACTCGAATTTGGCATGGGCTCCTCCACCCTCTGGGCGCCTAAAAGCCAATTGTGACGTTGCTATCGAGCCTGGAACTTCGAAAGCTGTTATTGCGGTGCTTTTCCGCGATTGCCTTGGTAGCCTGGTCGAAGGCGATGTTAAAAGAGTTCAGGTCCATTCAGTTATGCAAGGGGAAGCCTTAGTTGTCAGAAAGGCTTGTCTTATGGCCCAAGCTCTTAATTTGTCTCAGGTCAAAATTGCTAGCGACAACGAGTCTCAGAATCCTTGTGTGTGTTTCAGAGAATGCTTCCCCTTGGGAGTGTGCCACTACTATTGAAGACACATCCGATGTCTTGCAGGGAATTGTAATTTTTCCTTTCTGTGGTCCCCTCGGTCGGCAAATGGGGCTGTCCATTGGACAGCCAGAGCAACTCTTAAGGACATGTTGCCAGTCCAGTGGGTAGCTAATCCCCCTATGCCGTTAAAGGTTGTGTTAAGCTAGTTTTGTTCCCTGTTTTTCTCCGTTCAACAAAAAAAAGAAAAGAAAAGACTATATTCTTTATGATTGTGATCCGCATTACACTAAATTTGAATTTGCATCATATATATTCGTAGTTTTTCCGAATCTATTTTAGGATTGAATGTGTAACTAAATGCCTACAATACCACAAAATAGTGAACAAGTTGGTATAGAACAGTTAATAGAGGTGCAATGGCCCATGGGCCTGGTTGGGCCTGTTATATATGAAGGGTTGGATTTGATCCAGGAAATCAAATAGAAGGCCTTGGCTGTGTGGTTGGACTTGGCTTTCATGAATGATCTAATCGAAAGGCTCTATAAGATAAATAATTCGAATTATCAAGATGGATTCCTTGATGGACCATAGCATTCCTCAGTTAGGAGAGAGTCTCACTCCTCCATAAATTGAAATGTAGACTATATTCATTATGATTGTGACCTGCACCAAATTTAAATTTGCATCATGTACTTCATTTTTATCTGGATTCTTGTCTAATATATACATATATATATATATATATATATTCGTAGTTTTTCCGAATCTACTTTAGGATTGAATGTGTAACTAAATGTCAAAAATACCACAAAATAGTGAACAAGTTGGTATAGAACAGTTAATAGAGGGCAATGGCCCGTGGGCCTGGTTGGGCCTGTAGTATATGAAGGGTTGGATTAGATCCAGGAAATCAACTGGTGGTTGCAATAGTTAAAGCTTGGACTATCTAAATAAGATTCAAGGAGTTTTGTGGTGTTTTTGCCTTTTGCTTTTTTATTTAAAATTTTCTAAAAATACATAAAAAAAAAATTATTGGGCAAATCCTTTTCAAAAATTGTTTTCAGAGAATTTTAATATGTAGAAAAAAAAAAAAGATGCAGAAAATGAAAAATGAAAAAAATAATATAAAATCTACTGAATTCACTTTTGTCTTCTCTTCACAAATTCAAGGTTCAAACATGGCTTAAAAGTAATCTTCATGATTATTTTGTCTTAAAATAAAAGTTCCCATCATTTTGTATGAAAATCTTTTTTATTTTATTTTATTGTATTGCATTACTCAACTATGTATTGAATAGATATTTTGTTTTAAATATATATATATATATATATATGATTCGGTTGCATCATTTTATAAAAAAAAAATAATAATAATAAATAATAATAATAATAATAATAATTTACCCAAAATTGGGGAAGGATAGAAAAATAGAAACAAGGCTGAGAAGGGTGAAAAAACTTTGAATTGTCAAGATATACCAAACTGTCACTACAACAAATCGCACCTTTGGCGACTAAACAAATTTTAGTCACCAAAAGTACATTTTTTGGTGACTAAAATTTATATTTCGTTGTTAGTCCAAATTTTAGGTCCAAAAAAATAAATTAATCAATAATATTGGTTTTTCCCAACTAAAATTAAAATTAGTCGCCAAATAGTACTTTTGGCAACTAATATTTTCGTTGCTGTTCAGTAACCTTTTGGCTACAAAAAAATTTAGTCAATACACCTATCCCTTGCTAAAGGTTCAATTTTCAACCCGCCAATCCTTTATTTCTGCGCGCGCCCCCCTCTCTCTGTTATACAACATCACACTTTGTAACATACACACACCGTCTTTCACCAAACCTCACAAAAACCATCCCCCTCACTGTAGCCTACCGTACGGTTGACATTACGACGGCCACCGCCCCCCGCACAAATCACTACCG
Source organism: Camellia lanceoleosa (assembly GCA_025200525.1). NCBI lineage: Eukaryota > Viridiplantae > Streptophyta > Magnoliopsida > Ericales > Theaceae > Camellia > Camellia lanceoleosa. The sequence continues at coordinate 158,019,020 of CM045770.1, forward strand.
TCACAACTCACCACCGTCGCACATCGCAGGTTCTCTCTCTCTCTCTCTCTCTTGCACTCTCGCTTTCGCTCACGGTCTGTCTGTGCGTCTCTCTCTGTCTCTCTCTCCCCCTCTTCTGACATTGTTGGTTTTAGGGTTTATTCAAATTTGAATGTATATGCCTCTAATTTATTAAAAATTTGAAAGATGATGTTTAATATATGTGTGTGTGTATGTATATGTGTATATATAATGCTTTGTACACGTATAGGCGTCTCTCTCTCTTTCACGCATACTTCTCTCTCTCTCTCTCTCTCTCTCTCTCTCTCTGTTTCCCCATTTTCTCACATTATTGCTTTAGGATTTATTCAAAATTTTGTGTTTGGGGGTGTAGTTAATGATATATTTCAAACATGATGTGTAATATATGTAGGAGATTGTGTGTGTATCTATATAATGTTGTGTAGATATGTATAATAATGTTGTGTATATATATAATGTTGTGTGTATATACAGATGTATAATATATAATGTATGTGGCCCAAAATTAATGAGCAACAAACACAAGCCCTTTGGTAAGCAATGATCCAATTATTTTGTCCGCTTAAGTCCTAACAGATAATAATACAAAATAATTAGGGTTTTACATGCTTGATTTATACTTGATTCAGTTGGTTTATATGCTTGATTCAGTTGATTTATTCTTTCAATCTCGCTCTCAGCCGAACCCATTTCAATACATCATTGTCTTGGTTTATATGCTTGATTCAGGTGCATTTACTACACATTTCTAAAATGGGTTTGTCCATATGATGATTGTCCCCTAAGCCAGAGTTAAGAATGTAATCTTAGCAGTGATTTTTTCATTGCAGAGGAATTAACTTAGGACCTATTGCATATCATTTTATAGTATGAAAATTATTATTATTATTATTATTATTATTATTATACACTTTCAAAGAAACACCTGATATGGCCGAAAAGAAACACCAGATTCCAAAACTTTTTTCAAACTTACAATATATATGGGGGTAGGTTTGTTATGGTCCTATATTATTTATATTGTTAGATCATTCATGTAGTCAAAATGATTGAATTCTATAACCTTATCAAGAAATAATTAATTGCACTTCTCGTAGTGTCTTTTTTTCAAATTTAATGTTTTACATTATTCTCATACGATTCAAACCTTCAATCAAGACCTACTTGAACGACTATGACTATTAATAACTTATGCGTTTGATGTATCTTATCAATTTGTATCTCGACATGTTTATATATATTTGTTTGATTTTTTTAGAATATGCCTTTTTCTTTTTTCTTTTTTATAAAAATTCTAAAGGCAAGTTTGTTGGGAATAAAAAAAAATCAACCTTTTTCCTGGTGATGTGAGGCTACTAACTTTTGTACACTTGGTTATAAGGTATGCTACCCAGAACACTATCCATTTTATAGATGAGCACTAGTGTGTTCTTTCGTGTCATTCATAGTTTTTCCTTAATGGCCAACCTATATCACATCCTGCTTCTTGAACAGTCAGTCATGCTTAACAGAGGAGTTTGGAACAACTGAGAAAACAGCTGATAAAAGAGATCAGAGCACACCTTTGCTAGATTTTAAGAATATATGCTTAATGGTAAATTCAAAAATTTTGAGTAGTGGCTATTTTGTGGTGTGAACTATACCTTTGGTTCTATTGCCAGTATTTGTGTTATTGCATTCAGCTAATTAATGAACCCATGATTTAATGACTGTATGCATAACTAGAATCATTAAGGTATTTGTTTGAGAATCAAGAGGCTAAACGTTCATTGTACAACTAGAAGAAAACACATTAATTAGGAAGATGGAGATTTACATGCTCAATATTCTCATTTTAGTTACACTCATGAGCATGTTTAACATCTCAACATAGGCTAACCTTACTGCATATTTACATTAAAAGGGCAACTTCGAAATGAAAAATATAGTGAGAGATTAGAAATGTTTAGGGATAAAATTTTTAAAGAAGCAACATGGTGTTTGGAAGATGAAATGCCATCTTCTTATAGTATGTACTTTGGTATTTGGAAAGAATGGTCATGCAATGCCATCTTCTTATAGTATGTACTTTGGTTAGTTCCCCATTTACATTGCTTCATTTGTTTACTTTGGTAGTTAGTATCTTATTTGGTTGCTTGGAACAATTCATGAATCCTGCACAATTGGTCATGTGTTATCATTTTGTTGCTCAATTATGCATCTTAAAATTATTCTGATACATAATCAAACTGAAAATTGACTCCGTTACTAGCAGTTATTAAGACTTTGCTTACACTAGATACTGGTAGCCTGGAATGCTCATCAACTATAAATTACTGTTTAATTTTTTTTATCAATGGAGTACAAAATCTAAGTTAGATATAAAATATTTAGCTGTTCAAGGCACCTTAATAATACTGTACATTTATAACAAAATTGATTCATTTTTTGTAACTGTCATTTTTCTAATATATTCATTGAGGCCTTTCAAAAAAAATGAGAAGAAATTGGGTAGTTTGGAGAAGTGATAAGAAGATAAGAGGTTCCTTTCTAGTTATTGGGAAGCTATTGGTGGTGAAGGTAGTGCTTAGTTGTTCAACCATGGGATAGATGTATGAACAGTTCAATATGAATGTGAAACTATGAGACACTGAAAATATGCAAAAATAATGTCCAGACTTGCAGGTAAAAGACATTATATTCAATGAATCTTCATGTCTCTTTTGTTATTGTTTGTAGATCCAATTGTTCTGATCATAATGAGGAATGTGACAGGTAGGTGAGTCTAAATTTGTGTTTGAAGCTAGAAAGAACCATAGAGAAAAAGTAACTTCTAGTCTTGAGCACAATGAAGTGGAGAATGCTGTTGGAACAATCTTCTATGTAAATAAAATAAGTTGAAACTAATTCAAACAAAATAAAATAATAAACTTACAGAATTTATTTTGTTGAACCAAATGAAAAATGAAAGACCAAGACGAGTGTGTGACACTCTGTCCTTAAGACAGATTTGCCCCGCTACGGTGCTTACGGTTGAGTGACGTCTATTTCCCAGGATACAATGATCTTCACAAATTTGTAGTAGCAATCCAAACAAATTTGTACAGCGAACCGAACCTGTGTTCTATACTCTCTTTATTTTTCTTAACACTAGAATGAAGAATAATGCACTAAAAGAACAAAGCTGGACAGCAAAAGATGGAATATTTAGACTGATTTTAGATCCTAAAATTGCTGGAACATGGCTGTATTTATAGGCAAAAAATACAAATCAGTGCAATTTAGAACATGAACAGGTGCAAAACTGTGTCAACAGATACTGTTTTGAAATTCAAACAGATCTGGATAGATATACCAATCAGATATGCTTATATAATTCTTTGGCTGAATCGCAGCTTTTATAACTAAATCATCCGGTGGTTCAAGCAGCTTTTGAATCTGTTTGAAATTCAATATGTCCAGGTGCAACAGATTAAGACCTGTTTGGACTATCTAACAAATCTGAAACCGATTAAATCAGTTCGGCAGTTACAATAGAAAATTCGGACTAAAGGAGGCACAACATTTGGACAAGAATTTGAATTCAAATTCAAATTCGAATTACAAAATTTAAATTAATTTTTCTCGCAAGAAATTTTGGAAAAGATTCAAATAAATTTTGTCTAAAAAATTAATATTAGAACCGACCTACCATCCACACCTGGCACGGCTCGGCTCGGCCAGACGGACGGCGGTGCGCACGCGTGTGTGGTGGTTTGGGCTAAGGTTCACTTTGTCCATAACTCCTCCCTTCTACAAACTTGGGGTGCCCCTTGGGGCTCAACCCAAGTGTTGTAGTCTAGAGTTTATATCTATATACAAACTCTCTTAAAATTTCAATATGGGACTAGCTTTACAAAAAAACCCACATTTAAAACTTTAAATTGTCCATTCTATAAATCCAAAAACGACATCAACTTCCCATTCACTCATAAATGGTTTTGACGAACCGTCTTCATCGTGTGACTTACCACACAGCAAGGAACACGTCACCTCTTCGAACCCGCCCCAAAAGACATTTGGGGCCTACTCAATTTTGGGCTCAAAGTTGACCCAAAATAAGCCTTATAAACCAAATTTTCCAACAATCCCCCACATGAATGGAATTTGACGGAGAGAAAATGCAACAACATGATCTAATTACAGAGAAATGTAAATTGGAAATATTCTGCATAGGATAGGTAGCTTTTGGCTTTGAACTTTCCCTTGTGAGACACTATCGGATTTACTAGCTAACCAGTGAACATGATGTCTTGAACTATTCAGCCATTTGTGTAAACCAAGACAATAGAACTCACACAGTATATCCCTAGACACAGTTTAGTTCTCACTTTTGTGTTCATTTTGGCCCTCAACAACCTGGTCTTTCATGAGTGCTCTAGAGAATTGTAGCCCTTCACAAATCTCATAGAACCGGCCCAGTTCACACTTATATAGGTGATTTTTATGAGAAGTATCTTGCCATGCTCCACTAGGTATACCTAGATATAAGAATTAGGGGTGTTCGCGGATCGATTTTGTGCGGTTTACGATTTGGTTTTGACCTGCCCGCATCTATGCGGTTTGGGAAAAAGTCAACCCGCAACCGCCCGCAGTGCGGTTTGCGGTTTGTGCGGATAGGGTTTGCAAATGTGCGGGCAGTTACGGGCGGTTTGCGGTTTACACTTTTTTCTTTAAAAATTAATTTTTGAGTTTTTTTTTCCCATCGAATTTAGGCATCAAATTCATTTTATATAATTGTGATAACAATTTTCTGATGAGTTTACAAATAAAAATTTAATATCGATGCATTAATGAAAGTACCCAAAACAAAGAGACCCTACACTAGCATTTTTGCCATGAAAAAAATGTATATCAATGCATTAAAGGTTATACTCAATTAGAATTGCCAGTTCAGTAATCAATAATCAAACTAGAAGTTCCATCACCCACCAGAAGGAAAATTTTATTAGGAAAAAGTGGATGAATCACCAATGAAAATCATATAAGAAACCAAGTTTAGGACTTGATAATTCTACGACATTAAGAAAGTTGAGAAATACTTAAAAATAAGGATCCTAGTGTCATAGAGAATATAATGGTGCTCCTGTAAAAGTTACAAAGTTGGTATATAAATAATAATAATAATAATAATTAAAGTGCGGGCGGTTTTTGCGGGTTGCGGGTTTAAACCGCAACCCGCCCGCAACCCGCAAATTTGTCATATTTCAAACTGCATCCGCCCGCATTATGTTTGCGAAACCGCCCATTTATATGCAGGTTGGGCGGGTTGGGTGGTTTGAGCGGTTCAGATAAACTGTTGCCCACTCCTAATAAGAATCATTAAAAGTATTACTTAACCTAAAACGCTACAGACATCACTATTTTATCATAGAAATAGGTAGGAGTTGGACTCCCCAGTGATCCTTCTGAGTCAATCACAACTTGGTTGTCCCTTTGAACCTAGATCTTAGGATCTTCAGTCAATTAGGTTGGGTTGCCGTTGTGGTAACTCTTATTTAATAGGCTTAAGTCCCATTCCCCTCGATGAGTTTTCAACTAGCTCTCTTACTAACCCTTTGGTTAGTGGATCCGCTATGTTATCTTTAGACTTCACATATTCAATAGAAATAATTCCATTAGAGAGTAGTTGTCTCACGGTGTTATGTCGATTGACTTAATGTGTAACTAACGTTATACATATGACTCTGTGCTCTACCTATTCCTGATTGACAATGGCAATGTATGTATATAGCAGGCACTGGTTTTGGCCACATTGAAATATCTTCAAGGAAGTGGTGAAGCCTTTCTGCCTCTTCCCCTACTTTGTCTAAAGCTATGAATTCAGATTCCTTACTAGACCTAGCAATACAACTCTGTTTGGAAGATTTCCAAGATACTTAGCCCCACAAGAGTAAAGACATACCCTGGTGGACTTTGAGTCTCTAGTATCCGATATCCAATTTGCATCACAAGATCCTTCAAGCAATTTGGATATCTAGTATAATTCAGCCTAATATTACGAGTAAATCGGAGATACCTTAGAACCCTTATAATTGCTTTCCAGTGTTCTACTCCTGGATTACTCGTATATCTACTTAATTTACTTACTGCATAAGCTATATCTGGGCGAGTGTAGTTCATCAAGTACATTAAGCTTCCAATAATTTAAGCATACTCTAATTGAGAAATATTTTCCTGTACATTCTTAGATAGAAACAAATTAACATCTACAAGTGTTCTAGCAAGATGGTCATCATCTTTGCTGAATTTGTCAAGTATTTTCTCAATGTAATGAGATTGTGACAAAGCATAACCTTCTGATGTTTTGTTAATTTTCATACCAAGAATTACATCAGCAATGCCCATGTCCTTCATGTCAAAATGTTTATTCAACATTTTCTTGGTAGTTTTAATCATGTCATTATTACTGCCTATGATGAGCATATTATCTACATAAAGACATACAATGACATAACCTTTGTTTGTATTTTTAATATAAACACATTTGTCACACTCATTAATTTTAAATCCATTTGACATCATTGCCTTGTCAAATTTCTCATGTCATTGCTTTGGCGCTTGTTTTAAACCATATAATGATTTAACCAATTTACACACTTTATTTTCTTTTCCTGGAACAGAAAAACCTTCTGGTTGTTCCATGTAAATTTCTTTATCTAACTCACCATTTAAGAAAGCAGTTTTCACATCCATTTGATGAATTTCAAGATTATATCGAGATGCAATGGTGTAGACATCCCATTTTTGACCGACCTTAAGACTCAGACGTCATCAATTGAGCGCTCGGTGATAGCGCATGTTATGCTCGTTTTGAGTTTCCGGAGTTTTCGGCTGAGTGCCTTGCCTCTGAGCCTCTGAACTTTTTGTGCTTTGGCTCGATTTGTGGACCAAGCCTTGTTTCCCTTCCCTAGAAGGAAGAGGAGGTCTGTAGACCACCCTTTTATGGTCGTAGACCACTTTTTCCGCTTGGAGACTAGTTTCCGATTTTCGAAGCCTTCGGCCGTGCGCCTTGTCTCGGGACTGCTTAACGTTCTCCGTTTGGCTTGGTTTTCGAACCATGCCTTGTTTCCTTGGCCTAGAGGGCCACTATGGTCCGGGAGACCACTTTTGATGCCCGTAGACTAGTTTTTGAGGCTCCCGACCACGCGCCTTGCCTCCCGAACTCTCGTCTTGCATCCTTTTTTGTTTGTTTTTGGTACAAACCTTACTTTCCTTGTTTGGAAGGTGGTACAAGGGTGGGAGACCAGTTCTTTCCCTTGGAGACCACTTTCCTTCCTGCCAGCCAATTTTCTGGTCGGCTAACTAGTGTTCTTGGTCTTTGGACCACCTTTTCTGGTCGACCACCACACCACTGCCTTGCTTTCATGCTGCTGACCATCTCCCACCATGGCCAATCACTTTCTTCCCTGGCCGACCACTTCCACTGGTCGGCCGACCAGTGTAAGTAGCTGGCCGACCACTTCAAGTGGTCGGCACCTTTCCATCACCTTTTTGGAGATATTTTTAGGCCAGCTGTTACAGCTGGCAGGCACAGAAGCCATCCTCCATACACGTGTATGGAGGGATGGCTTTAGGCTAAAAGCTTGTCCAACAAGCTTGTTGCGTGGTTCTCTATAAAAGAGAACCTCCTTCCTTATGCCTTAGGTTCAGATTTTCTTGCTTGAGCTATAGATACACATATATCTCTATATCTCTCTCTTGGTCTCATATTTGTGCCTTAAAGTGTAATTTCTCCATACTATTGCACACAAACACACACTCAAACACCATTCTTTTGTTCTTTGAGGCACACAGGGATTTGGTTTTGGAGTTTTGGATTGGTTTTGGGCCAGAAAAGCTGCTAGAGCTGTGGTTTTGAAGGTGTTCTTCAAGGGTGAGCTTCTAACCCTTAAAACCCTTATTTTGGTTTAAGCTTTTGGCCCTATTTGCATGCTGTCTTTGGCTTGACTTTCTACTGAAAAAGTTCTAATTTTTAAGGCTTAACATGTTTGTTTAAGATCCCTTTTGTGTTAGGGGTGGTCCACCCCATTTTGGCCTTTGTTAGGCCTTGTTTTGAACCTTCCTTTTAAGCTATTGGGACCACCTTGTTTTGGCCTTCTCACCACTGAAACTTCGGAGGAATTTCAGTGGTGGAAATGGTGTTTTGAGGTCCCAAATAGGAGAGGTCATCCATTTTCCTTGTGTTCTTAAATGCTTGCCTTGTATGCCTTATGTTTGAGCATGTTTGTTAAGCTTGTGTTGGCCACAACTCAGCCTATTTTAGGCCTTATTTTGACATGGCATACCCTTTGTTTTGATTTGGTTTTGTCATCCCTTGCATGCCTTATACACTTGTAGTGTATTTCTCAAATTATTCTTATATGCTTCATGAAGTAGCATGCCCTTCTAGCATGATTTGTCTCTATTTAAGCATGTTCTTGGTGTTGTTTTTCCATGATATACCTCTGCTAAGGTTTGGTTTGATAGCCCTTGCATGCTCCATACACTTGTAATGTAATTCCATGAACTAGCCTAATGTGTATCATGTTTTAGATCATCATTCTAGCATGATTTTGGCTTAACTCTAAGAATCTTTTGTCCATGTTTTAGCATGCTTAAGCTCTGATTTGTGTTGTTTTGGTCATGCATGCCATGCTTTGTATAGCTATAGTGTATTCTAGCTTGTTAGCTTTGTGTATTGAGTCCACTAGCATGTATTGTTTGGCCTATTTAAATGATTTGGCATCATTTGTTATGAGATTTCAGTGCATGTTTCATGGTCATACACTCACATCTTTCACTTATTCCATGCTTTAAAGGGTTGGTCCTTTATGCCTTAAACATGAGCCATTGCGTATGCCTTCATGCCTAAGCTTGCGAGCTATCATTTCAGTGTGTTTTTAGGGTTATTTTTCCATGATATAACTCTAATTTTTGTTAGTTAAGTCATCTGATGCTTGGTCTTGACAGGTGTAGTGTAATCCTCCCTTTTGGCCTTGTATGCATCATGTCTTATGCCCTTCATGCTAGCTTGTTTTGGCTTCCTTACATGCATGTTTTAGACTCATTTTGACATGTTCTAGGACTTTTTTTGGGTTGCCTCAATCATATGCTTCATGTTTTGTATAGCTATAGTGCAACTGCCTATGCTAGCTTTGAGTTTTGAGTACCATAGCATGCTTCATTTGCATCGTGTGTATGATTTGGCATCATTTACCATGACATTTCAAAGCATATAGAATTTCCATATTCTTACTTCTTTCACTCTTTAAGTGCCTTTGAGTGTTATGCTTTGTTGCCTTATTTGTGGCCTAGCATGTATGCCATCTTGCCTAGGTCCTTGAGCTCCCATCTCAGCGTGTTTTGGTCTTTGTTTAGACCTATTTGAGCTCTATCCATGATTGGTTCATGCATTTGTGCCATGTATTGCATGCCTCCTTTGTAGTCCTCTTTACTAGCTTCATGCTTTAAGGACCCTAGCATGCCATGCTTATGTTGTTTGAATGATTTGGCATCATTTCATACCTTATTTGAGAGCATGTGGTGTTGTCACACTTCCATGTTTATCACTTCTTCAATGTGTTTGAGGGTTGTGCTCTTAGGCCTAGTTGATGGGCCATTGCATTGGGCATGTTTGTCTTGCATCTCACGCCATCATTTTAGCATTATGGCCACTGATTTGGGCATGACTAAGGTCTGTCCATTTTGGTTTAAGTCCATCGAGCATGGTATGTGAATGTTGTTACATTGCATCATGTTGTTGCATGCTTATGTTGCCTTGCATTCTGTATGCATGCATTAACATTGTTTGCATGTCATTAGCTTTGTTAAGTTGATCATGTCACATTGCATTGAGTATGCCATGTTGTTGTTTGCATTGTGTATACCATGTTGATCTTTGCATTGTGTATGCCATGTTATTCTTTGCATTGTGTATGCCATGTAGTTGCATTGTGTTTTGCATGCCTTACATTGCATGTTTGCATGTAAGTTGCATTGCATGTTTGCATGCTTGAGTTGCATTGCATTTGTTTGGATTAGGTGTTAGTCCAAACACAGGAAACAAGAGACGTTTCATACTTGAAGTGATGAAACGTGCCTCAATTCTCGGTTGCCGACACTCTTGATCATACATGATAGAGTTCAAGGCTTTATGTGTTTATTTGTGCATTCATTTTACATTGAATTGTGCAATTTGGCTTCTCGGCCATCATCCATCGAGATGCGTGATTGGTGGCCTGAGGGTCAAGAACTACACTCTTTTGAGCTTATGAAATGATAGGGAGGGTAGTTGTACATACATACCTTGCAAATACATTACCATACCCTTTCTTGCTCTCTGTTGCAGCAAACTGGAGAAGTGCAACAACAACTGGTCAGCCAACCAGAAAAACTAGCTGGCCGACCACTTTTTCTGGTCTGCAGCAATAGAAAGTGGTCAGCCAGTGGTTGGCAACATCCCTAGGTGGTCGGCCATGCTCCTACAGGTCCCCGAGGTGAGTTGGAAGCTTTCTAGAGCTTGGTGCAAAGTTCTGAGAACAAATGAAAACAGAGGCAAATTGAGGCATCGTGATGGATTTCCAAACGAGGCGACCGAGCATGCGTGCATTCTTCTCCCTTTGAGGACATTTCTTTACTTCTTTACTTAGCTAATTTGCTTAGCTAGTTTATGCTTTGGTTTTGTACTTAATTAGCTAATGTGCTTGGCTATTCAATTTGTATTGTAATAACTAGCTAGTTAACTAGGATTAGTTAATTAGTTTTGTTTGTAATAATTAGCTTAATTAGTTTAGATTAGCTAGTTAGCTTGTTATTCGGGCCCTCCATCGAAAGGGCCAACGGTTGTAATAAGCGTGTGTGTGTGTGATGCATGTCTTCCAACCCCCATTTCTTTCTTCCTTTTACTTAACCGCTTACGATGGTTAGTTTTAGGACATATTTCGATTAGCATACCTTATGCTTGCATGCGTGCACCCATTCATCTGTTTTGCATGCACCGGGCTCGACGCATCATACTAATTGCATTGTATTTCAATTCCTATTTGAATACATGTATCAAGTTGCATTTCACATGTCATCTTAGGATAGCCGAGTCTATCTTAGTTACATTTTTGCATGTGCTGCATTAGCCATCTTAACATGAACTAGGATCATGCATGATTTCTAACTAGTTCTCTTTTTTGGCTCGGAGTACACTGTGAGTGTTTATGCTTTAGCATACTGCATGTGTGTTATTGATTGCCATGTAAGCATGCTTGCCATGAGGCTAACTGCTTAGTTGATTAATTACCTGAATGCTTGTGGGTGAAGGTTGGATTGCTTGAATTAGAACAATTCATCAAAATCTGCGTCTTAGCCTACTTGCGAGTAGCAAACTTCAAACCGTTTTCAAACAAACGAACATGAAATGTTTTGTTCCAACTTAGGCGATCTAGTCTATACTTGTATGCTGTGCGCATCACGTAGTAAAGCTAGCTAATAAACCGGAATAAGAATACATGTGTTTTCAAAAACAACATATCATGTTAGTAAAGGTCGATCTTTTGATCGGGCAAGCGGGGGTGCTCATTGCATGACCTTCCCCTCTCGTACCCAAGTTCCCGAGCCGAGGCAACTTTGGTGATGATGGACACGTGGCCTTAGGCACGAGTCAGGGTTTCCTAAATTCCACCAAAATAAAATATTTAGGTGGCGACTCTGTATCTGGCAAAGCAGTTCATGTTTGGCACTTCTTTATAAAAATCAGTTTTCCAAAACGATTTGCCGGATTTGGACTCTTTGGTGGTTTATCGGTCTCACATTGCACTTTGTGAGATTAGATTCAGAACCGTGACACAAGTCCGAACTGTAGTAACTAAAGAACAAAGCGAATCCGCGCCCTCGCGTGCGGAGCTAGAAGTTCTCGGGGTGGTCTACAAATGGCAATTAGCATTCTAATGGATGTTATTCTAGTAACCGGTGGGTATGTGTCAAAATAATCTAGACCTTCTTTTGTCTAAATCCTTTGACCACAAGTCTTGCTTTGTATTTGTCAAGTGATCCATCCGCTGCGTTTTTCTTTTGAAAATCCACTTGTACCCAAGAGGTTTACAACCTGGTGGCAAATCCACCAATTCCCAAGTGTGATTTTGCATGATGGATTCAACTTCACTATTGACAGCTTCTTTCCATAAATGAGCCTTAGGACTGGACATAGCCTCTTTAAAAGTTAAAGGTTCATTTTCTAACAAATATGTTAGAAAATTTGGACCAAAAGATTTTGAGGTTCTAGCACGTTTACTACGCCTAAGTTCATCTTCCTCATTTTGATCTAACTCTTGCTCTTGTTCTTGATCATGTTCTTGATCCTGACTAGTAATAACATCATGAGATCTTTTATTATTACTAGTCTCTTGTCCAGTCTTATTTGGAAATACATTTTCAAATAAAGATGCATTCCGAGAATCAATAATAATATTTACATGCATTTCGGAATGTTCTGATTTGTGAATCAAAAACCGATATGCACTACTATTGTTGGCATAATCAATGAAAATGCCATCAATGGTTTTAGGACCTATCTTAGTCTTTTTAGGACTAGGAATAGCCACTTTAGCCTAACACCCCCACGCTTTTAAGTATTTGTAGGATGGTACTCTTCCATGCCACAATTCATAAGGTGTTTGATTCATTTTCTTTCGAGGTACTTTATTAAGTATATAGTTAGCAGAAAGTATTATTTCCCCCCACAAGTTCTAAGGTAATCCAGAACTTATTAACATGGCATTCATCATTTCTTTTAAAGTCCTATTTTTCCTTTCAGCAATTCCATTTTGCTGAGGTGAGTAAGAAGCGGTGGTTTGATGAATTATTCCATGTTCTTTACAAAATTCACCAAAAAGTGATTCATATTCACCACCTCTATCACTTCTTAGTTTTTTGATTTTCTTACCAAGTTGATTTTCAACTTCATTCTTATATTGAATGAAAGTTTCCAAAGCTTCATCCTTGGTTCGAATTAAATAAACATAACTATATCTAGTATAGTCATCTATAAAAGTGATAAAATATTTTTTTCTCACCTCTAGTTTGAATTAATTTAAAATCACAAATGTCACTATGAATTAATTCAAGTGGTTTCGTACTTCTTTCAATTGAATGAAAAGGAGTTTTGGATAATTTTGCCTCAACGCAAATTTCACATTTATGATTTGAATCAATGTCAAATTTAGGTAAACATTCCATATTAATTAATCTACGCAAAGATCCATAATTAACATGTCCTAGTCTACCATGCCATAAATTTGAAGACTCAAGCAAGTAAGAAGAAGATGTATTTTTATTAATAACTGAGGGTACAACGGTTATTACATTTAACTTGAAAAGGCCATCAGACATGTAACCCTTTCCTACATACATCCCATTCTTAGTAAGTACAAATTTATCACTCTCAAACACTAGCCTAAAGCCATTCTTACTCAACAAAGATCCAGAAATAAGATTCCTACGAATATCCGGTCCATGCAGCACATTGTTGAGAGTGAGTTCTTTTCCAAATGTCATCTTCAGAACAATCTTCCTTGTCCTTCAACTTTGGAAGTTGAAAAGTTGCCCATAAAAGTTGTTCACCATTGTCCACTATAAAATAAGATGTGAACATCTTTTTGTAACACAGATATGGCGAGTAGCACCAGTGTCCACCCACCACTCTTTAGGATTTCCGACAAGATTTGCCTCTGAAACAACTGCAGAAAGATTGATGTCATCTACACCATTGGAAATATTGTCTACTTTGGTCATATGGGCTTGAGCAGGCTTCTTGCTTGTTCTTCTTTTGTTTTTGCCTTTGCTACGATAATCTTTAGTCCGAAGTCCCTCTTTGTCACAGATGTAACATTTGCTATTAAACTTGTACTTTTTATTTCCCTTCCCTCCCCTTTAGAGCCTTGTGATGAACTTTCTCCAAAATACTTTCGTTTCTTGGTTTTTAAAGCATGTTCCACTACATTTGCCTTAGACTCCATAGGATGCTTACCAACCCGCTTTTCAAAATTGCGGCTGTCCTCCTCAATCCTCAAACGCACAATTAATTCTTCCAAAGACATTTCTTTGCGCTTGTGTTTGAGGTAGTTCTTGAATTCCTTCCAGCCTTGTGGTAATTTCTCAATTAAGGCTACAACTTGGAAGGATTCACTGAGGGACATGCCCTCTGCGTGAATGTCATGCAAAATGAGTTGGGAGATCTTGAACTTGGCTGATCACAGTTTTAGAATCAACCATTACAAAGTCTAGGAATTTGCCAACCACAAATTTCTTTGAGCCGGCATCTTTCGTTTTGTACTTTTTCTCTAACGACTCCCAAAGTTCCTTTGCTGTCTTGATAGGACTGTAGACGTTGTATAATGTGCTGTCAAGTTCATTCAAGATGTAGTTTCGGCAAAGGAAATCAGCATGTTTCCAGGCATCGACCGTAGCAACTACTTGCCGGTCGGTTTCATTCTCTTTCAAAATAGGAGCATGCTCACAGAGGAAACGAGCCAGATTCAGAGTTGTAAGATAGAACAACATTTTATGTTGCCATCTTTTAAAATTGGTTCCTGAGAACTTCTCTGGCTTCTCACCGTAATTTACCGGTACTGTCACAACAGGAGAGGGGGTTAGTACAATTGCAGCCACCATAGTAGTACTTGTTTGGGCATTAGTTTCAGTAGCCATCAATTCTAAATTATAATTAGAATTTATACTACACAGAAAATTAATCCAAATTCACAGAATTAAATTTGGTAAAAATAAAAGAAACAAGAATATAACTTTTATTTTCCAATTAATTTGGAAATAAAATAAAATTTTATTTAACCAAATTAATTCCACGTAGAAAATTAAATTTCTGTAACACTTCAATAATTAAAATACTGAAACAGAATTTTAATTAATGAAAACTCAGAAAATAATTTCTACAAACCAAAATTAATTTCTGACAAAATTCCACAAAAATATATTCTAAATTGTTAATGACACCAGTATATTACTACTAGTTGTCAAAGAAAATAGACAGCATATTACTACTATCTGTCAAATAGCATATAATCACTATTTGTTTTTCCAACCAGAATATTATTTCGTAAATCCACATAAAATAATTTTCTTAAAAGAAGAAAAAGAAAGGAAAACAAACGAAAAATTCTGTAAACAGAATAATTCAATTTTGTCTTAAGATTGTTGGAACAATCTTTTGTGTAAATAAAAGAAATTGAAACTAATTCAAACAAAATAAAATAATAAACTTACAGAATTTATTTTGTCGAACCAAATGAAAAATGAAAGACCAAGTCGAGTGTGACACTCTGTCCTTAAGACAGATTCACCCCGCTATGTTGTTTACGGTTGAGTGGCGTCTATCTCCCAGGATACAATGATCTTCACAAATTTATAGTAGCACTCCAAACAAATTTGTACGGCGAACCGAACTTGTGTTCTATACTCTCTTTATTTTTCCAAAAACTAGAATGAAGAATAATGCACTAAAAGAACAAAGTTTGACAGCAAAAGATGGAATATTCAGACTGATTTTGGATCCCAAAATTGCTGGAACATGGTCAGATTTATAGTCAAAATAATGATCTTAACAGGTGCAATTTAGAACATGAACAGGTGCAAAACTGTGTCAATAGATACTGTTTTGAAATTCAAACAGATCTGGACAAATATACCAACTGTAGCAGTTATATAACTGTTGCTGAAACTGCCTGGACAGTTTTATAACTAAATCTGTCCGGTGGTTCAAACAGTTTTGGACTGTTTAATCTGTTTGAAATTCAATCTGTCCAGGTACAACAGATTAAGACCTGTTTAAACTGTCTAACAAATCTGAAACTGATTAAATCAGTTCGGCAGTTACAATAGGAAATTCGGACTGAAGGAGGCACAAAATTTGGACAAGAATTTGAATTCAAATTCAAATTCGAATTACAAAATTTAAATTAATTTTTCCCGCAAGAAATTTTGGAAAAGATTCAAATAAATTTTGTCTAAAAAATTAATATTAGAACCAACCCACCACCCACACCCGGCACGACTCGGCTCGGCTGGACGGACGGCGACGCACGTACGTGTGTGGTGGTTTGGGCTAAGGTTCACTTTGTCCATAACTCCTCCCTTCTACAAACTTGAGGTGCCCCTTGGGGCTCAACCCAAGTGTTGTAGTCTAGAGTTTATATCCATATACAAACTCTCTTAAAGTTTCAATGTGGGACTAGCTTTACAAAGAAACCCACATTTAAAACTTTAAATTGTCCATTCTATGAACCCGAAAACGACGTCAACTTCCCATTCACTCATAAATGATTTTGACGAACCGTCTTCATCGTGTGACTTGCCACACAACAAGAAACACGTCACCTCTTCGAACCTGCCCCAAAAGATGTTCGGGGCCCACTCAATTTTGGGTTCAAAGTTGACCCAAAATAAGCCTTATAAACCTAATTTTCCAACAAATGCAAGCAGTCACCCCATTCTCTTTCATAGACAATTTCCTTAGAAAGATCAATGTTGATAAAGTTTTGCCAAGATCTTCAATATTTAGATCAACCCAACTCATATTGATCATAATAAAAGGTATATTCTCACTCACTGTTGAATAATGAAACTTTAAATAGTTACACATTTTATAAAGAATATACAATCATTTCAAGCTTGACTAATGATAGTAATGCAGAGTTTGACTTATTGGAGTTCAGTCTTTCTGAGGTTGCAACAACAGTGACAAAATCTTTTGCAAGAGAAACTCAAATAGTGGACAAGGTAAAGTTGGTGACATTAATCATAATTTTGCATTTTTAATCAAATCATTTGTGTTTTAATTACTTGTAAATTTTTTCCAATTAACATATGGGTTTTTAAAACCAAATCCAAATTTGTTTGGTTTGGTAGAATAGGAGTTTTGGTGGAAGGAAAAAAAGGTTGATTTTTATTTTGTTAAAAAGAAAAAAAGAAAAAAAAAAGTGGTGTAAAGAAGAGCTCAATAAGTTTGGTCATGAGTGGGGGCATGGAGGATGGCATCAAAATTATTTCATGCTCTTGGCATGAAGGAAAGTCACTAGCTATTAAATATGAGATTTCTTAACAACAATGGACAAGGAAGAGAATGTTGGAAAAGAAAAAAAAATTGAAAAGAAACTCAGTTTGATTTTATTTTCGAAATCTATTTTGTTTTATGGGATATTGGCGCTCCCCGTTCGTTACATGGATTAAAAAAAAAAAAAAAAAAAAATAGAGGGAAGGAAGAGAAAAGCATAATTTGTGTTCAACTTCTCAATGGAAAGTAGGTTAGAGATTAAACTAGTTAATAATGACAAAAACAGACAGAAATAGTTAATAAGACAAAATGTTACATCTAAACTACAATAATTTTACTTTTTCTCTCACAACCATCAAATCAACTAAAAAAAAAAAATCAACCAACTTCCCAAACACAACTTAATTGAAAAAGGGTGTTAAGGGGTCGAAACTACAAAACAGCCCCCCCGAGCCACCGTATGGATGTCACAGCCAGCTTTTCTGTGACAAATAGGACCTTTCACAACTGACGGAATGTAATTCAAACTTGTCGGTTGGGAGTTAGATCCGAAAATGCCTTAAACTTAATCGAAAAAGGCTGTTTCGGGGGTGAAAATTCAAAACAACTCCCGAACCATCATATGGCTATCACGGACAGCTTCTCTCTGACAAATACGACTTGTGACAATAGACGGAATGTAATTTGGACCCGTAGGTTGAGAGTTAAAGCCAAAACCACCTTAAACTTAACCCAAAAAGGGCATTAAGGGGGCTAAAATTCAAAATAGCCCCCGAACCACCATGTGACTCTCACAGACAAATTCCCGATGCTAAATAGGACCTATGACAACAGACGGAATGTAATTCGAACCTGTAGGTTGGGAGTTGGAGCTGAGAACACCTTAAACTTAGTTCGAAAAGGGCATTCTGGGGGCGAAAAATCAAAACAGCCTCGGAACCACCGTATGGTTATCACAGACAGCTTCTTTGTGCTAAATATGACTTGTGACAACAGACGTAATGTAATTCGAATCCGTAGGTTGAGAGTTGAAGCCAAAAAGGCCTTAAACTTAAAAGTGGAATCATGAGTAGATATAGGTACAAGGGTTGTGTCGAACCACTATAAATGTTGGTATTAATCTCTTTTTTTTTTTATGTCTTGTACCTTATTTTACTTAAAGGTTACGTCCGTTACATTGCAACTTCTTTTCTTTTGTGATTTACTTGAATATTTATTTATTTTTGGTATGCGATTTACTTGAAACTATAGTTCTTGATTTCAATTTTCTGGGCTTATAGCATTTAACAAGTCCTATTTCATGATAGAAGAGGTCCCATATGGTTATGTTATTGTATGCTTACGATGGAAACTAATCTAATTTTTTCCTCGATATTTTGTAGTCTATGCTTGTTTTCTTGAATCCAATCAAGTTTGAAATAACCTTTACCTTCGGGAATTTGCTCTCACTTGGGAGGTTTGCGCTTAGATTTGTATATTAGTATGCTTCTTGTCATTATTCCTTGTAAAGAGATTTAGTTTTTAGTTATTTAGATTTCTATTGAATTTTTGGGATTCTTTATTGAAGTTTGGATTCATTCATTCATCCTTATCTGTTCATATTGTTTAGCAGGTAAGTATCCTATGCTTTTTCACAACCTTGACTTGTTTTCCTATTTGTCTTGATCTTTTCTTTGGCAAGTTGTAGTGCCTTTAGTTTGTACTCATGCTAAACATGTCCTCATTTTCTTCATTTTTCTCAACACTTGAATGTTTATATCAAATTAATTGTATGAATTTGTGACTATACTCTTTGTTGTCAAACATTATTTGGAAATTACTAAAAAAAATTGTGGACAAATAACTTTGGCCGTCAAGGTTTGACTCTATTTGCATTTCTACTGCTTAGAGTTGATGAAATGACACTTTCTAGCTTATAAAACTCTATTTGGACTTTGGTTCAACACTTTTATCAATGGTGCAGCATTGCACATATAGGAAAAATATGCATGTGATCCTCACGTCATGTACATTTACTTAATTGACCATTCAACTGTTATAGATGTAGTGATCAAACCAGTCTCAAGTCAGATTCTAGATGTAGAATTAAGTAAATTTATGGGAGTGTGATAATCTTAGGTCAATGATGAGGTTGGTGAAGAGATGGATAGTCAGCGTGCCTTAAACTAAAAAAAAAAAAAAAAAAATAGGACCTGTGGCAAAACACCTTAATTAACATGCGTTAAACTTATCCAAAAAAAGGCGATAAGGGGGCCAAAATGGGAAACAACGCCCGAACCACCGTACGAATGTCACAGCCACCTTCCCCATGACAAATAGGACCTATCACAACAGACGGAATGTCATTAGCACACGTAGTTTGGGAGTTAGAGCCGAAAATACATTAAACTTAACCGAAAAATGGCGATAAGGGGGCGAAAATGCGAAACAACCCCCAAACCACCGTACAGATGTCACGGCCACCTTCCCCATGACAAATAAGACCTGTCACAATAGACAGAATGTTATTAGCACACATAGTTTGGGAGTTAGAGCTAAAAACGCCTCAAGCTTAACCAAAGAATGGCATTAAGGGAGCAAAAATGCGAAACAGCCCCTGAACCATCGTACGGATGTCACGGCCACCTTTCCCATCACAAATAGGACCTGTGAGAATAGACGGAATGTAATTAGCACATGCAGTTTGGGAGTTAGAGCCGAAAATGCATTACACTTAACCAAAAAAGGGCGTTAAGGGGGCGAAAATGTGAATCAACCCCCCGAACCACTGTATGGATGTCACAGCCACCTTCGTTGTGATAAATAGGACCTGTGACAATAAACAGAATGTAATTAGCGTGTGTTGGTTGGGAGTTAGAGCCGAAAATGCCTTAAAGTTAACCGAAAAGCGGCGTTAAAGGAACGAAAATGCGAAACAGCCCCCGAACCATTGTACGGATGTCACAAACACCTTCCCCATAAAAAATAGGACATGTGAGAATAGACAGAATGTAATTAGCACATGCAGTTTGGGAGTTAGAACCGAAAATGCATTAAACTTAACCGAAAAAGGGCGTTAAGGGGGCGAAAATGCGAATAAGCCCTTGAACCACCGTACAGATGTCATGACCACCTTTCCCGTGACAAATAGGACCTGTGACAACATACGGAATGTAATTTGTAATGACCCCAAAATCCGTATCCAAATTTCTTTTATGCCCTTATGGGTAATGCATTTTAATTTAATGATATCTATTTGAATTAAAGCATTATCTGTTGAGTTACGACTTTAAAGTTGAATTGCCGACCTTTATGGGTTCAGAAATCAGAATTGAGTGTATGGATATGTTAATGGGAATTTTTAAAGCTATTTACGAAAATTAATTGAAAATTTAATTCGTCTGATTTGTTAATGCATGTTTGGGTGGTTAACTTTGTACTGTAAATTGAAGGCCTTAGAGGCTTCAGAAACCAGAATAGAGGACATATTTATGATCAG
The DNA here is from genome assembly GCA_025200525.1 of Camellia lanceoleosa. Lineage (NCBI taxonomy): Eukaryota > Viridiplantae > Streptophyta > Magnoliopsida > Ericales > Theaceae > Camellia > Camellia lanceoleosa. The sequence continues at coordinate 158,039,572 of CM045770.1, forward strand.
CACAATTTTTAGAGTCATCTGAAAAGTTTAATTGAAATTTGATTTCGTACGATTCGTAAGGCCACGTTTGGCTCTCCCTATTGTGTTAAGCTTGTGTGTGTATATTTATATAAATAGATGCCTTATGAGTTGTTGAACTCATCTCTTAGAACCAAAAATATCTAGAGGTAAGGGGAAGCCACATGAGAGAGGAAGGAAGAGAGAGTTCTAGAGAGAACTCAAAGAGAAGAAGGAATGAAGAGCTTGAGAATGAAGAAGAAGGATGGGGAAATTGACGGAATTAAAGTAGACTTCAAGAGATTGGCTCAAGGTATGTGAAATCAACTTAACCCCTTGAGATTGATCTATTATTAGTTTAAATTCATGATCTAAAATGAAGAGTGAACACCTAATTTAGTTAGGGTTGAGAAATATAAGTTTAAATGAACTCTCTTCATGAAATTGAACCTTGATTCCTTAAGAGTTGCTTGATTGAAGAGTTAAATTCTTTACATTTGTTTATCTTGAGGTTGATTATAGGAAGTTGAGCTCCAATCTTGAGGTTTTGAATGGTTAGCTATATATGAATGAAGATATATGTAAATATGAAAGAAGTGAGCTTGAACCCCAAACCATGGCTATTGTATGCTTTTGTGTTCTAATTCTTAACCTTGTTTTTGTGCTTAGGAATTGAGTAGTATCTTGAGGTTATGATGTTTGACGGAAGTTAATAATGTGAAATTTATCATGTATTAAAGAGTTTTGGGTTTTGATTTACATGAATTTGAGGTTAAACCTTGAAAATGAGAAGTTCCAAAACAAGAAGCCATTTTCGGACTGAAAATTGCCCAGAGCCACACGTGCGGCGGGTCTTCCCGCACGTGTGGCAGTCCATGCCCAAAACCAAATTTGAATATGCTAAAAAGGCACGTAGTCCCGCACGTGCGGCCTCATTCCCGCACTCTGTTCAGCCAACTTTGAATAAGCATATCTTTTGCATCCGAACTCCGTTTTAAGTGATTCTTGAGCCTAAAATCAAGCCTCAGAAGTCTAGTTTCCAATGGTGGTGGTCTTACTCCCAACTTCTAAGTACATAAATAGATATGCCCAAATTAGTGAGAGCTGCTCACTTTCTGTCTACCGATTTTGTATCGTTTCTTCGTCTGAACCATTTTCCTATCGATTCCTCATATTTTTTGAGGCATAGATTATAACCTATGGAGGATTAATGAGTTTAGAACCACCATGGCTATTGATTAAAGAATAAGAAGGAGATTGGTTTTATTCTCATAATCTGCTATGTGCATTGTGTTTGTAGGTCAAGACGAGGACATCGTCCCATTGCTACCAGAAACCTATCACTGTGAGTAATAGTAGTGTAACGATATGTTATACTTATTTCTGGTGCTTATAATTTATATCTGGTTGTTGAGAATGACATATACTATTGACATTGTGCTCTGATTGAATTAACGGACATAATTGAACAATGGCACTGTTATGGACCTAAGGTCGTTCTGTCTTTGTTAATAAAAGTGGGCCCGAGGCCGTTCTGTATTATCTGTGGGCCTAAGGCCATTCTGTATCTTATATGAGCCTGAGGCCGTTCTGTATTATCTATGGGCCTAAGGCCATTCTGTATCTTATATGTGCCCGAGGCCGTTCTGTATTATCTGTGGGCCTAAGGCCATTCTGTATCCTATATGGGTCCTGCAACGACCCCAAAATCTGTATCCAAAATTATTTTTACGCTCTTGTGGGTTAATTCATTTTAATTTAATGATTTCCGTTCGCATTGAGGAATTATATGTTGAGTCACGCCTTTAAAATTGAAATTACCAACCTTTATGGGTTCATAAATCAAAATTGAGTACTTGGGTATGTTAATGGGAATTTTTAGAACTATTTGGGAAAATTAATTGGAAATCTAATTTGTCTGATTCGTTAATACACGTTTGGATGGTTAACTTTGTACAGCAAATTGAAGGCCTTAGAGACTTCAGAAACCAGAACAGAGGACATATTTATGATCAGCGTAATTTTTAGAGTCATCTGAAAAGTTTAATTGAAATTTGATTTCATACGATTCATAAGGCCACGTTTGGCTCTCCCTATTGTGTGAAGCTTGTGTGTGTGTATATTTATATAATAGATGCCTTATGAGTTGTTGAACTCATCTTTTAGAACCAAAAATATCTAGGGGAGAGGGGGAAGCCACGTGAGAGGGAGAAGAACAAGAGAGTTTTTGAAGTATTGAAGGAAAGCTTGGAGATTGAAGAGATTTAAAGGGGAAATTCAAGGATTTAAACTAAGGTATGTGTAATTCAACTATAATCTTGTAAATACTTCACCTATTGCATGGAATCAAGACGAAATATGAAGATTAAACCTCTAAATAAGCTAGGGTTTTGAGTTATGGGTTCTTAGAGTTAATAGGACCTTATTTCTTTTGAGTTTGTTTGATTTGAGTTTAATATAAAGAAATGGACATGAGATGGACTCTAGATTTTTCATGGAAACAGTTGAGTGAAGAAATCCAACCATCAATTTACATGAAAATGAACTTTATGTTGAAAACTTTGAATTCATGGAAATTAATATTTTGATTTTGGAATTAAAACAAGTTGATGCAATTGAGCTTGAATTACCCTTGAAAAATGTTAGTTTATCATGTTTTAAAGAAAGATTACATGAGATCTTGGTTTGAATTTGAGTTTGAAAACTCACACTTAGATGAATTTTTGACGTTCGATTTTGCCCGCATCACGGTGACCCACGAAATTTGGCGGAACATGAAAAAAACAGAGCATTGCATTCTGCTTAACCCACTACTCGAGTGGCCAAGTCCACCGCTCGAGCAGCCCAGCCACCGGACGAGCGGCCATCCTTGTTTCAGCATATACTGGGTAACTTCAAATAGGCATATGTCCCTCATTCGGACTCTGTTTTGAGTGATTCTTAAGCCTAAAATCAAGCCCCGGAAGTCTAGTTTCCAATGGTGGTGGTATCACTCCCAAATTCTAAGTAGATAAATAGTTATGCCCAAATTAGTGACGACTGTTCACTTTCTGTTTACCGGGTTTGTACCATTTCTTATCTGAACCTTTTTCCTATTGATTCCTCCTATCTTCTGAAGCATGGATTATAACCTATGGAGGACTAATGAGTTTAGAACCACCATGGCTATTGATTAAGGAATAAGAAAGAGATTGGTTTTATTCTCATAATCTGCTATGTACATTGTGTTTGTAGGTCAAGACGAGGACCTCGTTCTATCATTGCCGAAACCTATCCTTTGTGAGTAATAGTAGTGTAACGAAGTGTTTCACTTACTTTCTGTGATCGTGATTTATGTATTGGTATTTGTGAATGGCCTATTCCATTGATATTATGCTCTGATGAAATTAATGGATATGATTGAATGATGGCATTGGTATGGACCTAAGGTCGTTCTGTCCCTATTAATAGTACTGTAGTGATACATGTGCCTTATGTTAATAATTATTATTAATGTTTTGTTATACGTAAGACAACTACGTCGAATTATAATAAACCATGGGGAAATTTATGTGCACTATTGTGTAATGGTATTCTTATGAATCTGGGGTTATTCTGTTTTGCTAATACTAGGCCTGAGACCACTCTGTATAATCTGTTGGGCCTAAGGCCACTCTGTTTAATCTATTGGGCCTGAGGTCGTTATGATGTAAATTGATTATGATTCATGACCAGGCTAAGGAAGGTAGTGTACATGTCGATGTTCTACCTACCCTACAATGTGTGGACAATTGTCATTATCCGGGCTTAAAGCCATTCTCAGATCATATTTGGGCTTAAAGCCATTTTATATCTTATCCGGGCTTAAAGTCGATTCAGATCATATTTGGGCTTAAAGCCATTCTCAGATCTTATCCGGGCTTAAAGCCGCTCAGGTCATATTTGGGCTTAAGGCGTTTTGTATATATGGGCCCGAGGCCTTTCTGTATTACATGTGGGCCTGAGGCCGTTTTAAAATATGATTATGTATCAGTGTATGGTTTGATATACATATTTACATTCCTTACATTGCTATTATTCACTGAGCCTTGCTCACTCCGTTTTTATGTATATTTATATAGGTGAGCCATCGGGGATTGACACTAGAATTGTATTGAGGTCTACCTGTCTGCCAAGCCGCCTGGGGTACGCCTCTGTGTTGAGGCCTTAATTTTGATTACTGGGAGTTGTGTAATTTTTGGAGTCTTATTTAAGTGTGTGTGAGATCTGTATAATTCTGTGATTGTATATGTAACTATGGGAATGTATTTAAATGCTTAAATTAATTAAGCCATCATGCATGCACAAGCTTAATGGATGTTGTCTTTTATTGATATTGTTTCCGCTTAAGGCCCCGTATGTGGTTAAATATTATTCTAAAATTTCTGTTTTGAGGCCTATGTACAGGCCGGTCATGGACCAAACTTTTAGGGGCAGATTTGGGTCGTGACAGGTGGTATCAGAGCATGAGTTATGATCTCACACTCGTATCCATTGAATATTAGAGTGTCTAGAATGCATTTAAGTTGCATGTATTTAGCAACGAAATGATATGATGTGTGTTTTGAAAGAAGTATGTGAACTCGTACAATAAGTTAAGTATTGAGATTAAGAATAAGAATTCTTATGAACTTTGAGTGATAAAAAGGAAATTCATATGTTTTGTTTCATGGACTGAGTTTTGTGATTAAGGAGAATTGGATAATTGTTATGAAATGAAAATGGGTTACATAAGGCTAAAGTTTTGAAAGATGTGGAATATCGGTGTCCTTAGGATACTCAAATTGAAAAGTATAAGCATGTTTGTGGAAACGTAATGTGAAAGGAGATTAAACTTAGCTTCTCTCTGTGTTATATGTGAAATTAGACCATGAGGAATTTTGGGAAACTAAGGTTGTTGTAAATCAATGAGGTGCGTGGCAATTAAGAAATACAATGATTAATAACAAGTATGGGACTTGAGAATGGTTTGATATAAGAAGTAGAGATAAAGGAATTGCCCCACTCATGTCCTTGTATGCTTGTGTGTGTTATGACTAAGTATGCAAAACTATGTGTTATGGAGTAATTAATGAATGATACGCGATGTGTTAACAGTCTGCATCTTATGACTCTAGGAGTAGGGATGAAATGGAATGTTAATAAATACAATTATCATGATTTGTGATCACATAGTATTCGGTGGGATTTTATGGAAGTTTAGTGATACAGGGAAATTGAAATTGTGACCAGAATGTTGGTGGTGTTGAGTATGTTAATTTGTAGAGATAGAGTGTATGTTGAGGAAATTGAGATATGTATGCTGGCGAAGGAAATATTATCTGAAATCTTGAACCATAGAGTTAAATGGCTTGGTATGATATTATGTATTAAGCTAATTTGTATTTAGTGTTTTGAGGGAAAGATAGTAAGAAGGAGGTGTTACTTATGTTGTCCTACCACGTGTAAGAATACGAATGGACATTGTTAACGTAGTGAGATGATATGTTTGTTAATCAAATTACTTGGGTTATTGAAATGGATCATTGATGAAAAGAAGGTCTTGTTGTGAATCTTCTATGGGATGATAAGTAAAGTTTTGTTCCTCTTTTCAGTTCGAACATATAATCTTGTGAATGAATATGAATAAAAGGAAAATTGTGTTCCTTTTGTGGACTGCCATTTGTCTGAAAGACATAATGTTGTTTTGATACGTTTTGTTCTGAACCTAACATATTGCTATCATAAACTCACCGTTACTAATTAAGGATGAAATATTTGTATGAGAATTAATTCAAGGCTTGTTCCTTTATTGTGATCTCGAAAATGAGTGCTCATTAGAATGAAACTTATGTGATCTGTTATTTAGAGATGTCATACCATCAATTACATTGATTTTCGACATAGATGAATAATATGTGATCTTGCGTGTGATGGGTAAATTGACCACATGCCTAAGCGAGTTGTTTATGATTCACAGAATTATGTGCTCTTTGTATGGAACTAATAACGTAGATACCCATCTGAGAGTTTGTTATTGACGATTTATGACTTATACATGAATGTCTGGATAACCATTGCAAAGAAATTGGTAGACCAAGACTGACTTTGTTATTGAGCTGTATCAACACCTATTGATATCAGGCATATTGTTTATGGTATGTATGAAGTACTAGGTGATATGTGATTAATTTAATGCCATATCTAAGGGATGTGATAGACGAAAGTGGTACATTGTGATTAGTATGGTTACCTTGGGCTCTATCTACTTGTTTGAATCGTTAAGTCTACAAGGAATTAATCCTTCTTGGGCTGAGATTATGTATAAAGAATTTTATGGGCCTGATTTAATGTTTTCATATAGAGCATGAGAATATATGATAAGTTAATATTGTTAACATGCGTTAGCAGGTTAGTTGTGGCTTACTATGAATGAATGTTTGCCCAAAATTCTGAAATGCATTCATGGCATCCATAGCATCATATGATATGCGTATTGTTTTTTTATTTTTTGTAGATGGCTTTTGGTGTGGACTTGTGGATAGTCTACATTTTTGTTTATGGAGGACACTTGACACTTTTGTATTCTTGCTAACTATGTTTTCCTCTGCTTTTGTGAATATTAGCATTACTGATACATATAACTTTTGTAATCCAACTGATAGTTGCTGGCGTGACATATAGATCACCTTTTGTCGTGGTACATATTACAATGGTAAGTTGTACCACGCCAAAATGGCCATATCGCATGGTAGTAAATATATTTTTTGTATATGGCGGGTTGGATTTTTGTATAGAAATATAATTTTAGTTTGGACATTAGTTGGTTTGTATGGAATATATACATTTAAAGTTATTCATTTTTGGATGGTTGGAAGTAATATGGACTGTGGCATGATTGATAATTTTACGTTGTGAAATGATGGATAGTATATATATTGTTTTGTTTATATACGTATTACAGGTTGCATGGAATATAGACAGGTTATGAATAAATTATAATTTTGCGATAAAACATAAGAGCATGTTTTTGGCGACTAAATTGTTAGTAGCTAAAAAAAAAATCGGAAAATAATTTTGGCTACTAAAAGTTTAGTAGCAAAAAAAAAACAATCAAACATTTGGCGACTAAAATATTTTGTAGCAAAAAACAATCAAACATATGGCAACTAAAATATGTCGTAACTAAAAAAATAAGCTGAAGAAATAAAAAAAACTTTTGGCTACTAAAACTTTAGTAGCAAAAAAATGTGCGACTTTAGGCGACCAAATGTTTAGTAACCAAAACACAAAATGTTTGCTGACTAAAATCTTAGTAGCTAAAAATATAAGACTTTAGGCGACTAAACCTTTGGTAGGCAAAAAAAAAATTTGACTTTAGGCGACCAAAATCTTAGTAGCAAAAACATTGTTATTTACTTTAGACCACTAATATATTTAGTAGCTAAAACTCTTTTCCGTGACTAAATGATTAGTCATTAAAAATAACTGAACTTTTAGCGACAAAAAAATTAGTCACCGAAAATATAATATTTAATTTTATTTCAAATCTTTTGGCGACTAAAAACTTAGTCGGCAATGTAGTACATTTGGCAACTAAAATAATTTTAGTCACCAATGATCTTTTCCACAATATTTCTTCCCGACTAATTCTGCTATCAAATTTTTTTGTCGCTGAAGGCTATTAGTGACTTTTGATGACTAAAAATTTAGTCGCCAAAAGTAAAAAATTTTGTAATGTGTCACTACAAAAAAATACAAAAAAATAAAAACAAACAAACAAACAAAACTACTGAAAAAATAAGAGAAGAGGAACCATAAAGTCTAAACACTTCTTTTTTTGGGAACAAGAATTAATTTTTTCTGTAGAATTTGCCTAGAAATTCAAGGAACATCACCGCGAAAGAGATCAAGGTTGTCCAACAAGTCAGGGTTAAGAATGGAATCCAACGATGGCAATTCATCAAGATAGTCAAAATAATTGTCATGATGAGCACCATCAAAACCAAATGCACAGTCAGAAGAACTTGGCATGCCATGGTGATCATAAATGTTGTTGTACATTATTCCACAAGATCGAAGAGGCGGCCATTGTTGATGATCTTGTTCAGCATTTGCCAACCCTTCACTACAAATCACTTCACCACCTTGATGTTGATGATTTTGATTGTTGTCATCATACATTATTCCAGAAAAAGGAAAAGGCGGCCGCTGTTGATGATCTTGTTCAGCATTTGCCAACCCTTCGCTTGAATTACTTCACCACCTTCTTTGTTCATAGATGATGATAATCAACATCTTGATGTTGTTGTTCGTTGCGAATTACTTCACCACCTTGCTGTTGATGATGATGATGATCACCATCTTGATGTTGTTGTTCGTTGCAAATTACTTCACCACCTTGCTGTTGATGATGATCACCATCTTAATGTTGTTGTTCGTTGCAAATTACTTCACCACCTTGCTGTTCTTGATGATGATCACTATCTTGATGTTGTCTGTGTAGACGTCTATGATTGTAGTAAATTTTGCAAAAAGAACCCAATCACCCAACTGTACACTACTATAAAAATAGATAAAGATCACACTTTGACAAAAAAAAAAATCTCACTTTTATTGGAAGTGTGATAAAAAAAATTATATTGATATTTTAATCACACTTAATTTGATTGAATGTGATAATATTTATTTTTTATGTCACTTTTCAATTAAGTGTGATTATATATATATATTTTTAATCACACCTTCTAATTAAAAATGTGATTATATATACACTACTACTTTTTAATCACACTTTTTAAACAAGTGTGATTATATATATATATATATATTTTTAATCACACATTCTAATTAAAGTGTGATTGTTTATATATTTTTTAATCACACCTTTTAATTAAAGTGTGATTATATATACACTACTACTTTTTTATCACACTTTTTAAACAAGTGTGATTATATATATATTTTTTGATCACACATTCTAATTAAAGTGTGATTGTTTATATATTTTTTAATCACACCTTTTAATTAAAGTGTAAATATATATACACTACTACTTTTTTATCACACTTTTTAAACAAGTGTGATTATATATATATTTTTTAATCACACATTATAATTAAAGTGTGATTATTTATATATTTTTTAATCACACATTTTTAATTAAAGTGTGATTGTATATGCACTACTACTTTTTAATCACACTTTTAAGTAAGTGTGATTATATATATATTTTTTAATCATACATTCTAATTAAAGTGTGATTATTTATATATTTTTTAATCACACTTTTTAATTAAAGTGTGATTATATATACACTACTACTTTTTAATCACACTTTTTAAACATGTGTGATTATTTATATATTTTTTAATCACACCTTTTTAATTAAAGTGTGATTGTATATACACTACTACTTTTTAATCACACTTTTTAAGTAAGTGTGATTATATATATATATATATATATTTTATTCACATATTCTAATTAAAGTGTGATTATTTATATATTTTTTAATCACATTTTTTAAGTAGCACTACAAGAAAAGTGGGCTTATGAGACGGAACTTTTTGCGACGGCACATTTGCCGTCGCAAAAAATATGACTTTTTGAGACGGCACAATTTGCCGTCGCAAAAAATATGACCTTTTGAGACGGCACAACTTGCCGTCGCAAAAAATGTGACTTTTTGAGACGGCACAATTTGCTGTCGCAAAAAAATATGACTTTTGAGACAAAGACAATTTGCCGCCTCAAAAAAAAAAAAATATGACTTTTGAGACGATACAACTTGCCGTCGAAAAAATGTGCCTTTCTCGAGACCAAGCACAACTTGTCGTCGCAAAAAAAATGTGAATTTTTAGACTTCATATATATAGTTACAAAATGGTTTAAATAAATGCAATGGTATTTTTTTATCATAAAAAAAAAAATTGAAAAAACGGCTGCGTCTTATTCTTTTGATATAACATTTCTCTTTTCATCCATTTTTTTCATCTTCCCGCTCTCTTCTCTTTCTCTTTCTTTCTCTCACTCATCACTTTTCTCTGTCTGTCTGTCTGTCTCTCTCTTTCTCTCTGTGTCTCTGTTTCTCTTCTCTTTCTCTCTCTCACGTATCACTCTTCTCTGTCTGTCTATCTGTCTGTCTCTCTTTCTTTATGTCTCTGTCTCTATCTCTCTTCTCTTTCTCTCTCTCACTCGTCACTCTTCTCTGTCTGTCTGTCTCTCTTTCTCTCTATGTCTCTCGCTCATCTCTCTTCTCTCTCTGTTTCTCTCTCGTTTATCTCTTTTCGCTATTTTTTTTTCTTTCTCTCTCTTTGTCTATCTCTCGGAATATCTTTTGTTTCTCTCTTTTTTTGTCTCTCTCTCTCTCTCTCTCTTTTCTCTCTCTCTTTTTTTTCTATGTCTCTCTCGTTAATCTCTTTTCGCTTTCTTTCTCTCTCTTTTGTTTATCTCTTGCTCATCTCTTGTTTCTCTATCTTTTTCTCTCCTCTCTCTCTCTATCTTTTTCTCTTTGTCTATCTTTATCTCTTTCTTTCTCTATCTCTCGTCTCTGTCTCTCACTCATCACTCTTCTTTCTCTGTCTACATCTGTTTGTGCATCTGTCTCTCTCTCACTCGCTCTGCTTTGCTCACTCTCTCCCTTATCTCTTCTCTATTTATTGAGCTCTCTCTCGATTTATCGATCCAACTATGTTGGGGACCCCGATGGGTCCCGGTGACCTCCACGCTTGCATGTGAGAGCAAGAGTGAAAAAAAACAAATAAATAAATTTTTTTGAACCAATCAGAAAACAGTGGAGGTGGTGGGGGTCACTCCCACTGGGGGTCTATGGCATTTTCCTTATCGATCCACTACAAGAAAATGCACTTTTAGCGACCACTTTGTCTCTTTCTCGCGCATCACTTTGTCTCTGTCTCTCTATCTCTCTTCTCTATCTATCTCTCACTCATCTCTCCCTCTCACCACCCATCTCCTCTACCACATTTACTATTATTGCAAATGACATTCCACTACCACCACTACTACCACTGTTGCCACTCCACCTCTACGATTACCATTACTACCATCATCGTCACCACTCCACTACCACCATTACCACTACTACTACCATTACCTCTCCTCCACCACTGCCACTCCATCTCCTCTGTCTGTCTCTCCCTTTCTCTATGTATCTCTGTCTCTCTTCTCTCTCTCTCTCATTCATCACTCTCTCTCTTTCTCTCTGTGTTCTCGCTCTCTTCTCTTTCTCTCTCACTCATCACTTTTCTTTGTCTGCTTTGTCTCTATTTTTCTCGTGTCTTTCGTCCATCTCTCTTCTCTCTATCTCTTTTATCTATCTTCTCTCTCTGTCTATTTTCTCTCTCGCTCATCTCTTTCTATCTCTCTCTCGTTTATCTCTTTTCGCTCTTTCTCTCTCTCTCTATATCTTTTCACCTAATTTTCATCTTTCTTTCTTTCTTTTCTTTCTCTCTCTCACTCATCACTCTTCTTTCCCTGTCTGTCTATTTGTTTCTCTCTCTCTATCTCTTTCTCCCCCACTGTGTTCGCGTTGCTCACTATTTCCTTTCCGTCTTCTCTATTTACTAAGCTCCCTCTCGATTTATCGATCTACTACAAGAAAATACACTTTTAGCACCACTTTGTCTCTCTCTCGCTCACCACTCTGACTCTCTCTCTCTATCTCCTCTATCTGTCTCCCACTTATCTCTCTCTCTCGCCACCTATCTCCTCTACCACCTTCACTACTACTGCAAACGCCATTTCACTACCACTACTACTACCACGGTCACCACTTCACCACTACGACTACCATTACAATATTTTTCATTAAAATATTATCCATACTTTTACCAAATAAAAAATAATAATAAATTTTTTTTTATTAAAAAAAATGAAATAAATAAATTTTCAAGCTTACTAACTAAAATAAAATATATTTTTTTAAAAATATTTATTTTAACAAAAAATAATTTTTTTTTACGACGACAACCCCTATCGCAAAAAATAAATAAATTAAACAGCGTTATTTTATTATTTAAATTTAAAAAAGAAAAAATTTGATTTTTTCTTCCCCTCCCCTTCTTTTTTCATTCCCCCCTTTCTTTTTTTTTCCTTTCCCGCTCTGTTCCCCGCCGCCCGCCTAAAACCAAAAAAACCCTAATCTCTTCTTACCCCTCCCTCTCTATCGATCGATCGAGCGGCGGCAGACGACGGAGTGCGGAGAGAGAGAGAGAGGCGGAGAGATGGTATGCGGCAACACATAGTGGTAGTCTGTCTGTTTGTCTCTCTCTCTCTGAGCCAGAACAAACGGTGAAGTCCCGGAGGAGACGAGGTCACGACGGTCTCTTTGAGATCCCCCAAACCCTAGTTATCTCCCACCAGTCCCCAAACTATCAACTAAATAATGGAGTCTTCAGACTCATTACCCTTTGATTCATTTAAATCGAAGAAGATACTACATTCATCAGCCCCGAAGTCCTCGCCTTCCGATCAATTGACCAAAGCGTGTACTGATTCGAGTACATGTAGCTCCAAAACCCCCGAGAAGCCACCAAACCCTCCGAGTCGAGTCCGGAACCGCCGAACTGTGGCGTCGGTGGAAGAAATGAGGGATGTCGCTTCAGAGCTCCCGATTCCAGATCAAGATCGGCCTTATCAGTACGAACAGTTCGGTTCTGATGACGTAAATCTTCCGGAAAAGTATGTTTTATGCAAGTTTGATTACTTTTTCCTAAAATGTTGGTGAAAATTTACGGGTTTTGTCAGTTATGTTGTTGTTGTTTCTATAGATCTTGTAATAGTAACATTTTGTTTGTTTTTGAGAGAAAATGATGAATTACTTGAATCTGATTTGAGCATTATGCTTTTATAGATCAGGGAGAGCAAAGACCATTTCAAATTCAAGCAGAGTTTTTTTTTTTCTCCCAATTTGTTGAATAATTGTTTTGGTTATTTTGTTTCAGCCAATCAAAACTCTCGACTTATTTGTACCTTTAACTAATTTGCTGGATGTTGGTTCTTGGCAAATCCTTGTAAAGTTTTGTTCTTGTAGCTCCAACAAAGCACATTGGGTAATATGTAAAAACCAGGGGATTTTTTTCTTTTTTTTTAATCTTCTGGACAAGCATGCAAACTATGTTTTTAGTCAATTGCTGATGGTGGAGTCGAATTACTTTCAGGTATGAGATATTGGGAAAGTTCTTCAATAGCTTGGATAGTTCGATTCGGCTGCTTAGGTTGAGGCGCTCAGTGTCCACATTTACAAATATTTTCCCCAAAGTAGAGTGTTTGACAGATAGGTAAAATTTTGATACATGCAAACTTCTATATTGCCAGAGGATTTCTTTTTTTAATCCTCTTCATTAGATTTGTAATGTCATGATTTAATTTTTGTAGGAGGTTCTCCTATGGTCATTTAGCACAATTGAAGTTTATTTTGCCTGACGTGATTGAGATAAAGAAGGTACTTGTACATGATGAGCGAACTTGTTGTATGAAACCTGATCTTCATGTTACTATGAATGTTGATGCTATCAAGAATGAGGGCATGCTGAAATTGGCTTGTGGAAATTCACACACGAGGAAGGTCTTTCACGGTAGACTGTTGGATTTCTTTAAAGCCCATCCTGAGGTATACATATTTTTCTATGAAGTTTTAAGATTGATTTCTTGCACCTGTATGCAAGTGTGTAATTGGTTTTGGTTCTTACAGTTTATAAAGCAAAATTGGTCCCATACTGAACATGTTGGTTTTCTATAAAATGTTAATGAAACTGACCATACTATACATATAACTGATTCAATAATAGCATAAAAAGAAGTTCTGAATTGTGGAACAGGTTACTAATGTTCATGGTGATCTTTCTCAAATTGGCTTTGACTTGGACGCACTATAGAGAATGGTTTGTGGCTTGGTGAGTTTTGTCTCAAAGTTTATTAAATGATTCAGTGCAACCCATTCAACATAAATGATAAGTTTTTCAAGATATAAATGTGACTTGTCTCATTTTAATTCCACTACTTGGATATTGAGTTTGTGAACTGAGCATCAATTTATGATTTTCATCTTTTAAACATAATGAAATTTCAGAGACTTTTTTATTTTTAAATTTTTATGGGGTTTATATATATGTTTAGGAATTTTCAGAATTAAAGAGGAGAAAATTTTGGTGAAAATTAAGTTTGAACCAGTGTAGCTTGTTTGTTTGTAGGGATTTATCATACAATACCCTAACTGGACCTGTGCCTCAGCTTCTATCAGAACTGCCTGCTTTGGAGATTTTTGTGAGTTGTGGAAATTTTTTTTTCTAAGTTTAAATCTTGAAGCAGAGAAAATATGTAACATTGTTTGTTTTGCATTTTTCAGGAATTTAACAAGCAACAGTCTCACAGGTTCTGTTCCCAAGGCTTTGATAGAGAAGTCCTCCTTGTTATTAATATGTGACTCGTTCTCATTTTTGTTTCATTAAGAATGTTGGAATGAATATTCTATAATTCTTAGAAAATGTTTTGTTGTAGTACAAATGGCAATCCCAATCTTTGTCAGTTGGACTCGTCGGAACAGGCAACAAAGAAGAAGAAAAATTGGAGCACTACCATAGTTGCATCTTTGGTTTCCTCCATTGTATTTTTAAGTGCAATAGCTATCTTGTGGAGCTTAAAGAGGAGAAAACATAAAGGTAATAGTTTTTCTATATATTCCTTCATTCTGGTATTTGGTTTACATTCAAGAAATTATTTTCTCAATCACCTAAAGTCTTACTTGTATAATTTGATCTTTGCCCATGAAATACTCCTAAAAGGCAATGTGGGAGGCAGGACATTGAAGTTGAAAAATTGAAGATTCTCATACTCTGAGGTTGTGAGTATTACAAATAATTTAGAAAGGGTAATCGGAAAAGAAGGATTCAGAACAATTTATCTTGGCTACTTGAAAGATGGCACTGAAGTTGTGTCAAAATGCTCTCTCAATCATCAAGTTAGGGATCAGAGCAGTTATGGGCTGAGGCAAACTTCTTGACACTTCAATATTTTAGTACTCTTTCTTTCATACACATTCCAAAAATTACTTTCAATTGTCACACCAGTTGGTATTCATTTTTGGATTGCAGGCTGAGCTCTTAACAACTGTCCATCATAGAAATTTGGCTGCCCTAATTGGGTATTGTGATGAAGGCTCAAACACAGTGCTCATATATGAATATATGATTAATGGCAACTTACAAGAATGTTTATTAGGTAACTAACAATTGTCCGTGCTTTTGGTATATGTTTTTGGCAAGAGGTCTCGCACTGGAACTGGCCCTTTCTATTGTATCAGTCCTGTCCATTTTTGAGTTTGAATCATTTGTTTTTATCAGTTTATGTATGATTTTTATTGTTTGATTTCCATCAAAATCATCACTAACTATGGAAACAGTAACTGATTTTCATAAGTATTGTGGCCATATCTTTGGTTCTCTGTTTTGTGTACTTTGTCAACTTGGCTCACTCATATGAATTAGATGGTTCTGAAGCTTTGGGTTCATATTTAAGGATTCAACCTTGCTCTGATAGTGCTCCAAAACTTTTGGGATGTTCAATTCAATGGTATCGTTTGGCAGCTGAAGGTGGCAAAAAGGATCTTATTTCAAGTATGTATGCAAAAGGTGGCTGCACTTTCTTGTCACCATATTGTGGGAAGCACTTAATTATACTAGGTGGATCTATTTTGATTTTTCAACTTAACTAATCTTTTGGAGAATATTGTGCACAATGTACTTGCCTACCTTAGATGAAGAGAGAGAACCATGGAATTTAGGTTATAAGTACCTGTGCTTATTTCGCATACAAATTAACATATGTAGGTTTTTGCTTCATTAGTCTTACTTATTTATCTGTATAGTAATGGTGAAGATTTTATTGTGAAATTTTTTGAACTGGATAATATTTTTGCAAACTGGAGGAGTGCTTGACCATATTTAGATTTACATATATAAAGCTTGCTTTATCACTTTTTGACTTTCAGTTTTGATGTTATTGACATTAATCTGCATTTTACTCAAATTATTCTAGGTTCTAATGACTTCTTTAGCTTCTTGATAGACCTTTTAATTAAGCCATTTGCACATGGCAATAGATCCATTATTTTGAAAACTGGAGCAGTTCATAATTTGTTGATAATTTGAACACACCAATGTAGGAATTTCTTGAAGCTTAATATATTCTTAAGTGGTATTAGTCATTTTCTTAGATGAGTTTCTATTATGCTTCTAAATTCAGTGTTTATTTTTGTTCTGTTTGCATTATCTTAACTGCATTTTTTGACGGTTGGGTTCAACTCCGTCCATCTGAGTAGAAGCAGTTTGTTTTTGTTGTGATGTGATGTGATTCTTCATATTAATAATGTTGCAGGGCTCATGGAACTACTTCTGGGATTGTGCACTCCATTGATATTCATCCATCAAGAAAACACACTTGTATTGTAAGATGCTGCCTTTTCATTCTTCATTCCTCTCATAAAAATATGTAGAGTTGATGCACTAAGCTTAACTCATTGGCATAATATAGTGTCCATCAAGTAAGAATTAAAAACATCAGAAAGTAAATGCCGAGGCATTAGGACGGGTATACAAACTATTCGGTTTCGTTTTAGCTGTCCCCATTTCTCTCTCTCTCTCCCCATTCACCTAATATGTTTTTTTTTTGGGGGGGGCAAAATTACAATTTATTTGGAATATCCACTGGCTAATAATCTTTATGCTTTGTCTGTAGTTTTCTTTGTTGCTAAAAGGTTCAGTGATGACTTGGTAAAGATAATAAAGATGATGATTTGGAATATAAACTAAAGCCTACTGTTGTTTGTGTTAGAAATAGATCTTATCAAAATATATCATATTGTGGTTTTATAAGGGGTTTGGCAGCTATATAATTATATGGTTTGTTTGATTGCCACACTATAACGAAGTTTGCTGTTGTACTGCTGCTGCAGATGCATGTTGATATTCTGTCCTTGAGCCAATTGATTAGGTTTTTTTTTTTAGATAACTAGGATCTCTAATTGTCTACTGATTAAGTAGCCAAGATAGCTCTAGTTGTGTTTAGTTGCTGGTTGATGTTCATCTTGATGATCATTGAGATTTATGTATTGGCGCAAATAGTACCAACACTGACTGAAATTGTTTCCATGCATATATTTCTGTTTCTAGGGTTTTAGAATGATTCATTTTCTTAAACTTAGCTTGTCAAAGTCTATGAATTTTGATTTCTCAACTATTGCTTCTTCTTTTTTTTTTTCTTTTTTTCCCTTTTAATATTAAATAGACGAGGCAGGAATGATGCTTATGAACATCCATTTAAGATGATGCCTCCAAGGAGAACCCCTATTTTACTATTCAAAAAAAAAAAATCATTTAAGATGGCTATTTTTGTAAGCATTTGAACAAAATCATTCTACATGAATTTTATGCAATATGAATATTTTGACTGATAATGATAATATATTGGTTTACATGCTTAAATTTTGACTGATCATGATAACACATTCATATGTGTGCTTTCTTTGTGTGTTGTTTTCTGAATTTGGATTTATTATCGTGGCATGTAGCATAGCTCATTGATTATCCAAGAAGTGTAAGATCTCTGGTGTAAGAAGCAGAAATACTTTAGTTTTGAAACATGCTTTTGGGTCAGGAAGATAAAAGAGTGATTTGGCAACGTGTGCAAATTAAAAGTTTTTCAGCTAAAGAAATAAAATACATGTTTTTCTCTTAATTTTAAAATTTTGGTGACTTTAGTGACCTGTGATAAGGCTATGTTGGCAAGGTTTAATAATGACAGTCTAAATATAATTGAGCATATATAGTTCAAAATTTTAAGTTTTGTTAGACATGGTAATGTGATTGTTTAATTATCATTCTTTTTTTTGGGTTTCATCGAGCTGATGTTTACAATGATAAATCTAATCCATTAAAAATTGTTTCATGCAGCTGGCTATTTTGGGAGGTTCTTTATTAGGGACATTCTTGTCTGAGAAGGTCAGATTTTCTCATTTGTCAGCCAAAAAACATCCTTAAAATATAATAGTTTTGAAACTATACCCTTATTTGGTCTGTGTTGTTCTCAGTTTTCGATTCGTCGATTTGATTGGCTAATGGTGATATTTGCTTGTAACAGGGGAATTTAGTGCTGTTCCAGGAAGAAAACCTGAACCTTGTACTGCTTTTCATTCTTCTTACCAGTGCAGGTAACTCATGTTCATTGAATGATAAATTTTAGTGAAGGAATGCATTTTCAAAATTTTGCCATATTTATGAAGGGCTGCAGGCTAGGGTTGCCTAATTGTCAAGTGTTTTTGTATGGGACACGGACATTCAACACACCACAGATATTTGAAATGCACTCAAAGTATTTGCACAATTAACATTCAATTGCATTTCTTTTGTAAAACATTAAATATTTGAGATGGATAGAGCCTCTTAAATAAAGTTGTTGGTTATAGTAAAATTTCTATTGAACTTGCAATTTCTATGGGTAAAGTGACATTTTGTTTTTACATGTTTCATGTTATGGTAGAGGTATTTAATGTTAAGACATTTGAAGGGGTGCGATTAGTCGGACTTTATCTTTTGTAAGACTAGAACAATCTTTACAAATAGTTAATTTATTCATATGCTTCTAGTGGTGTCTGAATTAATTTGTGTTTTTATTTTTCAGGTTAGAAATTTCTTGGAGAGATGCAAAATATGGTCAAAGAATTCAAGGATTTAGTTTTTCAAGTTTTTTTATTTTTTATTTTTTAATATATGTAAGCACAGTTTAAAATTTTTTTATTTAATTCTTTTGTATATACTTTTGAACATATTTAATTTTTATTTATGAAATATATGACGTTATTCCATTGAATATGTGGTTATGATTTAAAGTATAGTATATAGTGTGTATTACATTCTTGAAATGCGTGTACAAAAATAATATTGATTATTCTTCAAATATGTCGAATCTTTTTAGTAATTAATCACACTTAAATGTTTTTAATCACACTTAAAAGATGTGATCTAAAGTTTATTATTACTGATTTTATTAGTTTTTAATCACACTTAAAAGGTGTGATCTAAATGTTTTTAATCACACTTAAAAGGTGTGATCTAAAGTTTATTATCACATGTTTTATTAGTTTTTAATCACACTTAAAAGATGTGATCTAAGTATTTTTAATCACACTTAAAAAGTGTGATTTAAATGTTTTTAATCACATTTAAAAGATGTGATCTAAAGTTTATTATCACATGTTTTATTAGTTTTTAATCACACTTAAAGGTGTGATCTAAATGTTTTTAATCACATTTAAAAGGTGTGATCTAAAGTTTATTATCACATATTTTATTAGTTTTTAATCACACTTAAAAGATGTGATCTAAGTGTTTTCAATCACACTTAAAAGGTGTGATCTAAATGTTTTTAATCACACTTAAAAAGTGTAATTAAAAATGACCCCTTTTAATCACACTCCCAAAGATCACACTTTAATAAAACTTAAAAGGTGTGATTAAATAATAAACATCACACAAAAAAAGTGTGATCTTTATCTGTTTTTGTAGTAGTGGTAGGAATGCTATAAACAAGAGTTAATATTGAAAATTTGAGAATATTTTTATAAGCATGCATGCAATGGAGCAAAACAAAGTACCCAAGGATTACTAGGGTGGTGGTGTGTGGATGTCAGGTATGTGTCGAATACTTCTAACTTTAGGTGTTAATTGAACAGAGTGTATCCCTTAATTCTGTTTGGTTTTGGAGTTTTCGAAAATAATTTTTTAGTTTTTAATTTGTATTATTTTATTTTTAAGTAAAAATTTTAAATAATTTAATTAATATTTTTATTTTTTAGATTCACTTAATCTAAATACAGTTAAACAATATAAAAAAAAATTAAAAAAAATCTTTAAAAAATTCACTAAAATGCTAAAAAATACAAAAAATTCATTACATTTTTTTTGTATTTATTGATTTTTTTTAAAATTTCTTTACAAATATTTTATTTTATAAGTACATCTAAATTAGATGTATCTAAAATATATATATATATATATAATTAACCAGAATATTTAAAAATTACTAAAAATAAAAATATAGATTAAAAACTAAAAACCAAACAATAATACATGTTTTAATCACTCAATCAGTGAGCCCCTCCACCAGCATATTATTTTAACAAAAAAACAATGTACAAAGATTCTGTAAAAATAATATTTTCTTTCGAAAACACAATTTTAATTAATTTATTGTAAAAAATAATTGAAATCAAACTTTGAAACACTAACTTCGTGAAATAACTTGAGTTTAAAAAACAAGTACAAATCTACTTATATTTTGTCAATAAGTTTCTTAAAAAAAAATGAATCTGATAAATTACTAGTATACATCAACATGCATGCAATGAAGCAAAAAGAAAGGAGTTCACCAAACCACAATTCACCACCTAAGATGTATTCAACATATTACCTGATATTGTCCGATATATGATTCATATTACTATGCGTTTTTTTTTATTTTTTTTTATTTTTATATTTTAAAATATCAGAATATATCTTTCATTATCAATATCAATTTGTATTTTGATACTATTATTTAACATGATGATGTGTAATAAATTTATAAAGAGAATTGGTGAGTTACCTTCATGTCAATCTCCTTGCAAAAGTTTATATTCATGCATTAACGAATGAGTTGTACCTTCTCTCCTTGCATTTCTTGACCCTCACAAAAAACCAGTGCCTTCTTATAACCCACTATTTTTTCATTGCTATAGATGGGGATATCAGCTGCGGTCGCCTTCCAGAATCCATTACCAGCCAACCTGTTGGGCTGGTTACCCCCTACATATTTTTTAGTTCTTGGGGTGAAGAAATACCACTCTTCCTCTCTAATTAGATCATACTCCTTTGTTGTTCATTCAAAAAACAAAAAAAACAAAATTGGTTGGTGAAAATTTTAAATAAACGGTTCAGATCATTGAAGTGAGACGTGATAGTACCATCCAATAGATTAGTTGCCTCCTTAAGTATTTATGAGAATTGATTAATAATTTACATTACAAAACACTGCATAAGTTTACTTGAATTAATGGTAGGTATGAAAAGAGGTAGAGGGTAACTATTTGAGTCCTAATGGACAGTGAACCAGATTTAGATACCAAAAAAAAAAAAAAAAAGTACATAACACAATCATGCATATATTATTAATTCATATATATATATATATATATTTGGGTTAAAATAAAAGTATCAATATATTAAAATAATTTAAGAAGTATAAATTAGTAGCAAAATATTCAATTTATCACATTTATATTTAAAAAATAATTCTTTTTAAAAATAGATCCTTTTTTTTGTAATAAATATGATAAATTGAATAAATTGTGATTATTGAATTAATCTAACTTTTTTATACAAATAATATGTATAAATCACCCTACAAAATGAATAAATTGAATCATAATAGATTCATAAGTTCGAACAACACCATCTAATCATCTAAAATATGAACTTGAGACATGGCAAATTCTAACTTAGATTTACGGACTGCCAATGAATAAAAGACGTATCAACTAACTTTAATTACATCTTAAATACCACACTTCGCTACATGAGATTCTACACATACACCATACCACATGTGATTACCTCCCCCTTCCTCTCACCGACCATACCTCTACTTATGTGGCAGCTCGTGATTGGATGACTAATAAACCAAATTTTCATAGCATCCGATAATAATTTAATCTAATCTAATCTCTTGCTACAAAAGGAAATATTTTTGGAAAAATTATTGATCAGTGAACTTGTCAAAAAATTATTATAGATTTATAATATAAAAAAAAAAATTATATTTTTAATAGTTAACACTGATAGACTTTATCACTTGTTTATAATTTTATTTTATTTTTTTTGAAACTCTACCTTGCATTGAAGTTTTTCTGATATTTATTAACTCAAAAAGAGAATTGCATCAAGATAATAAATATTAAAAGGTTAAAAGGAAGAGAACCCAAAATAGAAGAAACCGAAACAGTAAAGAAGAAGAAGAAGAAGAAAACTCTAATCCAAATAAAAAGAAAGAGATACAATCATATATCCATTGATATTAAATAAAGGTAAAATTTAAAAAATAAATAAACAATGAGAGGGAAAGAGATATTGTTATAACTAACCAGAGAGTTGTTGAGGAGTGTGGGAGGGGAGATTAATATCATTGAACCTGTTTATAGGTAAATGCTGGTTGAAGACTTTATTTTTCAAGTAATGCTCTATCAACTCTTCGTCTGTTGAATTGAACCGGTATCCCGGAAGACTTGAAATATTCATCTATATCTTTTTTGTTATATCCATTAGGTTTCATTGAAGCTCTATTATTACCTTCTTACAAGTTTTGCTTAATCAACTAAGAAAGCATAGAGAAAAAACAAGCAGAGAGAGACGATAAAACAATAATAATAATTGTTAAGCAAGTTGGGGGTACAATTTCTAAAACTTATGTGAAATTTCAGGTGATTTAGGATTGGGGTTGAAATCCAAAATTATTTGAGTATTTAGCGGTCTCAGGGCTCCCCATTTTTTACAGATTGTACGGAATAAAATCTCTCTAACAAAACAAACTGTCCCAATTTGTACGGATTCTATTCCTAGCACAAAATGTCCGTAGGCTATTATTCGCTGCATCGAAAGTATAGCATGGTCGATCACCAACCAATCAAACTCCACTACGAAATATCATGTAACAAAAAATGGATAAATTTCCTTTCATACCTCATCTCTCCATCAATACATTTTTTGTGGACCTCAATCCGGCCATACACGGGTGATTTAAACCGTTTATTTCGCTTGTCTCACAATAAAAATTATTCATGTAAAAAATTAATTTCATCTAATAATTATAAATACAGTAATAAATCGTATTTTGTTTTATATTTATGGTTTTAATTTACAATCATATTTGTCGTTCATTTTATAAGACAATATGATTTATTCTACGAGATCTACAAAGTAGATAATTTGGGTTATTTACGTAGATCACAAGGAGACCCAGAAAAGAGATATGAAAGTGTATAGAGAGATAAAAGTTTAGCGTTAAGATAATCTAGGAGTATCTAATCATTTTTAATCTTACAACGATTTTTATCATAATAAAGTTTCGTTTGGCATGCAACACTTTTAACCTAAAAGTTAAAAAGTTACTAAAAAAATAAATAAAAAAAACTTAGAACACATACTAAAAAGTTAAAGATTCTATTTTCTTTCTACTTTTTTTACATATTTTCGTAAAAAATCAAAAGGTTATTCCAAACATACTAATATTTTTATATCATATTTTAATCAAAAAATCAAAAAATTACTAAAATAGTCTGTTCCCAAACGAGGCCTAAGACACATCAAAAAATGTTATGATCTAATGGTTTAACTATAAAATTAAAAAATGATCTATTAGAATATGAATTCAAATGTATGAGATCAATTAGGATAAAAAAATATGTTATGGACCAAATGGAATAGAAGTACATTCAAAGAAATTTTTCACTAAATCTCTCTACATATTTATATTTTAAAACTACATATTCTAAAATGAATTCAATTTAGTGAAGTTTTTTTATTTTATTTTTTATTTTAAAATCCTTATGTACTTGAAAAAAAAAAATTACAAAAATTTGATTTGAACGGGAAAAAAATGACTTCTTTTGCTGTTGCCAAATAGAGTATGAGGCTCTATTTGGTTTCAACCAAAAAAAAAAGGGTGGTTTTTTGGTTATTTAAAGTATTTTGATTGTTTGGTGTCAACTTAATTGGCTGACAATTGAAACAAAATAAAATAAAATAAAATAGCATCCACCTTGTTTGACAAATGCTAAAATTGTCATAAGATTTTTATTTTTATTTTTATTTATTTTTTTTTTTTTTTGGTGAATCTTTTTTTTTTTTTTTTTTTTAAATGTTTATGATCTACAAGGATTAAAGGTAAATAAAAAAAAAATCCAAATCACACCTGAACTTTCTCACAACAAAAATAACAATTCAATATTCAACAGCTCTTTAGAACAATGCTTTATATAGTACAAAATTAATTTTTGGCATCCATAGTTGAATTGCTGATTTTGCCACAATAAAATAAAAAAAAATTAAAAAAAAAAATTCTTGACAATTCAACTTTCATTTTATTGTTTTCCAAATTGATAGCTTTTTCTTTTCATGCGTTTGTGTTTGTGTATATGAATTTGTCCATGTCAGTGTTTGAATTATGAATTTGGATAAGTGTTTGGAAAGGGAAACAAAAAAGTTGAGTGAAATATAAATAAAATATAATTACATTTCACCCACTTTTTTTGTTTTTCTTTTCAAATCTTTGTCCAAATCTATGATCCAAATACATGTGATCAAAATTTTCATTTTTATCTAAATTTTAATAAATGTAATATACAGAATTTAGTCACCGAATTGATGTTCTAATTTAAATTAACAATAAATGGTGAGTCAAAGGACCTTCTTTTTACCAGTGCTTCTGTTTGAATTTGTGAAAAATAAATAAATAAATAAATTCTACTTCATTTTTTTTTCAATAAAAAATTACTTCACAAATTTAACATCTAAAGTCATATTATAGCAATTAAAGAAATATTATCTTGTTGTTGCCTATGCGTGCGGTTGCAGCAAATCTTGCAGAGAACCCAATCATCCAACTGTAGAATATTATAACCAAGAGTTAGATATTAAAATTTGAAAATATTTATGCAATGGAGCAAAACAAAGTAGGGAGTTTACCAAACCACAATTAAATTATCAATTTAGTAAGGTTAGGACTATAGACACCAAACTTAAAATGAGACATGTTTGGTGTATATTCCTAAACTTATTATTATCAAGGAAAATGAAAAATCTCCCTAAAAATAATCTTTCTAATCCCCCTAATTTCCATTTTTGGAAACTGTTTTCTTTTTCTTTCTTTTTTTTCTTTTTTTTTTTTTTTTTTTATACTTGAAATAGAAAATCGGGAGATTCGGGAGCCTCCTTTCGGGGATGAATCAAAACCCTATTATTAATTAGATATGAACCACGAATATATTTTTAAGAATGTGGTGTCTATTTTTTTTATTTTTTTTATTAGACACGTGTCAGAACATATTTGAACAACATGCATTCCTCAAGTGGAACCATATTTTTTAATTTTTACGAAAAACAAAAACATATGCATATTTATTGTTAGTGATACTTACAAATAAAATATCAGAAAATACATAAAATAAAGTTATAATAATTATTGAAAGAACTGAGGCGCGGAAAATTCGCTCTCTTTAAGGAGATTCAAGCTCTCTGCGGTTAGGCAAAGCCTCACACCGGTATAGCAGAAAAACCTTGACTTGTCCCCCCAGGATACAACAGTCCGACTAAGTCATATGGTTAACCAATACTACACAACTGGTTAAACCCAAAGCTTTATCACACACACCCTTTTTTATTTGCCTGATAATCTCATTCAAGACATAACCAAACATCCAAACCTTCTTCACCTCTCGTATGATAAGATATGACACAAGTTTAATATATATAGAAATGAAAAACTTAGGAGAGAAGTTAACAAAGACTAGACCAAGACCAAGACCAAAGACTAGACCAAGACCAAAGACTAGATAAGATTGATGAACCTGATGAAGACTTTGGATTGCTTAACTTCCAAGTCTTAGAATGGATAGGAGAGAAAATTAGAAGAAGACTAGAATGGAAACCAAAAACACACGATAATATTAAAATACCTGCTAACATTCCCCCACCTATTTTAATATTATAGGTAACAAAAACTGAGATTATTAGGCAAATAAGAATATTATGCATCATGGTAGGTATGCTCTGCATTGAACCTCCATTAGTGAAACAATAATATCTACTCCAAAGCCAATAGTATGCTCAGCATTGAACTATGACTACTTAAGGGAAATAAATAATTATTGCACACACATAATATTCCAGGTGTTCACAAAAGCTTTAAATGCCAGCACGTTACGGCCTTGTGCGATCCCAAGATTCATGAGTGTGTTTGAGAATTAGCCCAAATCTCATAGATAGCGGCCCCACTACCACACTCACATAGGTGAATTCTGTCAAGGGTGCTCCTGTAATTATGACACCCCACTCAATAAGAGCTACAGAAATTCATTAAGAGTTTTTTAATAACTCAACCTCTACAACGTTACAAGATAAATGCACTTACATCATAGGGATGGGTAAAGAGTAATTTGGTGCATTTCTCACGGCCATCATATGATCGTTTTTCTCATTGAACCCAGTTACAGGATCTCTGGTCCCTGGGTTGAGTATCCTCATACATGGCTCCTGCTATATTTAATGGGCTTCAACCCAATCCCCATCGACGTATTCTAGACTCTATCTCTTGCTAAGGCCTTAGTTAATGGATCTGCAAGATTATCACCAGATTTAATATAATCCACATTTATGATGCCATTATTCATATAAGATCTCACAGTACTGTGTTTTTTTCTGATAGGTCTGGATTTACCGTTATAATAACGGTTATTAACTCGACCAATTGCTGCGGTGCTATCACAATGAATCAATATAGGTGGAATCGTTTTTTCCCAACAAGAGATTTCATTGAACAAATCTCTCAACCAATTTGCTTCTTCACTAGCTGTAGCTAAAGCAATAAGCTCAGCCTCCATTGTTGAATTAGCAATAATGGTTTGTTTTTTCGATTTCCAACTTATAGCACCACCTCCCAATGTAAATAAGTAACCAGTGGTTGATAATGAATCACCTGACAAGGTATTCCAATCGGCATCACTGTAACCTTCAAGTACTGCAGGAAATTTATTATAAAACAAGCCATATTTTATGGTACCACATAAATATTTCATAATACGCTCAATGGCTAGCCAGTGATCACTGCCAGGCTTGCTAGTAAACCTGCTAAGTACTCCAACTGCATAGGCAATGTCAGGTCTAGTACAAATGGAGCATAACATAGCTACCAATCATACTAGCATATTCCTTTTGATTAATTACATCCTCATCATTTTCAACAGGAAATAAACGCACATAAGGATCAAAAGAAGTAAGTACATGCTTGCAGTTATAAAAATTATATTTTCTCAAAATTTTCTCAACATAATGAGACTGATCAAGAAATATACCATCACAAGTTTTGGTAATTTTCATTCCCAAAATATAATTAGCCTCACCAAGATCTTTCATATCAAAGTGGCTACTAAGCATATTTTTAGTTTCCACGATGATATGCAAATTAGAGCCAAATATAAGTAAATCATCCACATAGAGGCTAATAATGACATGTGAATTCTCTTCAGATTTATAGTAAATACATTTATCACATTCATTCGTTTTATAGCCATTCTTAATCATGCAGGAATCAAATTTCTCATGCCACTGTTTAGGGGCCTGTTTTAAGCCATATAAGGATTTAACTAGCTTGCACACTTTGCTTTCTTAACCGGGTTCCACAAAACCCTCAGGTTGATCCATATAGATTTTTTCACCCAGGTCTCCATTTAAAAAAGCTGTTTTAACATCCATTTGATGAATCTTTCGATCATGAATTGCAGCCACTGCAATTAATAATCTAATGGATGTAACTCTAGTAACTGGAGAAAATATATCAAAAGAGTCAAGATCTGCTTGTTGTTTAAAACTTTTTGCAACAAACCTTGCTTTATATTTATCAATAGTTCCATCCGGTTTAAGTTTTTTTCTCAAAACCCATTTACAGCCAATAGTTTTACAACCTGGTGGTAAATCTACTAATACCCAAGTTTTATTGGATAATAATGATTCCATCACATCATTTACAGCCTCATTCCAAAAAACAGAGTCAGGAGATGCCAAAGTTTCTTATAAAGTTAATGGAGTTTCCTCCACATTAAAAACATGATAATCAGGGCCAAAATCTTTTTCTATTCTGACTCTTTTACTCCTTCTAGATTCAAAAACTATAGGATCTTGGTTTTGTAAAAGAGGAGTAGAGGAACCAGTTTCAGATAAAATATTTTCTTGATAATTTTGACCCCCACCATTTTTAGATTTAAAAGGAAATTTTTCTTCATGAAAAATTGCATCTCCTGATTTAAAAATTATTTTGTTTTCAAAATCAAAAAATCTATAGGCTGTACTATTTGTTGCATATCCAAGAAAAGCACAAGTGGCAACTTTCACACCTAATTTAGGTCTTTTAGGGTCCACAAGTCTAACAAAAGCTAGACAACCCCAAACCCTCAAATATCTCAAATTTGGCTTATAACCTTTCCACAACTCAAAAGGTGTAACTTTTGTTTTTTTATGTGGCACTCTGTTCATGACATAACATGCAGTTAAAATTGCTTCTCCTCACAAATTTGAAGGAGCACCTGCTTCAATTAGCATAGCATTTGTTAAATCAGTTAAAGTTCTATTTTTCCTTTCTGCTACACCATTAGATGCAGGTGAATATGGTGGAGTAGTTTCATGGATTATTCCCAAAGACTGAGCAAACGAGTTGAATCCAAAAGATTCATACTCCCGGCCTCTATCACTTCTATACCTTTTAATCTTTTTACCGAATTGATTTTCAACTTCAAGAAGGAATTCTTTAAATTTTTCAAAAGTATCACTTTTATTTTTCAACAAGTATACATAAGTGTATTTTGAAAAATCATCAATAAAAGTGATAAAATATCTATTTCCACCACGTGTTAAAATTCCTTCAAATTCGCATAAATCAGTGTGAATTAATTCTAACAATTCAGTATTTCTCACCACACTTTTATGAGGCCTTTTAGTTATTTTTGCTTGACTGCAAACTTCACATTTCTCAAACTTATTTGTTAGTCTGGGAATTAATCCTAAACTACTCATGACTCCCACATATCGGCTATTAATATGACATAGACGAACATGCCAAAAATTCATAGAAGACAGCATGTAAACAGAAACATGTGCTTTCTTATTCTCAACATTTAATTTAAACATTCCATCACAGGCATATCCTTTTCCCACAAACATGCCTTTTTTAGTGATTACATATTGGTCAGATTCAATAGTCTGTTTGAAACCAGTTTTGTTGAGCAAATAACTTGACATCAAATTTTTTTCTCATGGACAGTGTGTACAACACATCTTTTAAAACAAGCACACGTCCAGAGGTAAAATTCAGCTCAACATCCCCACACCCGAGCACCTTAGTTAAACTGGAGTCACCAAGCATAACAGTCCTCTCCTCATTAAAAGGAGTGAAATTTTTGAACCAATCTTTATCATAGCAGACATACCTATTGGCACCAGAGTCTGCCCACCACCCTTCCATAGATTGAACCATAAAAATATATGTGATCATAGCCACAAATGGTTCCTCGGTAACATTAGCCTGTGGTCGAGACTATTGTTTCCGAAATTTGCAAGTTCGAGCAATATGCCCACTTTTGCCACACACAAAACATGTCACATTTGTCATATCTTATGAAGAGGGTTCTTGGTTCCATTTCTTTTGCCTCGGGTAATTTTTATTTTGTGGTCTTCCAGTATTTTTTCAAATTTTCTTAACTGGCTTCAAATGACTATTTTTATGAAATCGACCTTTATGTAAAGTATTTCCAGAAGTTAAATTTACTTTTGTAGTGGAATGCTCTTGTGTCATAAGAGCATCTTGTCCTCGTGCTTCCTCCTCCACCCGAATCCATGTGATTAGAGTCTCCAAGGATGTCTCTTTTTGCTTGTGGCGCATTGACTTCTGGAACTCCTTCCAAGATGATGGAAGTTTGTCAACAATACCTGCTACAACAAGATTGTCTCCAATTTTGATGCCTTCAGATCTCACTTCAGCCACTAGCATCTGAAAATCTTGAACTTGCTCCACCACTGATTTTCCATTTATCATCTGATAGCGGAAAAAACGGCTTGCAGCATATTTTTTAGCGCCTACCTCTTCAATGTCATATTTGTTCTGCAAGGCTTTCCAAATTTTCTTGGCAGTGGTGTAAGTAGTATCATAATAATCATAAAATTGATCTAAAAGACAATTCAAAAGATAGTATCGACATTTATACTCATCTGTGTTGTATTTTTCGATTTTTTCAAGATGAGCAGCATACTCCTCGTCGGTCATCTCTTTAGTGGGGACTTTGCTTGGATTTTTCTCGGTCAGGATATAGGCCACCTTGAGGAGACTGAGGTAGAAAAGCACCTTGCCTGTCCATCTCTTGAAATGGGTTCCCTTGAACCGGAAGGGCTTGTTGAGATCGCCGGTATTCTCGTTGGGCTTCTCCAG
Source organism: Camellia lanceoleosa (assembly GCA_025200525.1). Classification (NCBI taxonomy): domain Eukaryota; kingdom Viridiplantae; phylum Streptophyta; class Magnoliopsida; order Ericales; family Theaceae; genus Camellia; species Camellia lanceoleosa. The sequence continues at coordinate 158,069,863 of CM045770.1, forward strand.
TACTGGCTCCATGAACTTTTGTTATTTAAATCTCCTTAAAATTGTTGGTGATACTTACAAACAAAACACCAGAAAATACAAAAAATAAAGTTACAATAATTATTGAAAGAGCTGCAGCGCGGGAAATTCACTCTCTTTAAGGAGATTCAAGCCCTCTGCGGTTAGGCAAAGCCTCACACCAGTGCAGCAGAAAAACCCTCTGCGGTTAGGCAAAGCCTCACACCAGTGCAGCAAAAAAACCTTGACTTGTCCCCCTCAAGATACAACAGCCCGACTAAGTCGTATGATTAACCAATACTGCACAACTGGTTAATCCCAAAGCTTTATCACACACACCCTTTTTTATTTTCCTGATAATCTCATTCAAGACATAACCAAACATCCAAACCTTCTTCACCTCTCGTATGATAAGATATGACATAAGTTTAATATATATATAAATGAAAAACTTAGGAGAGAAGTTAACAAAGACTAGACCAAGACCAAGACCAAAGACTAGATAAGATTGGTGGACCTGATGAAGACTTTGGATTGCTTAACTTCCAAGTCTTGGAATGGATAGGAGAGAAGACTAGAAGAAGACTAGAATGGAAACCAAAAACACATGATAATATTAAAATACCTGCTAACATTTATAAACAACAAATAGGGCAATTTTTAAATGTACAAGTACATACTATATGTACTTCTATAAATTTTCATAAATATACATAAATTACCTTATAAAATTCGTAAGTTTTTACAAACATACTCAAGTTAATCCATAAAAAATTGAAAAATCACAACGTACATATATTTATGAAAACTTACATAATTTTATAAAATAACTTTTATATATATTTGTAAAAATTTATATAAGCACATATAACATACATCTTACGCACCTAAACAGTTACCCTAAAACATTATTACTTCGGTAATGGGCTTTTGAAATTTGAAAACTGTAGTAGTTAGTTGGGAGTAGTACGTAATTATTCCAGTGGTCCCATGAAAAAATCTAGAGTGCTGCTATTGGTACTTTACGAATTATTTTAGATCCCTCAATTTGTAACTTTTTTATTACAATAATAACTTTAAATAAAATTATTAAAAAGGACATCATTAATTTTGGACACCTCATCTTACAATTAAACTCACACACCCCCTATATCATGAATTAGGGTTTATGAAAGCACCCACATCTATCACTACCCATTCATCTGCTCCAAATCCCTCCTTCAAAACTAACCCACCCTCAAAACCTTGAAAATCCTTTGGTGGCAATATTTCGCGCGGTAACCATTTGATTACTTACACTTCTCTGGGAATGATAATAAGTGAAAGTTTTTTCGACAACCACAACTCCATGAGACGAGTGGAGTACAACAATAAAAATTTATAGTAGGTTCATAGTTTTGATGGTGTTCTTAGCACCAAGGGGATTGTCCTTGTAAGGATAAGTTTCTCATAATAAAAAAAAATAGCAAAAATAATAAAACATGTTCGTCATTTTTTTGGACTGAACTCCCGAACATATGACCAAAATTTAGGAATATAGGCCCAAACATTGTTTATTTGTTCAAGAACTGATAACTGAACATTTATTATTTGTTCGGAAATAGGTAACCAAACATTAATCACCGAAGAAAAGAATAAGGTAACACACACACACAGAGCATACCAATTGTGGCAATGGTTAAACCAAAGAAAATGATGAGGCGGCAGAGACAATAATCACACTTGGCTCTTCTTCTTCTTCATGGGCTTTGTTAGGATTTTGAAATAGAGGTTTTTTTGGGATGTGGTGGTGTGCATTCAATTGAATGAGTGAAATGTTTTCACAAGGATAATTTTGGTATTATTTTGGGAGAAAAAAGAAATCTTAAAAGTTTCAAAATTTATAAGTAGAGAGAAGTCTAAAATAATAGATAGGTGCTAATAGAACCACTCAAAATCTATGTAACAAAATAGGGTAAATAACAAACACACCCCTTGAGATTTACTTAAATTACAAATTATCCCCTATGGTTCTAAAATTTACATTATGTCCCTCTTGATTTCTAATTTCATAACAAATAGGTCATTTTATTAATAAATTATCAAGTTAATTAACAGTTTTTTATAATGTTAAAATTTTATTTCAATTAATAATTCAGATAATTTTATTATTGTCACTACAAGAAAAGTGGGTTTATGAGACGGAACTATTTGCGACGCATTCTTAGTCTCAAAGTCACTTTTTATGACGGCGAAAAATGCCGCCTCAAAAAGCGAGTATTTCTTGAAAGCACAATTTGCCGTCTCAAAAAATGAGAGTATTTGCGACGGCAGAAAATACCGCCACAAATACTCTCTTTTTTTGAGACGGCAAATTGTGCCGTCGCAAATGTTCTGCTTTTTTTAGACGACATTTTCTGCCGTCGCAAAAAGGGACTTTCATGTTTTTTTTTTTTTTTAGTGAATATTTTTAAAATTTTAAATATTTTTTTGAAATGCACCTTACTTAGATGTATCTAAAAAAAATTATGAAAAATATTTTTAAAAATTAATAAATATATAAAAATACAAAAAAAATGTATTGAATTATTGTATTTTTGGTATTTAGTGAATTTTTAAAAGATTTTTTTTACAATTTTTAAAATTTTTAGGTGTATTTATGTTAGGTATGTCTAAAAATTTAAAAAAATACTTAAAATATTAAAAAAATTCAGTAAAAACAATATAACACGGAAAACAAGAAAGTATAATTTTCTTAAAAGAGTTTTTGGAAAACTCTAACCTAGCATAGTGATTGTGGTTTTGAGACAGCTTCATGTATATACAGTCACAAAATGGTTTGAATAAGTTCTAGTACTTTTTTCTGTCGCAAAAAAAATTAAAAAAAACAATGTCATCTTACTCTTTTGATATAACATTTCTCTTTTCATTCATTTTTTCATCTTTCTGTTTCTCTATCTCTATTTCTCTCTCTTCTCTTTATCTCTTTCACTCATCACTCTTATTTCTCTGTCTGTCTGTTTCTCTCTCTCATTTTCTCTTTGTGTCTTTCGTCTATCTCTCTTCTCTCTATCTCTCACATCTGTTTTCTCTCTCTATCTCACTCACTCATCTCTATTCTCTCTCATTTATTTTCCCTCTCTCTCTTATCTTTCTATTTCTCTCTATCTCTCTCGCTCATTTCTCTTCTCTCTCTCTCTCTCTCTTTCTCTATATGTCTCTCTCTCGCTCATCTCTTTTCGTTCTATTTCTCTCTCTTTTTGTCTATCTCTCGTTCATCTCTTGTTTCTTTCTCTTTTTCTATCTATCTCTCTCTCTTTCTCTCTCTATCTCTTTTTTTGTCTATCTCTCTCTCTCTATCTATCTCTCTCACTCATCACTCTTCTCTCTCTCTCTCTCTGTCTACTTGTCTATTTGACTATTTCTCCCTCACTATGTTCACCTTGCTCGTTCTCGTACTCATATCTTCTCTATTTATCGAGCTCCTTCTCGATTTATCGATCCACTATAAACGACGTCGCCTTACTCTTTTGAACATTTCTCTTTTCACCCATTTTTTCATCTTCCTATCTCTTTGTCTCTGTCCCTCTTCTCTTTCCCTCTCTTACTCATCACTCTTCTCTGTCTGTCTGTCTCTCCCTTTCTTTATGTGTCTTTGTCTCTCTTTTCTGTCTCTCACTCTCTCTCTCATTTATCACACTTTTCTGTCTGTCCGTCTCTCTCTTTCTCTCTGTGTCTCTGTCACTCTTCTCTTTCTCTCTCTCACTCATCACTCTTCTCTGTCTGTCTATCTCTCTCTTTTTCTCTATGTCTCTCGTCCAGCTCTCTTCTCTATATCTCTTTTATCTCTCTCTCTCTCTCTCTCTCTCTCTCTCTCTCTCTGTGCCTCTCACTCATCTCTTTTTCTCACCACTCATCTCCTTTACCACCTTCACCACTACTGCAAACGCCATTTCATTACCACTACTACTACCACGGTCACCGTTTTTAATTTTTTTTAGCAATGACATCCTCCGTTGCGGAAAAAAAAATCCTTTTATTATTTAAATATTCATTTGTAATGAAAATTAGAAAAAAAAAATTCAAAAAAATTTCCATTCTCCCCCCTTCCTTTTCCATTCTCGATCGAGTTCTCCCCACCCCAAACCCAAAATCCCCAATCTCAAAAATCCCTAATCTCTTCCCCCCACCCTAAACCCAAACCCAAACCCAAACCCAAAATCCCCAATCTCAAAATCCCTAATCTCTTCTTACGTCTCTCTCTCTCTCTCCGTCTCAATTTGTTTCAGATGCTGATTCGGATGATTCACGGTCGAGGAGGAAGAGGAAGAACAGGAGTTCTAGGCATAGAACTCTCCACCTCCTTTACAACTCCTAGTGGTTCCATGAATACTTCTACAAACTTAAATCAGTCGGCATCAATTGTGAAAGATGAAGCTAAAGTCACTCGGCAGAGAGCTCGCTTAGAGAGAAGGCGAATGAGGATTATGAGGCAAAAGATTCCTTCTCCTCCTCCTCCTCCCCCTCATAGACCCTTGCCCCTTCACTTGTTGGTAAGATTGCTGAGGTTCTAATTGTATTACAAGAAACTCTTACCTAGTGAATTATTTATTTTTTATTTTTTGGTGTTGAATTTCATTTTTAACTTTGTTGAATCTCTCCTTCCGTTTATCTCTCTACCCATTTGTCTCTCTAGGTTTTAGGGTTTTGAGTGTGAAAGAGATGGGGCAACAGTCTTTGATCTACAGCTTCATGGCTAGAGGAACAGTGGTTCTCGCGGAATTCACTGGAAATTTCACGAGCATCGCTTCTCAGTGCCTCCAGAAACTCCCTTCCTCCAACAGGCACACCAGTCTTCTCATATATATCCTTTAGAAGTATTTAGGATACTTATGTTACAAAATGTTTGAAGTTGATGAAGCCATTTAAACTGTAGAGTGTGCCTAAAAGTAGAAAATAAACTGCATATTCCATTTCTTTAAGTTCCATACATCAAATTTCAGTAGTCACTGCCAATGAAAAAAAGAACTGAATACATTGGTTCTTTTCCAGTGGTTATTGTTCTTTATATATTTTTTTGTTGGAGGAAAAAGATCTATATTGATTAGTTGCTTAGAAATTTATTTATTTTTCTATTTCTAGAGTATGGTATGATCAATTCAAGTATCCTCTCCAACTTTTTGGGGCTGGCTACAATGTTCTGTTGCTTACCTATTTTTTCATGAGAGACTAGTGAAGATTCACCTTCTTATCAGTACTGATTTGATTGTCACTTAATTTAACGTTGTCACTGATTTGAGATCCACATAATTTATGTGTCGCTTGGTTTACATGGATTATGCTTCAGCTATTAGTTATAAATTTTCATAGATTTTGGTATAATATTTATAATAGGAAAGAGGTAAAAAGTAATGAACTTATTGAAATGTGTAAACAAATATACAATCATCTTGGGACCTATCTAAAATTGGAGATAGGTTTAAAAGATAGGTATAAAGTCTTCATTTGCTAAATTAGAAAAAAAGATAAATGAGGTGTATATTTTTGTCATTGGGACACAATGGTTAGTTTGGTTTAGGCGCACATTTTCTTAGAAATTTCACTTGTTAATTTAGTGAAGGAAACATTGCTTTGTTGAGTAGTAAAAGTTTGGCTGCCAAGTGTCAAGTGTGGGTATGATTAAGAAAGGCAACCACTTCATAAAACTTAAGCCAAAAGATTAGTTTTTTATGGGTCTTACCTCTCACAGTGCCCTTGATCAAGGGAGGCCATAAGTGGGGAATGACTTTTTTGTACTCCTTCATTGAGTCTCAATATAAGTATATTTATGTTCAAGGATGCTCGTGTGCCATGAACAGAATATTGAACTAGCTAGTATGCTATGAACAAACATGTTGACTTACTTTTGGTTTTGCTAAGTCTTTATTTAAACGTTCAAGTAATAAAGATACTTCTCCATTCGGTTATAAAAATTAAATAAAAGATTCTTAACCAATTAGTTGACAGAAAAAGAAATTGTCTCCATCAATCAACTGTTTCAATGTTCTCAGAGGTGCTAGGGGGAAAATGTTTTTTGGCAATCTTGTGTTATGTCCTTATGTGTTAGATGACTAATAATTGAAGGTTGAGTCAACTAGTCCATCCCAGTTGAAAATTTATTAAAAGATGGAAGGTTAGGCTGGTTTTATGTGTCCAACGGGACAAAATATACCTAAGTTGATCTACTTTTTGCTTTCTTTAAGATGAGCATGTTAACATTTATTTATTTAAAAAATTTTCTCTCTTTGCCTAGTTAGTGTTTTATGTATAAAATATTACAAAATAGGTTAGATGGAGTTACACAACTTTCTGTTTGTTCTGGACTTAAGTTACTTCTTGCCAAATGAAAATATGACATTGCAGTTTGCAAGGTGTGCATAATTCATGTTGTTTGCAGTAAACTTATCCTGTTGCAGGTAGTGTATCTTCTGAGGTCATGTGACATCTTGGAAGAATGATCATGGAGAGGAGTTGCTTTTTCGAGTAAGGTACTTTGCATTTCAATTAATATTCTAAAAGATTTGGGCATGACTATATATATCATATGGAAGCATTAAATATTAAAATTTGACAATAGAAACAAACTCCATTGAGCTACCACTATCATGCCAGATTATAAACTCTTAAGAGACAAATAAAATTTAAAACATACACTTGAACATTGGTTATATACAAACATATAGGGCATATATCAAAAACATTAGAGAATGAAGTGTTGCACACATGTCAACTTTAAGCCAACAACTAGGAAAACTTCATGAAAATAAGAATAATAATACATAAATAAAATGATGCTTAACGTGAAACATAATACATGTCAATGCAATAAGGCCCAATCTTGCAACACAAACTTGATGGCTATAAGCCCTTGAAACTTGTTTGACCTTGTAGCATATTCAAACTTGTAACATGCACTTGAAACATAAAACATACTTGAACATCATTCATTAATTCAACATATTATAGCTGATGTATCATGTCATTAAATGAGAGACTAATTCACATTCTCATGAGGGTCACATAATAATGTTAAACTTTGCACTTATATCATAGTTTCTGAATAACTTCCAATTCATAAGCAACATAGCAAAATAACTTCAAATTCATATGGATACATATAGCTACTCTTAAATTTTCTTAGAATCTATTCTTTAAGAATGAACAAAAATTCTTTTAATCAATAGTATACACCATTGTTTAATCGTTCTTATATGTTAACATAGTTGCCTTGCCTTGTAATTAACAAAGTCCTATTATTCCCATGAGTTGACAAAATAAGCACATTTTCATTAGATTTAGCCTTTAGGTTTCATAGATTCACAACTTATTACATTAGATTCATAGCTCACAAATGGCTCCACATAAGTTCATAGTTCACAAATGGCTCCTAGCCACATAAATTCATAGTTCACAAATGGCTCCTAGCCATATAAATTCATAGTTCACAAATGGTTCTCACATCATTTCATATTGTTGGTAATCCATACTTCACAAATTGAGATGCATATTTCACAAATCCTTTTTGATGTTTCCATAATTTCACAATGTTTTTCATATATCTTTTACCATAATTTTACAATGTTCTTCATATAGCCTACACCTTTGATGTTTCCATAATTTCACAATATTTCTTACATAGCATACATAACATATATGTCAACATAATTAAGATCATAACGTCAATAACAATAATCATTAACATATATAACTTGATCGTTAGTTCTTTTTTTCTTTCCTTCATTATTCTTCACAAGCCTACCATTAAGCATCCATCGATTATACCACAATTTCCTCCATCTCAATATATCTATACATAGAAATAGAAGATTACCATTCTTGTAAACATAGTATGAAATTTATAATCAATCACTTTGATTTCAAGATAAGAAGGAATTGTATGAACATCTTCCACATTTTTCCAAAAATAAATCATTCTCTTGATTTTAATAACTAAGCAAGCCCACAAGTACTTAGCAAAATAATTTGGGAGTAACCCATTTTGGAAAACTCCACATTTTAGGTCACAAAAATCAAAATCAACATAGTCAATACCATCCTACATAAGCACCACAATTCAACATAAATAACATGAATCAACTCAACATCATTAAATAATTCAACATAATGCAAGAGGAATCCTTAAATCCCATTTCCACATTCCAAAACCAAGTTCATATCATGCATATCATTATTAGATTATTTCCCCAATTTTTTCCTTCATATTATAGCATGAATTCCAAAGTTCATTCGCAAATTTTAAACATAATTTTCAAACATTTCCAAATTCTAATTAAACTTGACCACATATACTTCAATATCTCAATTTCATTATTCTACTTCCAATTTGGGCCAAATCATTGGTTATCTTCATTAATCAACCTAGGGTTTCAAGAAAAACCTAGGAATTTCAAGAAAAATCCAAATTCCTTAACCCATTATTTTTTGTTCAAATTTCCTCATTGATTACAAGTCTAAAGTTCATAATCCATCACTTTAACCCCACAATTACATCTCCAACATTATAAACCCAATCTCAAGTTAGACATAATATGTTCAAAACTATAGATTTGTATTTATATACACAAAATACCATAAATCCATACTCAAAATACCATAAATCCATCCATGAATGCAATATTGAAAGGGAATAAGGTCTCCTACCTCAAGATTCGAGCAAGAAAGCAAGCTTTGAGAAGAATCAATTTCAATCGGTTGAAAATGTTGCCCTCTTCATGTTCTCCATCCTTGATGCAAGATCTATGGTGGATTTGTTGAGAAAAGTGAAGAAAATCAAGGTTTGGGAAGAAATGAGCTCAAAATCACGTTTTGAAAACTTCAAACATGCATAACTCTCTCATAGGTCATTCTTGTGCCCAAATTGAAGCCAAAATAATCTTTCCAATGGTTCTAACCTCAAATCCAAATTCAAAGTGTGGAAAAAGAAAAGGGCAAAAGAGTGAAATTAAAGTTTTTGGTCCAATCTTACTTTACCATCACCCCACTACCTCAATCAATACCCCAAAATAGATAAAAACATTCTCAATTCCAATGGATGTAGTTGAATTAAAACACATTAACCCCCAATTAAATAAGAATGACTTTTGGGGTCATTACATATTCAGTGGATTAATTTACTACAAATTGCCTTTTCTACCAAAGACCAATGTTATCAATTTCATTTTTCTTCACATCGAGATCAAATCTGATCTGATCTATCATAATTTTCCCCCCTTAAGCTTCATTTCAATTTGAGGTTGCAAATAGTTCTTATTAGCATGCACTGGTTACTGAAGTTTGTTCAAATGAAAACATCGTTCTACATTGATCCATTGATAATTATTCTGAGATTAATAGAAGAGACAGTGATGAGAGTCCTCTACTTAATTTTTTGAAGTGCAGTACTGTATGTCAGATGTTACCTTTATCTTGAATCAGTTGCTAATTTGCTATTGATATATTGTTTACTCTATTTGCACTTGATAATTGTCAACCCCCAATGTGTGTGCTTAACTTGAGATCTTGCTTATTTCTTAACCAAAATATGATATTGCACATGATAATTGTCAACCCCCGAATATCTGTGCCACTGATCATTGTGTGTACTTGCATCTTAACTTGAGGTAGCATTGCTTATTTCTTGCTTTTTGATAGAAAATTGAACATGTGGAACTTGGTTGAGAATTCGTAGGATCTTTAATTGATGATTACCTATCGATAAATTGCTCCTTGCTTTGGTAAGGAAAAAAAAAAAAAAAACCTCTAGCCTAGGCTTGTGCTTGAGAATGTCTGGTGCTTATGATGTTTTATACGACAAGCTCTCCTTTAAATGCATCGACTCCAAAGATGATTGAAAGTGTTGTTTATTCTTTAAACCATACTAGAAGGTTTGGTTATTACTTAAGTATGTACATGTGATAGATGATGTAGTTGGTACGCGTAATCGATTGACTGCAATATATTATATTATGGAAACAGCTGTAGGTTTTGGACAAACGATGGCTGCTGTGATGTGGAATACTTATGACTTGAACAAATTTGGCTGCAGTCTTAGAGGTAGTGTGTTTCTTTTTGCACACAATTCCATCCCACTTCTTGTATATGATGGTTATCATTTTGTATGATACCAGGGCACAGCGAATTGATGCTCATTGCTCAATTTTCAAGAACTATAGTAGCAGAGGATCTTACAATGAAGAGATTTACAGTATTCAACCCATCTATGAGACACAATATCTATGTTGGAAGGACCGTGCAATTTTGATGTTTGAAGCACAAACAATGGATTATCAGCTGGAAGCCATAGAACAGTTTGCAGATTGATTGTCTACCACCAGTGACATCAACTCTCTCAACTGTTGGACCTCTGTTCTAGATTTTGTACAATATTTCAGTTGGGAGTTGGGAATTCTATGTTACTCAATTTTTGTATGAGCATGAAGCAATGTCATGGAAATCAGTCGTAGGAGCAGAACTACCATTTTTTAATTCTAAATCATGTTCTGGTTTTGTTTTCCCTCTACAATCTTACAAATTTCTACAGACTACATCAACAATTGTAAATATTATTCTGTTTATTCGAAGTATTCAATTTTAAAAGGATAGTTTGCTTCCCTATTTTCCATGTCAGAGGAGAGAAAGCATCTGTTGAATTACACCGTCACAAAAAATAGAAAATTTTAATATTTTTATTAATTTTGTTACAAGTTTTACTTTTTGCGACGGCATTATACTGTCGCAAAAAATAGAAATTTTATTATTTAAAATAGAAATTTTATTATTTTTTAATACTTTTTGCGACAGCATTACACTGTCGCAAAAAATAGAAAATTTTATATTTTTAATACTTTTTGCAACAGCACCACACCGTCACAAAAATAGTGTTTTTGCCGTTGCAAAAAAAAAACTATTAGCGACGGTATTTTTTGCCGTCTCAAATAACATTTTTAGCGACGGTAAAATACTGCCGTCGCAAAAAAGTCAAGAAATTTCAAACGTTATTAGCTACTGCACAGTGCCGTCGCAAAAAGGCAAAAATGCTGTCGCAAAACATTAGCGACGGCACTGTGCCATCGCAAAAACTCTTTTGCGACCCCTGCATTTGCGACTCCCTCTTGTCGTCGCAAAAAGTCATTTTGCCGTCGCAAAAAATATTAGCGACAGCATTAGGAGTATTAGCAACAGTATTTTACCGTCGCAAAAAGTCAATTTTTTTGTAGTGTGTATAGGTGAACAATTAAAATTTTCACTTTTTCAATTAATTCTGTTAAATAAAAAATTCTGACAAAGAGATATTTGTAATTTTTCAAACTATAAGGAGCAATTTGTATTTTAAGCAAATCTCAAAAGATGTATTTATAATTTACCCAACAAAATAAATGACTAAACGGCTATTATTCGCTCAATTCAAAAAAAAATGGCTATTCAAAAACGGCTATTATTCACTGCATCTGCATCAAAAATACAAGGAGCCATACAATTCACGTTCTGTTCCACACACAAAAAAAAAAAAACCATAAGGCCTCTTTAATAATCATCAATAAATATTAATTATTCTCTTTATTTATGCATGTGGTATATGGTCTTGTCCAAGATTACAACCAAACGCAATCCCGAATTCATGGACTCTCTACCATTTGCTCCTCTCGTCTATTAGGGCTTCAGGCCATTTATGTCAAGAGTGACTCACTCACCGTTGTGAATGCTATCCGTGACGGTTTGAATTTATTATCTCTTTTTGTTCACATATTATGAAAGAAGCCTCTTAGAAGGGTTGGTGTTTTCAACGATTTCGTATCTCATATACGACCCGACTAGGTAATAAGTCGGCGCATGGATTGGCTCCCATGGCATCTCGCTTAGAGGGTTTAGTTGTTTGGCTTGAAGATATTCCTCCGGCTCTTTTGTCGTTAGTTCTTTTTGAAGTTTTGTAACTTGTTTCTTTGATTATCCAATCTAAAAAATAATAATTAAAAGTCATAATCAAAAGAGAAAATTATACATTTTTATACTTAAAGGAGTTAAAATGTATAAATTTATAAGTGAGATAGACAAATTAATATTTAATAATTATCTAAAAAACTTAATATAATTAAGATTAATTTTTTTTTGTATGGATGTAGCTTACTTTTCGTGCTCCTTTCAAATACGATTAGCCCTACAGTTTGGACTCCCGTGGTTCTAAATCTGATTTCACAAGTGCAATGTAAAATAGATAAACACTAATGAGTCCAAATTCGACAAATCTTTTGAAAAATCGATTTTGAATCAAAATGCCAAAAATAAACTGTATTACCAGATTTCAGAGTTGCCACCTAAATATTGTTTTGAAAAATTTAGGAAACTCGAGACTCGTACCAAAGGCCACTTATCCGTCATCACCAAAATGTCTTGGCTTGGAAACTTAGGTATGAGAGGGGAAGGTCATGAATTGAGCACCCCACTCACCCAAAGATCAGCTTCTACTAATCATGATGTGATTCTTATTTACATTATATGCTCTTGTTCTGATTTATTAGGCTATCTTTACCAGGTGATGCACACGAGTATAGACTCATTTGTAAAATTTGGAACACTTTGATTTTATGTTTGTTTGGAAAGAGTTTTGAAAACGCATCACTTAAAAAAAAGTGAACTTGTATATACATTAGTCAAAACATCCCAATTTACGCAATTAGCCTTCATCCACTAGCATTCAAACAAGTATGTCACTTAAGCACTTAGCCTCATGGTATTATGCTCAATATGACAACAATCATATGCATGCAATATGCTAAAGCAATAAATGCTCATTTAGTACTCCAAGGCAAGGCAAAAGAAATAAAATAATTTAGAAAAATGCATGCTCTAATATGCATGTGACTAATGCAACACATATAAAATGCAATTACTAGGCTCGACTATTAGCATGGCATATGAGTCAATTCGATAGCATACATATTCAATGAAGTAATAAATAACGATGTTTGTTAGAATGATAAACTGAACCCTATGCATGCAAGACAAGTGGATGCAAATCATGGAAAATGCTAAAAGAAACATGATGCTCTATGCTATCCATTGTAAGCGATTGAAAATTATTGTATTGCATTTTTATCTTTTGATTATTTGATTATGGAATTTTTGTGATTTAATGGTATATTTATCTAAAATGTGATTAGGTATGATTAAACTAGATTAAATAAAGCCAATTTAAGAGTTTGCCTAAATTACAACTTTGCCACCTAGTGGGACCTTTGATTATTCACATATGTTGAGCCTTATACATGTGGACTAAACCTTTCATCAGCTCTTTTCCCTTGTTCCACCGAATTTAGAGAGGGAGAGAGTGCATTCATCTTGTAGAGTTGCTTGGAAATTGAAGGATTTGAGGCATACATTGCATAATTGGGCTTGTTCTTCTTGCATACATAACTTAGGTAAGGATTTCAACCCTCAAATGGGTGAGTTTAGACTAATTCTTGCATGGTTCATGCTAAATTAAAGAGTGAGACATGAATTGGTTCAATAGTGTTGGATTATAACTTAATTCATGCATGCATGTTTGTATTGATGCATGTTGAGTTGAATACATGGCATATTGTTAACATGCAAGCTCATATTCATGTATAAATCCATGTTTTCATCTTGTCTTAAAGATATGAGCTCATTTAAGCAAGCTTTGAAGCTTTAATTTGGTTAAATTTCATGCATGTTAGCATTTCTTCATGTTTATGAAAATGGGTTTGAAAAATGGTTTCAATTGACTCACTCTTGGGCTTTGAATTCATAAATTGAGCTTTGAAACTTATTGTACATTGAATTTAGATGTGTTTAGTATAGAGTGGTAGAATGCTTGGTTTAAGGCAAATCTAGAAATTCCATATTTGACTTAACTTTGCAAAATGTTTTCTAAGTGTATTTTTGCATCCTCATCCCATTCTAGGCATTCTTAGGCCTAGTTTAAGACATCTTAATGAGGATATAGATGTAGAACACACCAAGGCAAATTAGGGATTAAGTTATGATATTTCAAACTCGTGAGTAACAATTGTGTAAAGATATGTTCAAGAGAATGTTTAAGTAATTATTGTTAATTGATTGAATGTATGTCCTATATTAAAATGTATTGTGGTATCCTTAGCAACTATTGGAACCATGATTGATGGCCATCATTCTAAGACAAATATTGTTTAATACATTTCATTCTTAACCTCTTTATGCATTATGTTATTCACTAGGCTTTAGCTCATTGTTTATATATATACTATAGCTTTAGGGTGTTTTGTTTAATGCATGAAAAATCTTTATGGACATTATTTATTACAAAGCGGGTAAATAAAAGAGAGAAAGAAATGGGGGTTGGAAGACATACACTGTTACGACCCAAACCCGCTCCTATAGATTTAGCATCGTAACCGGCCAGTAATCCTTGGATTACCGAAGGCCTCTTAACAGTATAACATATAATTAGGGGTTATGGAAACAATATATAAACATACATAGTCCATTGAGTTGTGCTGACATATATGAGACAAAAATTTCAAAACAAACTTATATATATATATATATATTCATGTGACGTCATAAATACAATAGTCTTATGTCACCCATTTACACAGATAAGGTCAAAAGGAAACTTAGCCCAAGTACAAATAAACAGAGCAAAACCAAATAAAGCCTTGACATGGACCTCTCAAAAGGAACCTCATCGGAAGGCACGATGGTTGGCTAACAAAATAGAATCTTAGGCCGTCAACTCTAAGCCTGGTCACATGCCTGATCACCTATATACATAATATAAATAGTGAGTGGGAGCCCAGTGAATAATAACGGGGTAAAGGATTTAATGAATGATATCTATATCAGATTCAAAAAACAAATTCATATTTATTTCAGAAATGGAAGTAGATCCATATTCATAATATTGTTCAAATCATATACAAAAATTAGAGTTCATGCTTAATTATACATGGTACATCTATTATCGCTAATAGAACAGATGCAGAACATATGGTGGTTATGAGTAACCAGTTCCATAAAGGAACCTCTGGATTCGGGTAACAGATGACAGATATGTTAAGCTCCATAATGGAGTCTCCAGTACAAGTAACAGAGTGGAGACATAATAAGTTCCATAATGGAACCTCCGATATCGGGTAATAGCTAACAGATATCACATGACGCTAAGGATGCCACGAATACATTGTCAGAAATTAGATAGCCAGAAATTGGACAATCATTCATTGTACAAAACATAGCATTTCAGAAAAACAGATCTTATTTTATCATACAGAAAGTAAATAAAGTTGAACATAGCTTTACTAAGTTATTACTCACTAGGCTCCCGTTCACTATTTATATTATGTATGTAGATGATCAGGCACGTGACTAGGCCCAAAGTTGACGGCCTAAGATTCTCTTTTGTTAGCCAACCACCGTGCCTCCGAAAGGTGTCCTTTTGAGAGGTCCATGTCAAGGCTTTATTTGGTTTTGTTTTGTTTATCTGTACTTGGGCTAAGTTTCCTTTTGACTTTATTTGTGTAAATGGGTGACGTAAGACTATTGTATTTATGACGTCACATGAATATATATATATATATATAAATTTGTTTTGAAAATTTTGTCTCATATATGCCAGCACAGCTCAATGGACTATGTATGTTTATATATTGCTTCTACAGCCCCTAATTATATGTTATACTATTAAGAGGCCTTCGGTAATCTAGGGATTACTGGCTGGTTACGATGCTAAACCTATAGGGGCAGGTTTGGGTCATGACAGAGTGGTATTAGAGCACGAGTTATACCGCACACACAAGTCCATATGAGCTATAGGATGTCCTAGAAAGAAGTAGGGACATATCATCTGCATGTGTGAGTGCATGAAGAAATTTCTATAACTGTGAAAACTAAATCTAAACCTGAACTTGAACATATGAAATTGAAAGAACTAAACAAGATTATTCCTCTATTTATTATTACCTTGTTCCTTATAACATCATGGAGAACGCAAGAAGTAATGATACAAGTGAATCCTCAGAGGCTCGTATGAGCCGAATGGAACAGATTCTTACAGTATTGACTGAAGCAATGACAGAACAGCAAAGGCAATAACCTTTGCCCCCTCCGCCTCTACCGATACAAATTGAACCTGATAATAATGACATCATCAACCTAACTCAGAAATTCATGAAGATAAAACCACCAACTTTCTTGGGTGGTATTGAACAGTTGAAAGCGGAGACATGGTTACTTGAAATAAAGAAGTTGTTTGAAGTTTTTCCCTGTACCGAGACTCAAAAGGTTTTATTGTCCACCTATACTCTCAAAGACGAAGCTCGGAGATGGTGGTTACTAATTCGGAATACCAATGGAAACATGACATTGGCTCAATTTAATGAAATCTTTTATGACAAGTACTTCCCTCAGTGTTTTCGGGATCGAAAAGTGTCTGAATTCCAAGAACTCAAGCAAGGCAGAATGTCTGTAGCTAAGTACGAGGCTAAGTTCACTGAGTTAGACAGATTTGCTCCTCATATGGTGGACATGGACTATAAGAAAGCCTGCAAATTTGAAGGAGGATTGGATTTAGACATATTTGATTGAGTAGGCGTATTGAAGTTGCCAACAAACGTGGAAGTCCTTGACAGATCCTTAATGGTTGAAGCTACCCTAGCCGCTATAAAACAAAGTAAGGCCCTAACAACAACAACAGAATGGAGAGGAAAAAGGTTTGGGTACGGTTTCAGAAAGAGCCGATCTTATCTAAGTAAAAAGCAAAACACGGGGTCTACAAGTAGCTCAAGTCAGAGCAATGGGTCTATTCCTGTTTGTCCTAATTGTGGAAGAAGGCATAGGGGCATGTGTTACCGAACATTTGGTGCTTGTTTCTAATGTGGCAAGGCAGGTCATGAAGTGAAAGATTGCCCACTTGGGTCTAATAATGCCAACCGCCCTATAACGAGTTCAGACAGATTCGCTTTTACAGCTAAAACAAATGCAAGAGCTAATACTGGGAAAGAAACTCTTAGATAGGGTCGAGTATTTGCCTTAGTGCTTGGTGATATATAGAATACTGAAGCTGTGGTGTCAAGTATAATTTCCATCTGTGCCCAAAATGCATATGTGCTGATAGATTCTGGTTCTACCCACTCATTTGTGTCACATGCCTTTTCTCAGAAATTAACTAGACCAGTAGAACCTATAAATTATTTGTTATCTGTATCTACACCATCTGGGGGTTCCAAGGTATGTGCTTATGTTTATCCAGCATGTGATATTGTGATTGGTGACATGACGTTGTATGTTGATTTGTTGCCTTTGGGAATTGATCATTTTGATTGCATATTGGGCATGGACAGGTTGACTAAGTATTTCGCTACTATTGATTGTGTGAATAAACTTGTTGTATTCCGACCTTCGGGGTTACCTAAATTTGTATTTGCTGGAAATGGGGTAGTCCCTCTACCGTACTTAATTTCTTTTATGAAAGCTAGTAAACTGTTACGGAAAGGATGTCAAAGTTATTTATGTTGTGTTCTGAATACAACCATTGATAATGATAATGTTGAGAACATCCCTGTAGTTAACAAATTTCCTGATGTGTTTCCTAATGAACTACCCGAGGATTTGATTGATAGGGAGATTGAATTTACCATAGATTTGGCGCACGGGATGCAACCAATTTCAAAAATCCCGTACCACATGTCAACCTCCAAACTCAAAGAATTGAAAACCCAATTACAAGACTTGCTAGACAAAAAGTTTATCCGTCCGAGTACTTCATCTTGGGGTGCTCCAGTATTGTTTGTTAAAAAGACAGACGGGTCTTTGAGGCTGTGTATTGACGACCGCGAATTGAACAAAGTAACCGTGAAGAACAAATACCCCTTACCCCGAATAGACAACCTGTTTGACTAACTGTAAGGAGCACAATTGTTCTCTAAGATAGATCTTAGATCCGGGTATCACCAGTTAAAGGTTAAGGCAGAAGATGTAGAGAAAACAACATTCAGAACTAGATATGGGCACTATGAATTTTTAGTCATGCCATTTGGTGTAACAAATGCACCCGCAGCCTTTATGGACCTGATCAATAGGGTTTTTAAACAATTTCTAGATGAGTTTATAGTCGTGTTTATTGATGATATTCTAATTTATGATTTACTCCAAAAGCAGGAAAGAACATGAGAATCATTTGAGAACTGCTTTACAAATTTTGGGAGAAAAGAAGTTATATGCCAAATTTTCCAAATGTAAATTTTGGCTTGACAATGTAGCATTTATGGGATATGTAATCAACGAGGATGGCGTATCAGTGGATCCACAGAAAATCGAGGCTATTGTAAACTGGCCAAAACCGACAAATGTGTCAGAATTCAGAAGCTTTCTGGGACTTGCTAGTTACTACAAAAGATTTGTGAAAGATCTCTCAAAACTTGCTATGCCATTGACACAGTTGACACAGAAAAATGTACCATTTGATTGGAATAATCAACGGGAGTCAGTCTTTCAAGAATTGAAAACTAGACTGGTAACTGCACCAAATCTAACCTTACCTAACGGAACTGATGGGTTTCAGATTTACAGTGATGTTTCCTACAAAGGTTTAGGTTGTGTGTTAATGCAAAATGGAAAAGTAATTACTTATGCCTCTCGGCAACTCCGTCCTCATGAAAAGAACTACCCAACTCGTGATCTTGAATTGGCAACCGTGGTGTTTGCTTTGAAAATCTGGCACCATTATCTGTATGGAGTAACTTGTGAAGTATATACAAATCATAAAAGCTTAAAATATTTCTTCACCCAAAAGGAGCTGAACATGAGGCAGAGAAGATGGCTGGAATTAATCAAGGACTATGATTTGCAAATTTTGTATCATCCAAGGAAGGCAAATACTATTGCAGATGCATTGAGCCGAAAAGCTATTGGGAATTTGTCATGTTTGCTCACCGGTCGGAGAGAGTTATTGTGTGACTTGGAAAAGAATGAGATTGAAATTGTATTATATGAACAAGGCGGGATCTTGGCTGTCATTTCTGCCTAATCTGCAATCATTGAAGAAATTAAAGAAAAACAACATGAATATGAGTTTTTAAAGAAAATTTTTGATGAAATTGAATCAAAGCCGAGGCCGGGATTTGTGATTGATAATGAAGTACTAAAATTTCATAATAGACTTTGTGTACTAGATTGTTGTGAGTTGAGGAAACATGTTATGACTGAAGCCCAAAATTCAAAATTTGCTATGCATCCGAGAAATACAAAAATGTATCATGACTTGAAACAAAACTTCTGGTGGCCTGGAATGAAGAAAAGTATTGCTGACTTTGTGGCTAGATGTTTGCACTGCCAACAAGTTAAAGTTGAACATCAACGACCTGCTAGATTGCTACAGCCGCTTCCACTACCGGAATGGAAATAGGAGCATATCACAATGGACTTCATTGTTGGACTGCCTAGCTCCTCTCGAGGTATGGATTCTATATGGGTCATTATTGATTGTTTAACTAAGTCCGTTCACTTTTTGCCTATTAAAACTCTTTATAATGCAGATAAATTGGCTAACATCTACGTGAATGAGATTGTGAGATTGCACGACGTACCAGTATCTATTGTGTTTGAAAGAGATCCTAAGTTCACTTCAAGATTCTGGCAGAGTCTACAACAAGCTTTGGGAACTAAACTAAGACAAAGCAGTGCTTATCACCCACATACAGATAGCTAATCAGAGAGAATGATACAAACTTTGGAAGATATGCTCAGAATGTGTGTTCTAGATTTCTAAGGCAATTGGGGGACCTACCTACCGTTGGCTGAATTTGTATATAATAATAGCTATCACTCAAGTATTGGAATGGCTCCTTATGAAGCTTTTTATGGTAAGAAATGCCATTCTTCGATCTGTTGGACCGAGGTAGGAGACAAACCTTTGTTTGGACCGGAACTTGTGCAAGAAATAACAGAAAATGTGAAATTGATTCAACAAAGATTGAAAACTACACAAAGTCACCAAAAGAGTTATACAGATGTTCGAAGAAGAGATAGAGAATATGAAGTCGGAGATCACGTGTTTATCAAAGTAACTCTAATAAAAGGTCAAATGCGTTTTGGAGTGAAAGACAAATTGGCACCAAGATATGTAGGACTATACGAAATCCTTGAAAAAATCAACCCAGTGACGTATCGGGTAGCCTTACCACCGGTCATGGAACAGATGCATAATGTTTTCCACATATCCATGCTTCGGGACTATCTACGAGATCCATCACATGTCATTGAACCAACACATATGCTTTTGAAAGATGACTATATCTATGAGGAGAAGCCAATTCAGATTGCGAACCGTTGAATCAAAAGATTGACAAACAAAAATATACCGTTGGTAAAGGTTGATTGACGAAACCACGAAGGGACATGTGTAACTTGGGAAACGGAGGAAGATATGATGAGGAGATACCCTGAATTGTTTCCTTTGGATCCGGTATTCTTCCAAAATGAAGGTAACTCGAGTTTGGAGGACCAAACTCTTTAAGGGGGAAAGACTGTAACAACCCTGACCTGTGATTAGTCTTTAATCCATGATTAAATATGCTTAAGAAGAATTAAGATGAAATTTTGAATTTATTTGGATGTGTGTATGGCATTATTTGTGTTTCTATCTGTCCATTGTAGAAATATCTGTTTATAGTTCTATTCTGTTTTGTGAATTGAAGGCCTTATCGGCATCCGATCTCGAAATTAACTTGAATTATGTGTCAGTTAGAATTTTTAGAATTTTATGGTAGGTTCAATTGAAAGTCGATTCGGAACGATTTAATTAGAATAACTTATGTCTAATTAAGTAATTTGATCAACCATTTAATTAAACCATTAATTTAGCCTATATAAGGTATTAGTGGATCCTCATTTACATTTTACACTCTCATATCTTCATCCTTGGTGGCAAAAACGTGAGAGTAAGAGAGGGAGTAGGAAGATTTGACTCTAAGCTTGAGAACTAGAGAGACTTGAAAGGGAATTGAAAGATTTGATTTGTGAGCTCAAACATCAACACATCTAAGCTAAAATTGGGCCCCTAAGGTAAGAAATCAAGCCTTTAGTTGTGTAATTTGAGTACTTACCACATGTATTCAAAGGAACTAAGTGAATTGAAGCAAGAATTAAGTTGATTGACGTAAAAAGAAGAAGATGCATACATCCATGCATATGCATCACATGACAAATAGAGCATGTTGTCTAAGAATTTGTCCTATGCATGTTCATATTTTAACTATGGTTTAGGAATTCAAAATGTTTTTGAGCTAAACACCTCATTTGATTATGTTTTGGACACTTGAAGCTCAAACCATTTCATGCATGCAGTATTCATATTATGTTCTTAAAGTCTCTAGGTGGATTTTGAACAATTGACATAATTTTGAGCCTTGATTTTTATGAAATGATCTTGAATTTCCATGTTTTTCAAGTTTAGATGTGTTTTCTCAAGTTTCTGGCCCTCAAGACCATAATTTACAACTTTGGGGTGAGTTTAAAGCTTAGGAGTGCAATTTGGAAATTCCAAATTCTGCCTCTCCGCTCGAGCGACAAATCCTGCGCTTGAGCGTACTTCCACTCGAGAGACTAAATGTTGGCTCGAGCATGAAATGTAAGCCTCCAGAAGTTCATATGTTTTGAAGACCACTCAAGCGACAAGAGTTGCACTTGAGCGAGGACCCTGGTCTCATGCTCGAGCGACGGTCGAATGAGCGTCGAGCGAAGAATTCACTCAACCAGTACTTTTTCAGAGTTTACAGACCGCTCGAGCGAAAAAAGTTGCACTAGAGCGGCCCCTCATATTTTGACCCTTCACTAGAGCGAAGGAATTTGTGCTCGAGCGAGGCCCCTGTTTTCCAGTATAATTGACTAAGTGTTTCAAAGTGCATTTTGGCATCCTCATCGCATCCTAGGCATTCCCAGGCCATGATTAAGACATAATAATGAGGATAAGACTTAGAAACACACTAAGAACGAAACAAAATAATTGTAAAGAATTCCGAGCATATGTTACAATGTGTACGTGTTATGTGTTGTTGTAGGTCACGCGCCATAATCTATCTGATTTGTCTGTACCATCTGTCTACTTTTGGAGTCCTCTGTGAGTAATAACTTAGTAAAGCTATGTTCAATTTTATTTACTTTCTGTATGATAAAATAAGATCTATTTTCTGAAATGCTATATTCTGTACAATGAATGATTGTCCAATTTCTGACAATGTATTTGTGGCATCCTTAGCATCATGTGATATCTGTTAGTTGTTACCCAATATCGGAGGTTCCGTTATGGAACTTATTATGTCTTTACTCTATTACTCGTACCAGAGGCTCCATTATGGAGCTCAAAGATATCTTTCATCTATTACACGGATCCGGAGGTTCCTTTATGGAACTGGTTACTCATAACCACCATCTGTTCTACATCTATTCTGTTAGCGCTAATGGATATACCACGTATAATTAAGCATGAATTCTAATTTTTGTATATGATTTGGACAAGATTATAAATATGGATCTGCTTCTATTTCTGAAATAAATATGAATCTGTTTTCTGAATTTGGTATGGTCATCATTGATTAAATCCTTTACTTCGTTATTATTCACTGGGCTCCCGCTCACTATTTATATTATGTATGTAGGTGATCAGGTACGTGACCAGGCCCAGAGTTGACGGCAAAAAATTCTCTTTTGTTAGCCAACCATCGTGCCTCCCGCGGAGGTTCCTTTTGACAGGTCCATGTCAAGGCCTTATTTGGTTTTGTTCTATTTATCTGTACTTGGACTAAGTTTCCTTCTGACTTTATCTGTGTAAATGGGTGATGTAAGACTATTGTATTTATGACGTCACATGAATATATATATATATATATATAAGTTTGTTTTGAAAATTTTGTCTCATATATGTCAGCACAGCTTAATGGACTATGTATGTTTATATATTGCTTCCACAGCCCTTAATTATATGTTATACTGTTAAGTGGCCTTTGGTAATCCAAGGATTACTGGCCAGTTACGACGCTAAACTTATAGGGGCGGTTTTGGGTCGTGACATACACATTCTTACAATTTTGCCCTCATACAAGAGGGTCCGAATGAATATCCTAACTAATTAAGCTAATTATTACAACGCCACAAATTAACTAACTATTCTATCTAATTAATTAAGTACAACACAAAAATTTAACTAGCTATTTTAATTAATTAATTAATTGCAACACAAAAATTAACTAGTTATTCTAACTAATTAATTAACTACATTAGAATTAAGCTAACTAATTATTTACAGCACGAAATTTAATTAACTAAGTAATTAATTATTACAAGTGCACTACTGTAAGTACAACATACTACTGTTAAAAATAATTTTAACGGTCCCGAGAAACGAGGAATGGCTCATGCATGAATGCGGATTTTCATCTGAAAATGCCCTCTGTTTGGCTGCCAAAATGATTCTGTATTGTAGTCAGAAAATTGAACTGTTTTTCCCCAGCTTCTGCTTTTTTTTTTTTGCAAAGAAAATGACACTGTCTGGTTGAAAATAGGTGGCCAGCCGACCATAAGAAGTGGTCTGCCGTACAATGAGGTGGCTGCTAGCCACTAGTTTTTGTTACTGCCCTACTGCAACAAATATAAACAGAGCACAAATAAAGTATTTTCAGGGGATGTTTGTCCACCTTGCCTCTTCTTATCATCAGATAGAACAAAGGAGTGGTAGGCTTGATTCGCAAACTATCAATCGACGCAAATTCATTGCATGATTGTCTATGAATCAAGGGACAAAATCTCAATAAATGATAATGAAAGACCCACAAAACCTCCTCTCTATCATAGAATTGATCAAGGAAAGTGTTAGACCTTGAATCCTTAAACCATTATCATCACTAATGAGTATGACATACTTCAAGACTCAGTGGGTTCAATTAACGTCTGATTGAACCCAAACCATTTTATTATCTTATTCCATTTTAGTCCCATTTTATTACCTCTTTTAATTATCTTTCCATTCCTTAGTCATTTTAGTCCAAAATGAGAATTAAGTCCACTAAAAGAAGGGAAACATCAAACGAGAAATTGTTTTGGGCATGAGAGAGATGGAATGCCCTGGTAATAAACCTTCGAAGAGATTAAACCATTTAGCACAGGAGGTATCTTTCTCATGTTTAAACAACACTTGTTTGAAACAACCCTCAAAGAAACCAAAAGCCAAGAAAAGGGGGAGAGTGCAAAGATGATTATGTATGAACATAAGTATGAAAAGCATGAAATAAATGCTATCAACTCAAATATATTAGTGGCTAAGGCCTAAACCTCCAAACCTATGAGGACCACTACACTACAAGCCTCCTATACAAAGTATAAATGGAATAAACACACTAAAACAGTCCTAAAATTGCTAAAAATAGTGTTGAAATTCTCATGGAAAAGCTTGCAAAAGTTAGCTACAATAACAAGGAAATGAAGCTAGTAAACAAGCATAAGGAGAAATGGCTAACCCCTCTACTTTTGGGATTTCAAAACCACATTTTTACCCTCTGAAAAACTCTGAAAAATAGTGGTAAAAAGTAGGAAAAAAATTGAGAAAGAAATGGGAAACACAAGAGCAAAAGCTTAGAAAACAAGGTTCAAAGAAGGGTAGTTAACCCCTCCACTTTTGATAGCTTTAAGCCACAAGTTTCAGCCCATAAAAACAGTCCAAAAACGGTATAAAAATAGCAAGAAAAGATAGAAAAGAAGTAGTGTAAAGATGCTCAAAGTTATACCTCTTGAAAAGAGATAACTCCTTTGTTCACAAACCAAGAAGTTCTCACTTTCAAGGGCAGAGATTTGACCTTAAGAACCTCAGCAAGAAGAGCTCGATTTTTTGTTTAGGAAGTGTAGAGAGAGAATGTGTAGGTTATAATATATATATATATATAGAGAGAGAGAGAGAGAGTGCTATGCAAGTATTGGAGCTTTAGAAATTTTTTGTAACCTTAAAACCAAGAGGGAAAGTCCCCTATATATAGAAAAATATGTTACTATCTCAGAAATATCCATATAGACACAGCTAGTGCAGTGCATGCACTTGTGGGAACAATTGGCACAGCTGGCAGCAAAATATCTGTTTTATCGAGAAAAATGGAAGGTCGGATACTAGGGAGATGGTCGGCCACTAAAATTAGCATATGGGGACACCTGGATGTAAATATCTACCTCTCGGGACACCTAGCCAGCCGACCATATGGGGCACAGCCGACCACTAAAAGTTGGCCGGCCGGTCACAAAAAACTGCTCTTTAGGCTGATTTCAAATGAGCATATATCCCTCATCTGGACTCGGTTTTAGGTGATTCTTGAGTCTAAATTGAAGCTCCAAAAGTCTTATTTCCAGTGGTGGTGGCCTGACATCTAAATTCTAAGTGTAAAAAGAGATATGCCTAATTTAGTGAACGTTGCTCATTTCTTTCTAAACGGTTTGATGCTCGATCTTTTCCTAAACTAGTTTTCTTCCCTCCCCTCTTATTTCTTTCAACTCCAAACTTATAGGTAAAATATTTTTCAAATAGTTCACCTCCCTTCCACTTATTTTCACTCTGTCCTTACTCGATTTAGTGAAAAGTGCAATATTTTAATCGAAATGCGAGTTTCGGAACATCATAGAAACATTTAGAAAAATATTTTGAAAAAGAGGGTTTTAAAGTCTAAAATAGTTTTAGTCAAAATAGGGTGTAAGGTTGGGATTTAGAAGCTTTTCTTGCTGAAGAAATTGAACATTTGTACAGCGTATCTTTTCATCATGCCCAAGTCTTAGGGGCGGTCAAAAATAAGGTGTCTACAATGGATAAAAGTACAATGCATGTGACCCAGATCTAGATTTACAAGCTTGTGACGCCCAAATCTTTCAATTGTTGTATGATGTGGAGTTCAATTTTCTTTGCATATCTTTTTGAATGTTTTAAATTAATATGTTTGGTACCTTTCGATTCTTGTTTTTCTCTCTTTTTTGTCTTTAATGTTTTTTCTTTTTCATACCTTAGTCAATTTTTTTTTTAACTTGTTAATTGCATCTAATAAAAAAAATGTCAAAATATAATAATGGTTCATTTAAAACAAGAAAAAAAAAACGCACACACACAAAAAAAGTCTATTTTATATTTTTGTCTTTAAACAAAAAAAATTTCAAAATTCTTCACATACACAATACTACTTCTTCTTCTTCTTCTTTTTTTTCGGTGCACCTGTTTTTTAATTGTGTTTATATTAGGTGTATTTAAAATGTTAAAAAAAAATTAATAACTACAATACGAAAAAAAAATTAATACAACAAAAAATGAAAAATCAAATGAAACGATTTATTTTTGCAAGAGGTGTCTAAAAACTATCTGCCAGTAAGGTAGGCACCAACATTGAACATGTAAACCTATATTTAGAGGTTGTTTGGAAAACAAAATTTAGCTTGATTTTTTATTTTTTGACTAATCTAACCTGACTAAATTAGTTCTGTTTGGAAAAAAAAAAAAAAAATCACTTTAAAATGATTATGATTTGGATGTAACATTTTGTCTTATTCACTTATTTTGTCTATTTTATATTTTTGTATTTTTTTAGTCCCAACCAACTTCCAAACAACTTAGCCTTTGTTTGGCTAAAAAAACACAAAAAACAAAATAGGCTAAATAAGCCAATAACAAAATGTCACAAAAAACACAATAGGCTAAATAGGCGAGAAGCTCTTCTTGCTGAAGAAATTGAACATTTGTACAGCATATCTTTTCATCATCAAGTGATCAACCTGAGGCGCCCAAGTCTTAGGGGCGGTCAAAAATGGGGTGTCTACAGTTGCCCCTCTTTGACAGAGCTTGAAGTCATGAAATGACGTAAGCGAATATCAAAGCCCAAAGATGACCTATTTTGACAAGACCGTAAGACTTTGGCAAACAAACAAAATACAGATGCAATTGGTTGAACCCGAGGGTTGCCTACATATTCCTTTGCAAGGAATCAAACCAGCGTAGTTCAAGGGCAGGATGCAAATAATATACAGCGCAATGCAATAATATAATCAAACCATAAGCAGTGCTTACCATACAAATATCATAAAGGGATGGGGATGCAAAATCAAACTACGTTTTATATAGAAAAGAAGTGGGCACAGCCAAACGACACCAAACACAAGCTAAGTGCCTACATTCTCAATACTGGCCTCAGTGCAGCATGGGTGCTTACACATAACAGAACCATGTTTTAACGTAAAAGGGGTGCGAGCACATGCAAAACTATGTTTTTCGCTGAAAGAGTACAAGTAATTGGGTGGTGTGATATAAGTAAGGATTGATTTGCTGGAGAAAGATAATGATCCTAAATGTTTAATGCAACAAGACAAAGTACAATGCAATGGATGTAAGGTATGAAGTGAATAAGGGGCGCATGTCGAACTACGTCTTACATAGAAAGGGCATGGACACAAAACAAACCACGTCTAACACAGAAAAGGTACCGACATCCTCAATACTGGCTTCAACGCAGCATGGGTACTTACACATGACAAAATCATGTTTCAACGAGGGAAAGGCATGAGCATATGCCAGACTAAGCTTAACATGAAAAGGATGCTGGTGATAAAATGATATGATGTAATGGGCACAATGGATAATGGAGTAAATGCATGCGATATATGTTATATGCAATATGATAGAGGTAATAAATAATAAAATGTGATGTAATAGATAATAACTATGATGCAGCAGTTAGGAGAGCGGCGCTTTTTAGAAAGTACCTTATAGAAGCAAATGGCGGGATCTCACCTTATGCTGTTGGAGATCTTCCTCTTCTTATTGGCTGTAAGGCTTCTTCTTGCATCTTGCACTTCCAAACCACAAGTACTACTTTTCTCCCTGGCTATGTCTGTAACTTTCCCTATTATCCAACAGGGTGACAGACTCTATTGGTTCAGTATCCAGAATTGAGGCGCATACAAGCTACCTCAACTTATGGGGCTGTTATATAGATTTCAAGCAAGGATACACACTTGGGTATTTAAACCAGACTTTAGTCTCGGAAATTCCGAACCTTTGCGTTCTAGGCATGGCCATTCGAACTCTAGTTTCCACCGTCTTAGTTGATCCCCTAGAAACTCACTACAAACACAATCAGGTGGCTATACCAGACCGCTTGAAACTGTTCGGGCATGACAAACACCAAAGGAATTGCACCTTTAGAGGATTTAAGGTCTCCTAGACCCAGTGAGTGCACAAGACAGTACGGGGTGAATGAACGCACAACACAACGCTATTTGGACGCACAAGACAGTGCGATACAAGGTGAATGCACAAAACAGTGCGATGCAAGGTGCACAAAACAGTGCGATTGTCGGTGTAGTGCACAAAACAGTACAATGTGGGTGTACAAAATAGTGCTATGTGGGTTAAATGCACAAGACAGTGCGATGCAAGGCGCACAAAACAGTACGATACAAAGTGCACAGAATAGTGCGATACAGGGTGCACAAAATAGAGCTGTGTAGAGTAAATGCACAAAATAGTGTGATGCAAGGTGCACAAAACAGTGCGACACAAGGTGTGACAACCCTCACTACTATTTACTGATAAGACCACTACTTACTGCTAAACTGTGACTGAACTGGATAAGTAAATGATTAGACTGAAATTCTGAATTAATTGCATGAATATATTGTGTTATTTGCATTTCTATTTGTTGACTGTTAAATGCATCTGTTCATGTTTTATGCTTTAAACTGCAAATTGAAGGCCTTATCAGTGGCCGAATCTGAAATTGATTAGTGCTTTGTGTTAATTAGAATTAATGTGATTTTATGATATATTTAAGTCAAATTTGATTTGATATGATTAAATTGGATTAAATGAAATTAAAATGCATCAACTTGAGCTATTTACCCAAATGCCACTTAGTGGACTTTCATGAGCCTTTTATTTGATTTATGCATGTTAGCTTTAACATCAATTTCCTCATCCATTTTGAAAGACAAAACCGACCAAGAGAGAAGAGAGGGAGAGAGTGAGAGAAATTGAGTTCCATCTTGTGAATTGCTTGGTGAATTAAAGAAATTGAAGGTTGATTTCATAGTTGAGCTTCCTACACTTAAAATTCAAGGTCTAAAGTAGAG
This sequence comes from Camellia lanceoleosa, assembly GCA_025200525.1. Classification (NCBI taxonomy): domain Eukaryota; kingdom Viridiplantae; phylum Streptophyta; class Magnoliopsida; order Ericales; family Theaceae; genus Camellia; species Camellia lanceoleosa. Next base: position 158,099,014 of record CM045770.1, read on the forward strand.
AATCCACCTTCTTAAACTTGTCTTTAAGTTAGTTCTAGCTTGATTCTTGTTATATTGAAGATTGAAGTCAAAATTCGCTTAATGTGTTGAATTATAGCATAAATCATGCATGCATGTTGCCATTCTTGAGTTTTGAGGATTTTTGTCCATGGAATTCCAAATGCATGCTCATATTATAGTTCTAGTCCATGAATTCCTCATGTTTTTGAAAGGATTGGCTCATTTGAGCAAGTGATTGAAGCTTTGAATTGGTTTAAACTCATGCATGTCACATTGGAAGTATGTTCTTGAACTTTGGTTTGACATTGGATTTAATTGAACTACCTTTAGGCTTTGATTTCTCAAATTGACCTTTGAAACATGTAATATTATGGGTTTTGAAGTGTTTTCCAGAAAATTAGCCCAAGAGGATCGATTTTGGTGCATTAAAATTGAGTTTTGAGCTTGAGGTTCAAATTTGGAATTTCCAGATTTTGGACTCACGCTCGAGCGAGGGATTCCACGCTCGAGCGTACATATTGAATTCATGCAGTCCGCTCGAGCGGGGAAAGTAACGCTCGAGCGTGAAATGCGTGTATCTAGTACTTTGCATGTTTTTATAGTCCGCTTGAGCTGGGGAATGCATGCTCGAGCGGGGGCCTGAGTCACACGCTCGAGCGGGGGTCGAGCGCCCGTCGAGCGTGAATTTCATGCATCCAGTACTTTTGCCATATTTTGCAGTCCGCTCAAGCGGGGAAAGTGACGCTCGAGCGGGGAACATTTGTCTGCATGTCCACTCGAGCAAGGAAAGACACGCTCGAGCGAGACCCTATTTTTCTAAAAAATTTGTAAAGTTATTTTAAGTGCATCTTTGCATCCTCATTCCATCCTAGGCATTCCTAGGCCTAGTTTAAAGCATCTTAATAAGGATAGTGATGTAGAACCACGCCGAGGCAAATTAGGGATTAAGTTATTATTTCCCAACTATGTAGCTTAGTGTGTGTTCATTCTGTAACTGTGTAGGGTTGGCAACCGAGGACGCTCTAGCTATCTGTAGCCCAGAACTCTGTGAGTAACAATGTTGTAAAGATATGTTCAATAATGATTATCTTCTGAACAATTGAACTGTGCTGTTTTCTAAAATGATACTGTTACTGAATAAATGATGTCCTATTTGTGAACTGTATTCGTGGCATCCATAGCAACCCTCATTTATCAGATTATATCGCTCTTGACACAGAGATCTCGTCGGTTCCCATGTTGGAACCACTCTTTCATCGATATGATGGCCATCAACCGATCGCTCGTCTTTAGACTTCATTGCATCTTTTTGCTATTGGATGTACCACATATGACTGCTATGACTGAATAACTGATATACTGACTGAAATGACTGTTTTCAATACTGAAAGGACATTCATTCTTAACCCCTTTACGCATTATGTTATTCACTGGGCTTTAGCTCACTGCTCATACATATATGTAGGTGTACAGGCACCGGAACAAAGCTAGAAGCGTTGAGTCAAACTCCTGTTTTGTCAAGCCAACCTATGTGCCTCACTGCGAGGTTAAAAGCCGATTAGGTCATTTGGGGTCTTTTAGTTTTTCCCTTTTTTGTTTCTGATCTGTATAGACTGAATGTTTTTGTGCTGTACTGTCTTAATAGAGATCAAGTCCCTAATCTGGATAATTGTAAATACTATGCATACTGTTTTGGTACTGACTGTATATATGTATGAAAAGTCTTTTTGCATACGTATCCTGACAAATCATGAGACATCTTTTATTTACTTTTGGCTTCCGCCACCCAGATTTTGTATTACTATTTTATCATATGTGCTTTCGGTAATCTCGGATTCTTGGCGATTCTGATACTAAACCCATAGGGGCGGGTTTGGGTCGTGACACAAGGTGAATGCACAAAACAGTGCAAGGTAAGGTGCACAAAACAGTACGATGAGATAAATACACAAAACAGTGCTATGTAAAGTGCACAAAATAGTGCGATACAAAGTGCACAAAACAGTGCGGTGTGGAGTATATGCACAAAACAGTGCAAACTCACAAAACAGTGCGATTCAAGGTGAATGCACAAAACAGTGCGAACTCAAGGTGCAAAAAACAATGCAATACAAAGTGCACAAAACAATGTAAACTCAAGGTGCACAAAACAGTACGATCTAGGTGAAAGGTGTATGGTATGCAGAGAGAAATGAGTAGTACATAGAGTAGTGCATCATGTACCTTATGAAATGTAGGGCAACTTGCCACAATTTATTGAAATGTAATTGAAAAACACTGTGGAAGGTAACTCAACGAAACTCTGTTAAGTACAGAATAAAGTCAAGAGTAAGAGTAACCAACCATGCAATTCAAATCAACTAGAGTGTATGAGCATGCATGCACAATCCAAAGCACATGTATTAATTAGAGGGAAGATGGCAATCCCAAAAGTGTTTTGAAATGGTCGGAGACAACTTTCAAAAACTAGGCCTCGTTTGGGAACCCTTCTGTTTAGCCAAAAAGCCAAAAAGTTGCTAAATTAGCCAAAAGCCAACAACCCATACCAAAAAATCAAAGATTCTCTTTTCTCTCTACTTTTTACACATCTTTTCGTAAAAAGTTAAAAAGTCATCCCAAACATACTAGTTTTTTTTAGCTCATATTTTAGCCAAATAACCAAAAAGTTACTAAATTAGCCTGTTCCCAAACAGGGCCTGAATCATATCAGAATCATCATGGAGGTAAACTACCCTAATCTAGGAGAAAGTGCCTAACAAATGGCTCTATGCGGATTGAAAGAAAGGTTGGATTCATGCCCCTTATTCAATTGACAACCTGATTAGATGCACTGAAAATTGCCCCTAGTGTTCAATCATTGGCCACCGGTTGGGTTCATGCCTCTTGCTCGATGGATAGCCCGATCAGATATACTAAAAATTACCCCTAGTGTCCAATCACTGGCCACCTTTTTCAACATTATGCAAGCACGTGTGATGGGGATCATCAGATCCTGGAACGGATGCCAACCAATTAGACTCATGCTTCTCTTATGTTCCAGCCTGTTGAGAACTTACTCCAGTCCCCTCCAAAGCAATAACGGATATACTTTGCAATTATTATGAACACGATGCCCCTTGTATGGGCACTCTCAATTTGTTTATGAATTCCACACATGGACTTGTTTTGAGTTTGGGGTGAACACTCGTGTATGGAATTTTGACCATGCCACTCTATTGAACTGGAGTGACAGACACGCTATGGTGACTCGATAAAGAGCGCTTTTAAGTGATAGACATGCTATGGTGACTCGATGAATAGTGTAGACCGAGACAAACGCCAGGCATGACACAACAGAACTCACAACTGCCTCGAAAGTAGAAAAAGACTCAAGGTAACTGATCATTCATAGTGCCCCTAGTATTACTTATGTTTCCTTTAGAACTCAATTTCGTAAAACCCAAGTTTTGATTCCTTATTTGCTCAAGATAGAGATTCTACTGATAAGTTCAAGTATTGAAAATTTCTCCACTTGTTGATTCAAGCTAGTTCTTTCTTACCCAATGCAAGTATGTGATATGCACAGCAATCAGTGTAGCTCATGGCTTGATGCAAAGCTGACAATGTGAATTAGGTAAGGTGATTGAGTCAAGATGGATGAGATAGACATGGTTGAGACCGAACTTCAGAATGAAGTTGCCTACATGTCCTAAGAATGGAAATCAAGTCAACGTAGTTCATGGCTAAGGTGCACTCAGGTGTTGACACTCTTTTTTTGCACTCTAACTTTTGCCAAAGTCGCCCCTTCGAGATTTTCAACATTGTGAGCTATATTTGTTTGATTTCTCTCTTTTCATGCTCTAACATTTGCCTAGATCACCCTTTCAAGTTTTAGGCCTAGCGAGCCTCTCAAGTATAGCATTACAACATTTGCGATGAATTCGATCAATAGTCATTCTTGTCCTAATACTAAAACTGGCTTTGCCTTGATTTGAGCTTAATTCTCCATTCTCTTATGCTTGTCTTATTCTTTTCTTTTGCACCATTTTCAGAGTTGGTTCTTCTCGCAATATGGTACCTCTACGCATTGGCTTCCCTAAATTCAGACGAAAGTTCCTTTCCTCGCAGTTGATTGGATTTCATTCCAATGGATACCCCTGGCTTGATGGTTGATATCTTTTCATTTTCATTTTCTTTTCTTTTTTCCTTCTTTTTTTCTTTTGTTTTTCTTTTTTCTTTCTTTTTTTCTTTTTTGGTTTCTTTCATCCATTTCTTTTTTGAAGTAATGAAAACATTAAGGGGAGAAATTCTATGATGGTGAGGTCTAAAAACTGCCTTGTGCTTGCCAAAATGATTGCCTAAAGGGGAAGAGAATCTCCAAGACTGTAGAATATCACGCACAATTCTGAACCTGTAACAACCCCGACCCAAGATTAACGATAATCCATGATTTAATATGCCTAATAAGAAACTAAGATCAGACTTTGAATTAATTGCATATGTGGTGCATTATTTGTGTTTCTATCTGTTTGTTGTAGGAATATCTGTTTGAGATTCTGCTATATTTTGCGAATTGAAGGCCTTAACGGCATCCGATTCAGAAATTGACTTGATTTATGTGTTAATTAGAATTTTTAGAACTTTATGGTAGATTCAATTGAAATTTAATTTGGAACGATTAAATTAGTTTGACTTAATGTCCATTTATTTGACCTCAATTAATTACACTTTATCCAAGCCTATATTAGGCACCAATTGAGCCCCCACTCATCTCTTTTCTTTTATTTCAACGCATTTTGAGCCTATTCAAAGTAAGAAAACGTGGGAGAGAGAGAGTAGGGAGAAATTGAGCTCAAACTAAGAAATTGTTAGGAATTGTTGGCATTTGAAAAAGAATTGAGAGTTTCAACTTCAACCTTTGTGAATTCAAGTCTCTAGGTATGGAATCAAACTCTTAGTTGTGTAATTGGGTTAGATCTTACAAGACTTCTAGTGAATTAAATGAATTCATGAGGGAATTAGGTTAGGAATGAAGAGTGTTAAACCATACCATGCATGCATGCATATTTTCTCACATTTGAGTTGAATTTCCAAGAATTCCTTCATGCATGTCTTGAATTCACCTTAATTTTGTGAAATCATCAAATTTCATAATGTTTTGTAGCATTTGATCATGTTTTGAGAAGATTGAGTTTAAAGGAATTCATGCATATCACATTCATGAAATACCCACAAATTTCAAGTTGAATTTTGTACAATTGGCAAGCTTTTGAGCCATGATTTCTTGAATTGATCTTTAATTCATGTTGTTTCAAGAGTTTTCATATATTTCCTCAAGTTTTGGCTCATAAAAATTAAGTTTTGAAGCTTTGAGTTTAAGTTTTGAGCTTGGAGATCAAATCTGGAAATTCCAGAATTTGCATCCACGCTCGAGCGTAGGAACTCACGCTCAAGCGACCACTCTGAGTGCGTGCACTTACGCTCGAGTGACCTGAAGTACACTCGAGCGTGAAATGCAAGCCCTCAGAAGTTCATGTGTTTTGCAGCACGCTCGAACGACAAAAGCCACGCTTGAGTGAGGGTCTGAGTCTTACACTCGAGCAGGGATCGAGCGTCCATCGAATGTGAAAATCAAGCGACAAGATTACTTTTCAAAGTTCTGATCCACTCGAGCGAAGGAAGTTACGCTCGAGCAAACCTTCACATTTTGCATGTCCGCTCGAGCGAGAAAAGCCACGCTCAAACGTGGACCCTATTTTCAGCAAGTTTTGAAAAATGTTTTCAAGTGCATTGTTACATCCTTATTCCATCCTAGGCATTCCTAAGCCATGATTAAGACACCATAATGAAGATAAAGGTGAGAAACACACTTAGGACATGAAGATGTGTTACGTGCAATTCGAGCATGTATTTCAATATATGTCTCTATCATGTTATGTAGGTCACGTGCTGCGAGTTAAGTGAATTACCTACTCTACTCATTTACTTGGAGCCATCTGTTAACTGTGAGTAATAACTCTGTAAAGCAATGCTTAATCACAAGTATTTTCTGATTGGTATGATACGATCTGTTTTTTGAAATGCTATTTTATGAATTATGAATGAATGTCCATTTTTCTGAAATGTATTTGTGACATCCTTAGCTCATGTGGCCCTTACCCGGGGGTAACAATACCGTAGTTAATATGCACGTGGCCCTCGCCCAAAGGTAACAATACTGTGGCTTATATTCACGTGGCCCTTTCCCGGGGGTAACAATACCGAGGCCTATATTCACATGGCCCTCACCTGGGGGTAACAATACCATGGCTACTTGCGCGCAAAATATGGACCTTTATGGTCATCGGTACTGACTATATATGTAGGTCTCAGGACCAAGTTGATATGATAGCTAATGGGTGTACCACATATAATCTTATGCAAAAATCTGAATATGAATGTGAGCATATATCTGAATCCAATTCTAATTTGAAATCTGATTATGTATAAGACTCTATTTCCGATAAGAATATGTTCTTGATATAAACTCTGATTTCTAACTCTGTGATAGGTGTCATTCAATAAAACCCTTTACCTTATTATTCTCTAGGCTTCCGCTCACTATTTATTTGTATGTATATAGGTGAACAGGTGCGTGACCAGGCCTAAGTTGCTACCTGGCGAGTTTTGGTGTCAACCAGCCATCATGCCTCCCGTGGAGGTTTCCTTTTGAGAGCTACTCAAGTTTTGTGTCCTTGGGACTTTTGTACTTTCTAAATGCTTATGTCTGGTCTGAACACGTTTGGAAGTTTTGTATAAGTGGCTTGGGTGACGTAAGACTAATGTATGTTCAATGCCACATCTGTATGTATATATATATATAAGTTTGTTCGAAAATTTCTTGTTCCATGTATGTCTGTACGGCTCTATGGACTATGTATGTTTAGTATATTTGCTTCCACAGCCCCTGCTTATATATTATTCTGTTCAGAGGCCTTGGTAATCCAAGGATTACTGGCCGGTTACAATGCTAAACCTATGGAGGTGGGTTTGGGTCGTGACAGAACCTCTCTTCATAAGTTTTGCAAAAGAAACAGCTGAAGAAGCAGCTTAAACTTTTAAGATCATGATAGACTTTATGCTGATAATTCATAATCCACTCAAAACATTTAGGGGATCCTTCTCAATACTCGAGCTTATTAACGAAATCTTATTCAAAAATAAATTTTTTTAAAGCTTTTCTATTTTCAAAAAGGTCACACATAAATTATTATAGGCACAATAAAATGATTCGAAACTTTACTCCCGCTTTCTTATAAAGATGAAGACTTGAGGGTACACGAGAGCGACTTAAAGGAAAAGACTTAACTGACGCAGCAACGCAAGAAAAGACAGAGAAAATAAAACTCAAAACACAACTATTTACAAGACACAACTCAAAACAAAATAGGCATCTCTGAAACAAAAGGGGTTTTCACTCTCCAAGTCCATCTGCAGAATTCAAAAAAAACTTCAAGTAGCCCACGGGAGGGTCGAAACCCACCTTCAATATGACGATACTAACCTCCACACCCAATAGGATTGATTTCAGACTTTCAAACCGAGTCTCACAGATCGAGCCTCACAATTCCCCTAGGAGTCCCCACACATCTCCTTCACCCTACTAGCTAGGGTTAAGGTTAGCTGTTGGTAAGTCATGGACGAGATTTTTTTTATCGGGGGCAATCTATTACGGTCAGGGAGAGATTTGTTGACAGCTTTGGGATTTTCAAGTTAGATGATGACCTTCTTGTCAATCAAGTCTTGAATTTCATGGCGAAGACAAAAGCAAACGATCAATATGGTGATCGTACTGCTGATGGAATATGCAATATTGGGTAGGGTCATGTCTAGATGGGAGAGGGTTAGGGAGAGGTCGAGAATCGAGAGGTTTGAGATACCCTTTCTCTACCAATACCTACAATGCACAGGTTAGGCTCATATGGAGATGGGCGAAGGTTCGGTTTTGGGAGCTGTCACGACCCAAACCCGCCCCTATGGGTTTAGCATCAGAACCACCGATGTCGAGATTACCAAAGGCACCTTAACAAGAAGACAAGTATAACAGTCTGAGGGCATGGCGGAAGCCAATACAGTAAATAAACAATGTCCAATGAACTGTGACAGTCTGTATGCAAAAAGATTTTTCATACGTACATAGATATATACACAGTACAGAACAGTATGCACAATATTTACAATCATTCAGAACAGGGACCAAATCCCTATTAAACAGTACAGTAACAATCTATACAAATTACAAGACAGATACGGAGAGAGATGGGGGAAGTAAAAACACCCCTAAGCCATAGCTTGGCAGGCTCGGAACCTTGCAGTGAGGCACAGTAGTTGGCTTGACAAAACTGGAGTTTACCCCGATGCTCCTAGCTACGGTCTGGTGCCTGTACACCTACATATATATATGAGCAGTGAGCTAAAGCCCAGTGAATAATATAATGCGTAAAGGGGTTTAGAATGAATGTCCTTCAGTATTGAAAACAATTGTTTCAATCAGTATTTCAGTTGTTCAGTACAGTAAACAGTCATATGTGGTACATCCATTAGCATAATAGATAAGCGATGGAGGTCTAAAAGACCGACGATCGATGATGGCCATCAATCAAGAAATGAGTGGTTCCAACAAGAGAACCGACAGAGATCTCTATGCGATAAAGATGCGATGGTTGCTAAGGATGCCACAATACAGTTCAGAATATAGGACATAAATTCATTCAATTAACAGTATTAGTTCAGAAAATAGTTCAGTTAAACAGTCAGAAATATTCGCAGTTGAACATATCTTTACACAATCGTTACTCACAGAGTTCTGGGCTATAGTAAGCTAGAGTGTCTCCTCAGAAAGCCAACCCTACACAGTTTACAGAATGAACACGCACTAAGCTACACAGTTGGGAAAGATAATAACTTAATCCCTAATTGCCTCGGTGTGTTCTACATCTATATCCTCATTAAGATGTCTTAAACTAGGCCTAAGAATGCCTAGGATGGGATGAGGATGCAAAGATGCACTTTAAAATATTTTGCAGGATTTTCAGAAAGCAGGGGCCCCACTCGAGCGTAGGTTACTCCGCTCGAGCAGACATGCAGACAACGATATATTCACGCTCGAACGTCACTTCCCACGCTCGAACGGACTGCAAAACAATCAAAAGTACTGGATGCTCAAAAATCACGCTCGATGGGCGCTCGACACCCACTCGAGCATAAGACACAAGGTCCCGCTCGAGCGTCAATTACCCCGCTCGAGCGGACATCAAAACAGGTAAAAATCTTGGATGCTCGAATTCCTGCCGGCGCATTTTTCCCTTTCGGCGGAGTGCAAAATCTGGAAAATCTAGATTGCACCTCCAAGCTAAAAACCAAGTGTTGATGCTCCAAATTCAATCCTCTTGGGCCTATTTTTTGGAAAACATTTGTAAACACATAGAACAACATGGTTCAAAGCTCAATTTGAGAAATCAAAGCCCAAGGGTGTTTAATTCAAACTCAATTTCAAACCAATTTTCATGAACATGCTACAAACATGATATGCATGAGTTTAAACCACTTTCAAGCCTCAATTTCATGCTCTAAAGAGCCAAATCTTACAAAATCAAGATGAATTCATGATCTATTCTCAAAACATGGACATGCATGTGAGGAATTATGAACTATAACCTCAAAACTTCAATATATAAACATGCATGCAACAATTAAGCTATAATTCGACATGTTATAACTAAAACATGACTTAGTTCCTTAATTAGACATGAACCATGCAAGAATCCACTTAAACACAACAATGAGAGGTTGAGTCTCCTTACCTAAGTCTTGAATTAGAGGCAAGGAAGCTTAATTGAGCAATCTACACTTCAATTCCTTCAATTTCTTAGCAAAACCAAGATAGAACCAAGCTTCTCTATTTCTCTCTCTCTCAAGTCGGCAAGAACAAGAAAATGGGCTGAAGAAATGTTTGTTTCTAAGTGTAATGTGAAGACCAAGGTGTTGAGATAGTGGGCCACTAGAGTGGCATTTCGGTAAATAAGTCCAACAATGCAATGCAACTTACTTTAATCTAATTTAATCATACCAAATCAATTTTCAGATAATTACACCATAAAATCACATAAATTATGATCATAAAACATCAATCGATTTCCGATTCGGCCGTCGATAAGGCCTTCAATTTGCAATTTGAACATAAAAACATGAACAGACAATTAAACAGGCAACAGATAGAAATGCAATTCAAATAGATACACTGAATCCATTTGGTTTCAGTTTTGTCAATCAGTTCAGTATTTAAATTACTTCAGTTATCCATCATAAGCAGTCTCAATTTAGCAGTAATCGGTAATTAATCGGTAACCAGTGATTAATCGGTAAACAGGAACGAGGGTTGTTACATGAGCAAGGAGAACTAGTTTTGGAAATATTGGCAAAGGGATTTGCAGGTGTTGGTTGGGTATTCATGGGCTTGGGACTGGAATCAGGATAGGTGTTTCTGGTAAAGCATCCTTTTTCACGACTTACCCTCTGATTCAAAATGCTCTCAACCTGAGTGATAAAAGTGTTATTCACAGTCTTTACAACGACTGCGAGTACTTGCTGCTTGTTCAACCCTTTGATCTTCAAAGTCTCAATAGCCCACCGAAGATGTGCATAGGGATCAATACTTGTCTCGGCCTTGTTCTTGCCACTTGCTTCAACTTGGCCAAGGAATTGGATGGCTATATCGAAGAGAGGCCCATTTGTTGTTGATCTGTCATCACTTAGAATTGAGATAGCTTTGGGTTGACCCTTTTCAATTGTAGCTCGCCCCAAGATTGGAGGGCTTTTTGACGGGATCGAAACCCTAAATGTTAAATCTGTCACTGTTCCTTGAAGGTCTTCAATCATTCCCAACATCTCAGCAATAGTGGGTTCGGCCATTTGGCGCTCTTGGCGTACCCGAACCGAATTAGGTGCATCCATCATGCACAAATCGATACTTTCAACAATGAACACCTTTGGCTTGGGTAGATGGACTGGGGTGATGTATATGCTGGGGTTGAAGGTAGGTGGTAGTGTATGGATGAGGTTAAGGTGAGGAGGAAGTTCTTGGTCGTAGATGGGAAGTGGGTTGGTGGTAACATTAGGTTCTTGGAGTGCAACTATTGTCTGGTTGTCGATGAGATTCTAAACCTCATGATGAAGGTGATAACAACGATCGGTGCCATGACCACGCTGTTGATGGTACGCACAGTATTTGGTGGGGTTATGTCTAGCAGGAAGTGGGTCAGAAAGAGGTTGGGAATAAAAAGGTTTGAGATAACCTTTTTTCTATCAAGACTTTTAGTGTGCTGGTTAGGCTCATATGAAAGGGGGTGAAAGTTCTGCCTTGAGCTCGGGTTAGGCTAACTGTTTGTGGGTTGGTATCGCCAAAAGGGTCGGCAGTTTTGGGATCGGTGGTGACAGTATTGATTTCAGTGGGTTTGGGAATAGTGCTTGTAACAACCCCAAAATCCGTATCAGAAATTGCCTTTATGCCCTTGTGGGTTAATGCCTTTTAATTTAATGATATCTGTTCTGACTGAGGAATTATCTGTTGAGCTACGGCTTTAGAATTGAAAATACCGACCTTTACGAGTTCAGAAATCAAAATTGAGTACTTGGGTATGTTAATGGAAATTTTTAGAACTATTTGGGAAAATTAATTGGAAATCTAATTTGTCTGATTCGTTAATGCACGTTTGGGTGGTTAACTTTATACTGCAAATTGAAGGCCTTAGATGCTTCAGAAACCAGAACAGAGGACATATTTATGATCAGCACAACTTTTAGAGTCACTTGGGAAGGTTAATTGAAATTTGATTTCATGTGATTCGTAAGGCTGCGTTTGGCTCTCCCTATTGTGTTAAGCCTATGTGTGTGTATAGTTATATATATATATATATATATGTGTGTGTGTATGCCTTTGAGTTGTTGATCTCATCTTTTGGGAGCCCAAAAATATCTAAAGAGAGAGAGAGGAAACCGTGAAAGGGAGAGAGAGAAGAGAGACAAACCTTCTCAACATCCATGGTGGCTTTGAAGATGATTGGAAAGAATTGAAGAAAGATAAAGAAGATCACCCATGGAAACTTGGGGGAAATTGAAGAGAGCTAAGGGATAGACAAAGATTGAGCTAGGTATGATAATCTATCTTGAAACCTTGTGTTTAAAGTATCAATTTGGTGAAATCATAAGGATCTTGGAAGATTTAAACCCATTTGGGGTTAAGGTTTTATATATGTATTTGTTTGAGCGAATTTGAGGAATTAGAAATTGAGTTCTCTAATTTTGTTTATGAGTGGAGCTCAAGCTCATGGATATCATGAAATAAACCTTAGATTATGCAATAATCAAGTGAATTTGTGGGTTTGTGGGTTGTGTTTTAAGAACCTTGAAGATCATGAAAGATTAAGCATTAATCTTGAACTTTGAGACAAAGATTGATTTGTTTGAAATGAAATTACACTTGGTTGATGTTAGTTTATCATGTTATGGGGCAATTTTACATGTTTTTGAGTGATTAATGTTAAGAACCAAGCTTAAAAATGGAAAAACCAAGTATTGGAGCAAAACGAGCCATTTTTGGACTGAAAATTACCTAGAGCCGCACGTGCGGTGGGTCTTCCCGCACCTGCGGCAGTCTATGCCCAAAACTAAAGTTGAATCTGCTAAAAAAGCACGTCGTCCCGCACGTGCGGCCCTATTTCCCGCACGTGCGGGGGACAGCTTTGTTCAGCCAATTTTGAACAAACATATCTTTTGCATCCGAACTCCGTTTCAAGTGATTCTTGAGCCTAAAATCAAGCCCCAGAAGTCTAGTTTCCAATGGTGGTGGTCTCACTCCCAAATTCTAAATACAGAAATAGTTATGCCCAAATTAGTGACAACTATTCACTTTCTGTTTACCGTTTCTTCGTCTGAACCGTTTCTTCGTCTGAACCATTTTTCTATCGATTCCTCCTATCTTCTGTGACATGGATTATGACTTATTAAAGACTAATGAGTTTAGAACCAATAAGAAAAATTGATTAAAGAGTAACGTAAGGAATCGGGTATATTCTTATGATGCTATGTGCATTGTGTTTGTAGGTCAAGACAAGGACATCGTTCCACCGCTGTCAGAGACCTATCACTGTGAGTAATAGTAGTGTAACGATATGTTATATTTACTTTTGGTGCTTATGATTTATATATGGTTGTTGAGAATGACATTTACAACTGCTATTATGTTTTGATTAGATTAACGGACATGATTGAACAATGACACTGTTATGACCTAAGGTCGTTCTGTCTCTGTTAATAAAAGTGGACCTGAGGCCGTTATGATGTGAATTGTTCTGTCCCTATTAATGCAGTGATATATTTGCCTTCTGTTAATAGTTATTATTAACGTTCTGTTATTCGCAAGACAACTATGTCGACTTGTAATAAACCATGGGAAAATCTTTGTGCACTATTGAGTAATAGTACTGTAGCAGTACATTTTGCTTACTGTTAATGGTTAATACTGACGTTCTGTTATCTGCAAGTTAACTATTTGAATTCATGATGAACAAATGGAACATATGTGCATTATGGAACAATGATATCTTTGTGTACCTGGAATAATTCTATTTTGCTAATGATAGGCCCGAGGCCAATCTGTTGATATCTCGGCCTGAGACCACTCTGTATAATCTATTAGGCCTGAGGTCGCTCTGCATAATATGTTGGGCCTAAGGCCGTTCTGTATTATTTGTGGGCTTAAAGCCGTTCTGTATCATATCTGGGCTTAAAGTCGTTCTGTATCATATCTGGGGTTAAAGCTGTTCTGTATTATATCTGGGCTTAAAGCCATTCGGTATTATATCTGGGCTTACAGCCGTTCTGTATCATATCTGGGCTTAAGGCTGTTTTGTATTATATATGGGCCCGAGGCCGTTTTGTATTACATATGGGCCTGAGGCTATTTTAAAATATGATTATGTATAAGATCTATGTATGGTTTGATATGCATATTTACATTCTCTAAGTCTATGCTCAATTAATTAACCTCCTTACATTGCTATTATTCACTGAGCCTTGCTCACTCCGTTTTTATATATATATTTATGTAGGTGAGCCATCAGGGATCGACATTAGAATTGTATTGAAACTCGTCTGATTGCCAAGTTACTCGGGGTACGCCTCCGTATTGAGGCCTTAATTTTGATTACTGGGAGTTAAGTAATTTATGGAGTCTTATGTAAATATGTGTGAGATCCATATAAATTCTATGATTGTATATGTATATTTGGAAGTGTATTTAAATGCTTAAATCTAATTAAGCCATCATGTATGCACAAGCTCAATGGATGTTGTCTTTTATTGTTATTGCTTCCGCTTAAGGCCCCGTATGTGTTTAATTATTATTCTAAAATTCTATTTTGAGGCCTATGTACAAGCCGGTCATGGACCAAACTTTTAGGGGCGGGTTTGGGTCATGATAGTGGTACTGTTAGCATTGGTATTCCTAGAAAACACCCTCCTTGTTGGTTCGCTTGTGTTTGGGAATAATCCTTTTGTTAAATGCACTCTCAATCTGAATCCCTAATTCATGTAAATTTTTTAATGTGAGCAATGGAGTGACTATTAACTTTTGTAACATATCAGGCTCAAGGTTCTGCACCACTATCCGCACTTGGTCCCTTTTAGAAGGTTGATCTGTCATTTGTTCTACATTTGCTCTCCACCTTGCAACAAATTCCACAAAAGGTTCTTTAGGATTCTGGTGGGTTGCTTCAAGCTCTTGGGTGGTCATTTCAATTTGGGTATTGTAATTAAGAATACTAATTGACAAACGCCTCAGCCAACTCTTCCCAGCTCTGCTTCACTTTATCCTCCAACTTGGTGTACCAAGTGACCGCAATACCCAACAGGGATCTTCCATACAGAGAGAGTTTCTGAGGCTTAGTCAGAGTCATAGGTTTCAGGACGTCCACGAAAAGCTAAATATGTACCATCGGATCTCCAGACTAGTCGAAACGGTCAATATGTGGCATTTTGAATTTGTCTGGGAGTCTTACGGTAGCCTCGGTATATCCATCCTCAAAGCCAGGAATAGAGTTAATTCCGTATGCCTTTTTGAATTGCTTCTAAAGGTTAGCAATTTTTAACAAGGTCGAGTTGAGATCATCAATATCAAGGGAAAAAATCCCCTCATTAGGCTGCAAATCTTTCTCGAGGATCTGGAAATTGCAAATCTTCAGCTAGTGAAGGTAGGTCAAAGTTTGGCTGGGGGCCCGGGACTGGATGTGTGGTAGATGCCCCAATTGGGCGTTGCATTTCGGCAATGGTCTCATCCTGCACGACAATTCCCTAGTTTAGGGCCGTTATCATGGCCACAACTTCTTCTGGACTCTAAGCCATCACGGGTTAGCTAAATTGGTAATCGGGGAAATGGATAGGTGTAAGCTGAGAGATGACTAACAAGGATTTCGATCCGGTTATACTTGATGTATTTGACCTAGATTAGTCCAGATGAGTTTCATTGGATTGGGCTTTTTGGAATGGGTCTTTTGGCATTGGATGGAGTTTTTCTAAGCTGGCCTTTGGGGATCAGATGGACTGGACCTTTGCTGAGTCGGTTTTTTCTTGGGATTGGATGGACTGGACCTTTGTTGAGTTGGGTACTACTCCTTCTTTGGCTCAAACAAACCTAGCCTTAAAAATAAATGCCCCATCAAATCAGGATACCGAGTATGCCAGTCAAAGCAAAGCAAGATACAATTTTTTGGCCCTGGTTCTGGTTCTGGTTCTAGTTCTAGGATGTCTCCACCTTATCAAACACAAACCCTTAAATTTTGACTCAAATTATGATTCTGATATGACCCTTTGAAAGAAATCACCTTAATATTAAGACTTTCCAAGGATTGTATCATAAATTCCCAAAGATTTCACATTTTGCACAAAAGCATTCAAAACACCTCTATGAGAGGGTAAGGTTTCCCTGTCCTAGCTTTGGAGTGATCTACAGCTTTACTATTCAAACAAGCAGTATCACATGATCCTGCATATGGGAGAGTATCCTGTCCTAATTTGAAACAGTCACTACAGTTTTACTATATGCAGCTAGGCCAATTGGCCCAAAAGGGTACCTTGGCAAGATTACCTAATATACCTCTCACACCTAACACCAAGAAATGAAAAGAGAATCAAGCGGTACAACGGTAATCCAGATTCAAGGATTGTGTTTCTAACATGGCAGAGCCCATGACCGATTAGCATTTTGGTAGGCTTTTGGGCAAGCCTCTGGCAAACTATCCAGGAATAGAAGATGGAAAACACAGTGATTTAAAGTAACAATGCAGATGCAAATGCAAAGAACATATATCTGTAAATAAAATTTCACATTATGAATTTCAAGTCAAGTTCTCTAACTCCCCCGTAGAGTCGCCAAAAACTGTAGCTTGCTTTTTGTGCTCCTTTCAGATACAAGTAGCCTTACAGTTCAGACTCTCGTTGTTCTAAATCTGATTTCACAAGTGCAATGTGAAATAGATAAACACTAATGAGCCCAAATCCAACAAATCTTTTGGAAAATAGATTTTGAATCAAAATGCCAAAAATGGACTGCATTACCAAATTTCAGAGTCACCATCTAAATATTTTGGGTTAATTAAACTAATAGTCCCTATAGTTTGGGACTTGTGTCACTTTGGTCCCTGACTTTTCAATTGTGACACATTTGACCTTGAATTTTGAATCTTGTTTCAAATAAAGACAATTGAAAATATTATTAGATTTTTCAAGGGTAAAATCATCAATTTGATAAAATATAAACTAATTTGATAAAAATAAATGTCAAAAAAATATTTTTAATTTTTTAAAAATTATTTTTATCCACCAATGATAAAATTAATAAAAATTACATGATTAATTTTTTTAAATGAATTTTACATGATCATCGTCTAAACACATAATAAAAATTAATTTGGTAAAAAAAATAAATAAATGTCTAAATGATTTAACAATTTTACATAATTTTATTTTTAGTAGGTAGAAATAATTTTTAAAAATTCAAAAATATTTGTTTGACATTTATTTTTGTCAAATTAGTTTATATTTTATCAAATTGACAATTTTACCCTTGAAAAATCTAATTATATATTCAATTGTCCTTATTTGGAATAAGATTCAAAATTTATGGTCAAATGTGTCACAATTGAAAAGTCAGGGACCAAAAGTGACACAAGCTCCAAATTATAGGGACTATTTGTGTAATTTGCCCTAATATTTTTTTGGAAAATTTAGGAAACCTGAGACTTGTGCTAAACGCCACTTATCCGTCATTACCAAAGTGTCTTGGCTCAGGAACTTAGGTATGAGAAAGAAAGGTCATAAATTGAGCACCCCGCTCACCTGATTGAAGATCAGCTTCTACTAATCATAATGTGATTCTTATTTACATTATATGCTCTTATTCCGATTTATTAGGCTATCTTTACTAGGTGATGCACACGAGTATAGACTAATTTGTAAAATTAAGAAC
This sequence comes from Camellia lanceoleosa, assembly GCA_025200525.1. Lineage (NCBI taxonomy): Eukaryota > Viridiplantae > Streptophyta > Magnoliopsida > Ericales > Theaceae > Camellia > Camellia lanceoleosa. The sequence continues at coordinate 158,116,553 of CM045770.1, forward strand.
ACTTTGATTTTATGTTTGTTTGGAAAGAATTTTGAATACGCGTCACTAAAAAAAAAGTGAACTTATATATATATATATATATATTAGTCAAAAGATCCCAATTTAAGCAATTAGTCTTCATCCGCTGGCATTTAAACGGGTACGTCACTTAAGCACTTAACCTCGTGGTATTATGCTCAATATAGCAACAATCACATGCATATAATATGCTAAAGCAATAAATGCTCACCTCGTACTCCAAGGTAAGCCAAAAGAAATAAAACAATTTAGAAAAATGCATGCTCTGATATGTAAGTGACTAATGCAACCCATATAAAATGCAACTACTAGGCTCGGTTATTAGCATGGCATGTGAGTCAATTTGATAGCATGCGGTAGCACACGTATTTAATGAAGTAATAAATAACCATATTTGTTAGAATGATGAATCGAACCTTATGCATGCAAGATAAGTGGATGCAAATCATGAAAAATGCTAAAAGAAACATGATGCTCTATGCTATCCATTGTAAGCAGGTAAATAAAAGGGAGAAAGAAATGGGGGTTGGAAAACATACACATTCTTACAATTTTGCCCTCATACAAGAGGGTCCGAATAAATGGCCTAACTAATTAAGCTAATTATTACAACGCCACAAATTAACTAACTATTCTAGCTAATTAATTAAATACAACACAAAAATTTAACTAGCTATTTTAACTAATTAATTAATTACAACACAAAAATTAACTAGCTATTCTAACTAATTAATTAATTACATTAGAATTAACCTAACTAATTAGCTATAGTACGGAATTTAATTGACTAAGTAATTAATTATTACAAGTGCACTACTTTAGGTACAACATAAGCGAGAAATCGCTTATACATGAATGCGGATTTCCACCCAAAAATGTCCTCTGTTTGGCTGCCAAAATGCTTCTGTTTTGCAGTTAGAAAATTGAATTGTTTTTCCCCAGCCTTTGCTCTGTTTTGCAAGGAAAATGACACTGTTTGGCTGAAAATAGGTGGCCGGGCGGCCATAAGAAGTGTTCGGCCGTACAGTGAGGTGGCCGGACGGCCACTAGTTTTTGTTATTGCCCTGCTGCAATAGACATAAAACAAAGCACAAACAAAGTATTTTCAAGGGGTGTTTGTCTACCTTGCCTCTCCTTATCATCAGACAGATCAAAGGAGTGGTAAGGTTGATTCGCAAACCATCAATCGATGCAATTCATTGTATGATGGTCTATGAATCAAGGGACAAAATCTCAATAAATGATAATGAATGACCCACAAAACCTCCTCCCTGTCGCGGAATTGATTAAGGGAAATGGTAGACCTTGAATCCTTGAACCGTTATCATCACTAATAAGTATGACATGCTTCAAGACTCAATGGGTTCAATTAACGTCAATTGAACCCAAATCATTTTATTATCTTATTCCATTTTAGTCCTATTTTATTACCTCTTTTAATTACCTTTCCATTCCTTAGTCATTTTAGTCCAAAAATGAGAATTAAGTCCACTAAAATGAGGGAAACATCAAACGAGAAGTTGTTTTGGACATGAGAGAGATGTAATGCCCCGGTAATGAACCTTCGAAGAGATTAAACAATTTAGCACGGAAGGTATCTTTCTCATGTTTAAACAACGTTTGTTTAAAACAACCCTCAAAGAAACCAAAAGCCAAAAAAAAAGGGGGGGAGAGTGCAGAGATGATTATGTATGAACATAAATATGAAAAGCATGAAATAAACGCTATCAATTCAAATAGATTGGTGGCTAAGCCCTAAACCTCCAAACCTATGAGGACCACTACACTATAAGCCTACTATACAAAGCAGAATGGAAAAAAGACACTAAAACAATCCTAAAATAGTTAAAAATAGTGCTTAAATTCTCATGGAAAAGCTTGAAAAAGTTAGCTACAATAACAAGGAAATGAAGCTAGTAAACAAGCATAAGGAGGAATGGCTAAACCCCTTCACTTTTGGGACTTCAAAACCATATTTTTACCCTCTGAAAATCTCTGAAAAATAGTGGTAGAAAGTAGGAAAAAAGTTGAGAAAAAAGTGGGAAACATAAGGGCAAAAGCTTAGAAAACAAGGTTCAAAGAAGGGTAGTTAACCCCTCTACTTTTGATAGCTTTAAGCCAAAAGTTTCAGCCCATAAAAACAGCCCAAAAACAGTATAAAAACAACAAGAAAAGATAGGGAAGAAGTAGTGTAAAGATGCTAAAAGTTATACCTCTTGAAGAAAGATAACTCCTTTGTTCACAAACCAAGAAGTTCTCCCTCTCAAGGGTTGAGATTTGAGCTCAAGAACCTTAGCAAGAATAGCTAAATTTTTGGTTTAGGAAGTGTAGAGAGAGAGAGTGAGTAGGTTGCAAAATATAGAGAGAGAGATAGCTATGCAAGTATTGGAACTTTAGGAATTTTTTCTAACCTTAAAACCAAGAGGGAAGGTCCCCTATATATAGAAAAACATGTTACTATCTCAGAAATATCTATATAGACACAGCTGGTGTAGTGCATGCACCTGTGGGAACAGTTGGCATAGCTGGCAACAAAAATTTCTGCTTTATTGAGAAAAATGGTCGGCCGGCCACTAGGGGGATGGCTAGCCACTAAAATTGGCCTATGGGGAAACCTGAATGTATTTACCTCTCAGGACACCTAGCCGGCCGGCCAAGTAGGGGACGGCTGACCACTAAAAGTTGCCGGCCACAAAAAACTACTCTCAAGCCCAACTTCAAATGAGCATATTTCCCTCATCCGAACTTAATTTTAGGTAATTCTTGAGTCTAAATTGAAGTCCCAAAAGTCTTCTTTCCAATAGTAGTGGCCTTATATCTAAATTCTAAGTATGGAAAGAGATATGCCTAATTTAGTGAAAGTTGTTCATTTTTTTCTTAACAGTTTGATGCCCAACCTTTTCTTAAACTAGTTTTCTTCCCTCCCCTCTTATTTCCTTTAACTCCAAACCTATAGATAAAATATTTTTCAAAGAGTTCACCTCCCTTCCACTTATTTCCACTTTATCCTTACTCGGTTTACCAAAAAGTGCCATATTTTAATCGAAATGCGAGTTTCAGAACATCGTAAAAACATTTAGAAAATTATTTTCAAAGAGAGAGTTTTAAGGTCTAAAATAATTTTGGTCAAAATGGGGTATAAGGTTGGGATTTAGAAGCTCTTCTTGCTGAAGAAATTGAACGTTTGTACAGCGTATCTTTTCATCATCGAGTGATCAACCTAAGACGCCTAAATCTTAGAGACAGTCAAAAATGGGGTGTCTACAATGGATAAAAGTACAATGCATGTGACTGAGATCTAGATTTACAAGCTTGTGATGCCCAAATCTTTCAATTGTTGTAAAATGTGGAGTTCAATTTTCTTCACATATCTTTTTTCGAATGTTTTAAATTAATATGTTTGGTACCTTTCGATTCTTGTTTTTCTTAAATTTTTTTTCTTTTTTATACCTTAGTCAATTTTATTTTATTATTATTTTTTTTAAGTTGTTAATTGCATCTAATAAAAAAATGCCAACGTATAATAATGGTTCATTTAAAACAAGAAAACACACACACACACACACACACACACACACACACACACAAAAAGTCTATTTTATATTTTTGTCTTTAAACATTTTTTTTCCAAAATTCTTCACATACACAATACTACTACTACTTCTTCTTCTTCTTCTTTCTTTTTTTTTTTTTTTTTTTTTTTTTGGCACCTATTTTATAGGTGTGTATATATTAGGTGTATTTAAAATGTTAAAAAAAAAAATTAATCACTACCATATGGAAAAAAATAAAATAATACAACAAAAAATGAGGATGCCACAAAAAAAAAAATTTGAAAAATAAAATAAAACGATTTATTTTTGCAAGAGGTGTCTAAAAACTATCCACCATTAAGGTAGGCACCAACATTAAATATGTAAACCTTTATTTAGGGGTCGTTTGGAAAAACAAATTTAGCTTGATTTTTTATTTTTTGACTTATTTAACCTGACTAAATTAGTTTTGTTTGGGAAAAAAAAAATTCACTTTAAAATGATTATAATTTAGATTTAACATTTTGTCTTATTCACTTATTTTGTCTATTTTATATTTTTGTAGTTTTTTAGTCCCAACCAACTTTCAACCAACTTAGCCTTTTTTTTGGCTAGCTTAGTTGGGCTAAAAAAATACAAAAGACAAAATAGGCTAAATAAGCCAATAATAAAATATTATATCCAAACCGTAATCATTTCCCTTTTTTTCTCACAAAAATCAAAAAACCCAAACTAAACGAACTTTTTAGTTCCAAATTAAAAAAATCTCAACACAAAAAAACTGTAACGACCCAGAAATCCTTTCCTCCGCTTGAGCGGAGGAGTGGCCGCTCGAGCGGACTTTTGGGGTTTCCAGCAATTTTTCAGATGGCCTGAGATTCTGGGAGTTGTGGTTCTCCGCTCGAGCGGGGGAGTTTACGCCGAGCGACGACTTTGTTGGTCAAGGCCGAGCGCAAGGTTGGGCGCTCGAGCGGGTCGCCTGGGTAAGTTTGATTCTGAAGCATGTGGACTCATTTTTGATGTTCTTCTTAGTGTATTTGAAATGTCCTTACCTTATTTTGGGATATTAATTGAGATGATAAGATGATGGTAAAGTAAGATTGGACCAAAAACTTTAGTTTGAATAATTCGATTTACCAACCGTCACTGTTTGCCCTTTTCTTTTTCCACACTTTGAATTTGAATGTGAGGTTAGAACCATTGGAAAGTTTTTTTTGGGGCTTCAATTTGAGCACAAGAATGACCTAAAACGGAGTCCGAATGAGAGAGTTATACCTGTTCAAAGTTTCGGATCTAGGTTGAAAACAGTCCGCTCGAGCGGGAATTTCTCCGCTCGAACATAGATTACGGGACAGCAGCTTTTAAACCAGATTTTTGGATCATTTTGCACATATTCTTTTCCCTCTTCTCTCCTTTCCCCTAGGACCGAAAACCCTAGGGTTTTGATCCCAAATCCTCACCATTTCTCTTTGTTTTGATCAAGATCTTCCACCAAGAAGTGAAGAAGACAAGAAGATGAACATTTCCAACCGATTTGATTTTGGAATTTCAAAGTGATACTCTTGACCTAGCTTCCTTGCTTTCAATCTTGAGGTAGGAGATCTTATTTGTATTGATTGATGGATTTATGGTATTTTGGGTGTAGATTTATGGTATGTTGTGTATATAACTACAAATCTATAGTTTTGTATATATTATGTCCAATTTGTGATTTGGGTGTTTTGGGTTTATTATGTTAGAGATGCAATTGCTAGATTAAGGTGATGGATTATGAACTTTAGATGGAGAAAATTGGAAGAAGAAGTAATGGTTTGAGGAGTTTGGATTTTTGTCTTGAAACCCTAAGTTGATTAATGGTGATAACTAATGAATTGGCCCAAATTGAAGGTAGAATAAGGAAATTGAGATGTTGAATTGTATATGTATAAATTTAATTGGATTTCGAGATATTTCAAATTATGTAAAAATATTAGCTTAATGAACTTTGTTATAAACATTAGAATTTATGCTATAATGGAAGGGAAAAATTAAGGAAATAATGTATTAAGACTATGGATGACATGAACTTGGGTGTGGAATGTTGAAATGAGATCCAAAGATTTAATTTGATTCATGTTGAATTGCCAAATGATGTGTAAATGGGATAAAGAGAAATAAACTAGTTAAAACGGAATAATGATATGTGACCCGATTTTTATGTGTATTATGAATTGTGTAGGGTCAATTACAGAGGCGGATCAAGCGCCTAATCACCGTGAGTAATAGTACGCTACATGTACATTTTATTTTCTCGATAATGATTATGGTATTAACGCCTGTTTCGGTAAGTGATTTCATTAACATTAAGTTAATCGTAAATCAAGATGAATGTTGAGGAAGCTACATACAACGGTATGTTTATGGAACTATTCTGTTTCTATTTATATGGTATATTAATCCTCCGCATCTCGTAAGCAATTGGTATCATCTTTGTTAATTATGAGACAACTATTTCGATAGATAAAATGCACATTCGTTGTCCGCGATAAACAAGTGAAATGTGAGTACTACTACGCCGGATGTATGTTTAATTGTCGCTAATGTTTGTCGTTACTATTAATGTCTGCTTATAACGCTCACTTTTCACAAGAATGATGTTGTATGTGTATTAATTGGGATTGTTCTCGCTCGCTTATTATTCTGCTTATGGTCCGCGATATTCAGATGACTTTGGGATGGTTCTCGCTCGCTTATTTATTCCGTTATACATATTGTCTATTGATCCGCTCCGCTTAAGATTTAGCATGATATGTCCGCTGGTTTCCAAAACTTATTATCTTCTACTAGTTCGCACTTCACGCTTTATGCGTTCTCGTTATCTCCGGCCGATAAGCCGCTCATATGACCGGCCGAAAGGCTATTCAGAATCATGGGACCGATGGCTATTCTTATTTGAAAATATGAACATTTTAAATCCTTCGTACATACTAAACTGCGTTGTTATGAAACTCGACTCATGATATTTACAGAGTGTAAATAAACATATACTTCGCAATTATATACTTTATTGTTTGAGTGGAACATTACATGATTTACGCATTATTATTCACCGAGCTTGACTCACTTTATTTTATGTCTGTTCAGAGGCACTCAACCCGAGGTCAATCTTAACTCGTGGCTTCCGATACCAGCTTGCCAAGTCTTGAGTGTCTAAGTCGTTAGGTGTTAACCGCTCAACTTTTGGAGTTTTGTTAAGTTTTAAAGTTGTATTTAGTCTGCACCCAAATGTCTATGAGGAAGATGTATATGTGCATAACTATCTTTAGATACACATCCGTGATAATTATCTGCATTATGTTCTCGCTTCACGGTCCTCGCATAGTAGTGATAGCTCAATGGATGTTATTTTACGCTATTATATATTATTGAATGCTTCCGCTCGTGCCCCATATGATATGTATAATGTGTTTTGTGTCTGCTTATGAATGGGTCATGCCCAAACTTTTAGGGCGGGTTTGGGCGTGACAAGTGGTATCGAGCAGGAGTTGCTATCTCACACACGGATCCATTGAGCTGTAGGATGTCTAGAAAAGATTTAGGCTTCATGCATGACATCCTTAGTGCATATGAAAAGGCTGATAGCAACGTTAAGAGTAATTTGTGTACGTTAACGATTATGAGCCATGTCTATTATACCTCTCATGCCTATTATCCGAAATGATTGATTTTTGAAAAGCCTATTTTGATGACATTATGGTTGTTCCGCTATGATACTCGTTTTGCTTATGATATGACATGATGAGACTTATTGACTTCTGGTGTGGAGCAAAGTGCTGTACGGAACTAAGTGCTACACTTTAGTGGGAGCCACCTCTAGAATCCGTACGAGCCACCTCTTGAATCCATACACACTCCTGTATATTCTGATATATCTGTGCCGAAAGGCTATCTGGGCTGAAAGGCCAACATGCCAATCTGTTAAAATGGTATAAGTAATTGTGGCACCCTTAATTCCTATGGCCCTCACGGGGTAACAATACGTGGTCTATGGCCCTCGCCTGGGTAACAATACCGTGGCTATTGGTATCAATTTTGTGGTCTTCGGACCCACGGTCATTAGACGGTCTTCGGACCCACCACAGGTCATTAGACCCACGGTCATTAGACCCACTGTTGTGGTCTTGGACCTACCGGTCATTAGACCCAATTGTGGTCTTCGGACTCCACTGTTGTGGTCATTAGACCCACCGTTGTGGTCATTAGACTCCACTGTTGTGGTCTTGGACCCAGGTCATTAGACCTCACAGGTCTTCGGACCTACCGATCCGATAGTTAGCCATATATGATCTTATGCAAAATTAAAATGAATATGGTTATGAGCATATATCCTAATCTGCTTCAGCTTGTCATAAATTGCTTAAACACTAAGTATGAAAGATTTAGTTATGATATATTTTGTCTTCCTTGTTATGGTATTGTTTAGACCAATGATTTGAAATGTTATTGTGATATGATTTTGATAAGTTGTGTTTGTACGATGTAATGACATGATATTCAAAGAATATGATAGGTCATGAATCAAGGAATGATGTTCCATATATGGAAAAGTAACCATGACATCTGTAGTACAAGGCCCTTACCCGGGGGTAATAATACCGTGGTTTAAATATGTTATAAGATATGTTTTGCCACCGACGGTCTTGTACGGGTGGGTTATGATCGAGCATAAACTCTGCTTTCTGTTTCTGATTCAAGTATAACTAAGAGTATGTATGAATATGTTTCTAATTATTCATTCTGTTATGCTATGTTATAACATGATGAAAATTGATAATATCAAATGAGTGCAGTTCATGTGTAATCGGGATTTGTCTATAGACTTTGTGAACTATGATACACGAGATTTGTACAAAAAAAAGAGAGGCAGCTATTGACTACTTGGAAGTGTAAGTAGAGAATCTACCGCAAGAATTAAAATCCTGTCTTCGTATATTTGGAAACATTCCTGTGAAATGTTTATGTGTAACTATGTCAATGTTAGATTTAAAAAAAAATTTCTTCTATCACCTATATGGAAGTTGTGATGTGGACTATTCTGTTTGATATTGAGAATTTCGATGGAAACAAATGGACTTGAGAATATTCCCTTTTACTTATTACAAATTAATTGACTACCACATTGAATTATCCTACTACTTAATTTCGTTTTATTAAGGATTATGAATTTTGATGTTATGAAATCAAATTATTTCTTTGTTATACTATTGCATATGTTTTTGACACTATAGAATCTGGAAGGATGTGAATCTTATGATTACTGATTTATGATTCTATGAACGAACCTAGTAGAATTTACTTAATGAGGAATAACTGGAAACTCTATTTATATTAACTGATTGAGCCAGATGGCTGGTCTCTAAATTCTATATGACCGTTTGCTGACCCTCGATAATTACAAGTTGTGAATACGAAACTCTGTGATTGATCTCGTGTTTTCCAGTAAGAAAAAGGAAGAATCGCTCGAATAGTAGAAAACAAAAAGAGGCCAAATTGATTTGTACTATGAGTGATTACTTAAGTAAGATTTTGAATGCAATTTCTGACCTTGTTTGATAGCTATAATTATTGTTCAGATTTGAATTTTTAACGGCATGATCAGGTATCTACAATGGGGATTCTTCTTCCCACTATTCAAATTTTGTTAAAAAGTAGAGAAGGTGGGTTAAATCTACATAATGATGTGATTTTGATATGTTTTCGTAAATGGAAGATGTGGTAACTCTCAAGCAGGCAGAACCTTATTTGATAGGTTTAATTATGAATCTGAGACCAGCATAACTTTTATGTAATCTTACGTATGTTTATTTAGATTTGAATTTCGGAATGAGTAAATGATTGGATTTTGTCCTATATGTTTAGATGTATGACTATATATATATACATTTAAGTCTTCTTACGATGGAAAGAAAAGGATTGAACAAAAGAGCATAGATCTTCAAGGAAGTAAAGGAGGAAGTGAAGGGTGGTAGAGCTTTTAAAGCTTAAGGTATGTTTGATCGCTTGATTGACTTCTCTTGAAGTTGAGTAGGAACTTCTATGTGAGTGTCTTTAAGACATACTTGTATGAAGGGCTCCACTATTCTATATCTATATATATTTTTTGTTTTTGTTCTAAATGTCAAAGAAATAAAGAGTTGGTAATGCCGTTAATTGAAGTGCAAGTGAAAATTTTTGGTGTTGGATCATACAATGTGTATTGTCTTTGGAATTGAGTTTTGAGCATGCACTAGGTGTGGTGCGCTTAGTTGATGACTGAGAAGTTGTTATGAGTTTTGGGATTATAAATGGATGGTGTTGCTCCTTGCCCGTTGAAATTTTGATGCGTGTATATCGATCGGAAATATTTGTGACCCTTTCCTATTCCAAGTATGGATCTAGTTTGGACATTACAAGGTATGTTTCTGTTTATGTATAACCTACTTTCTATTTAGTTTTCTCAAATTTCGAGGACGAAATTTTTGTAAGGAGGGAAGGATGTAACGACCCAGAAATCCTTTCCTCCGCTCGAGCGGAGGAGTGGCCGCTCGAGCGGACTTTTGGGGTTTCCAGCAATTTTTCAGATGGCCTGAGATTCTGGGAGTTGTGGTTCTCCGCTCGAGCGGGGGAGTTTACGCTCGAGCGGACGACTTTGTTGGTCTGCGCGGTCGAGCGCAAGGTTGGGCGCTCGAGCGGGTCGCCTGGGTAAGTTTGATTCTGAAGCATGTGGACTCATTTTTGATGTTCTTCTTAGTGTATTTGAAATGTCCTTACCTTATTTTGGGATATTAATTGAGATGATAAGATGATGGTAAAGTAAGATTGGACCAAAAACTTTAGTTTGAATAATTCGTTTACGACCAACCGTCACTCGTTTGCCCTTTTCTTTTTCCACACTTTGAATTTGAATGTGAGGTTAGGACCATTGGAAAGTTTATTTTTGGGGCTTCAATTTGAGCACAAGAATGACCTAAAACGGAGTCCGAATGAGAGAGTTATACCTGTTCAAAGTTTCGGGATCTGTGCTGAAAACAGGTCCGCTCGAGCGGGAATTTCTCCGCTCGAGCGTAGATTACGGGACAGCAGCTTTTAAACCAGATTTTTGGATCATTTTTGCACATATTCTTTTCCCCTCTTCTCTCCTTTCCCCCTAGGACCGAAAACCCTAGGGTTTTGATCCCAAATCCTCACCATTTCTCTTTGTTTTGATCAAGATCTTCCACCAAGAAGTGAAGAAGACAAGAAGATGAACATTTCCAACCGATTTGATTTTGGAATTTCAAAGTGATACTCTTGACCTAGCTTCCTTGCTTTCAATCTTGAGGTAGGAGATCTTATTTGTATTGATTGATGGATTTATGGTATTTTGGGTGTAGATTTATGGTATGTTGTGTATATAACTACAAATCTATAGTTTTGTATATATTATGTCCAATTTGTGATTTGGGGTTTTTGTGTTTATTATGTTAGAGATGCAATTGCTAGATTAAGGTGATGGATTATGAACTTTAGATGGAGAAAATTGGAAGAAGAAGTAATGGTTTGAGGAGTTTGGATTTTTGTCTTGAAACCCTAAGTTGATTAATGGTGATAACTAATGAATTGGCCCAAATTGAAGGTAGAATAAGGAAATTGAGATGTTGAATTGTATATGTATAAATTTAATTGGATTTCGAGATATTTCAAATTATGTAAAAATATTAGCTTAATGAACTTTGTTATAAACATTAGAATTTATGCTATAATGGAAGGGAAAAATTAAGGAAATAATGTATTAAGACTATGGATGACATGAACTTGGGTGTGGAATGTTGAAATGAGATTCAAAGATTTAATTTGATTCATGTTGAATTGCCAAATGATGTGTAAATGGGATAAAGAGAAATAAACTAGTTAAAAACGGAATGATGATATGTGACCCGATTTTTATGTGTATTATGAATTGTGTAGGGTCAATTACTGAGGCGGATCAAGCGTCTAATCACTGTGAGTAATAGTACGCTACATGTACATTTTATTTTCTGATAATGATTATGGTATTAACGCTCTGTTTTGTGTAAGTGATTTCATTAACATTAAGTTAATCAGAAATCAGTATGAATGCTGAGGAAGCTACATACAACGGTATGTTTATGGAACTATTCTGTTCTATTTATATGGTATATTAATCCTCTGGCATCTGTAAGCAATTGGTATCATCTTTGTTAATTATGAGACAACTATTTCGATAGATAAAATGCACATTCTGTTGTCCGCGATAAACAAGTGAAATGTGAGTACTACTACGTCGGATGTATGTTTAATTGTCGCTAATGTTTGTCGTTACTATTAATGTCTGCTTATAACGCTCACTTTCACAAGAATGATGTTGTATGTGTATTAATTGGGATTGTTCGCTCGCTTATTATTCTGCTTATGGTCCGCGATATTCAGATGACTTTGGGATGGTTCGCTCGCTTATTTATTCTCGTTATACATATTGTCTATTGATCCGCTCCGCTTAAGATTTAGCATGATATGTCCGTTGGTTTCAAAACTTATTATCTTCTACTAGTTCTGCACCCTTCACGCTTTATGCGTTCGCTCGTTATCTCCGGCCGATAAGCCGCTCATATGATGGGCGAAAGGCTATTCTCAGAATCATGGGACCGATGGCTATTCGTTATTTGAAAATATGAACATTTTAAATCCTCTGTACATACTAAATCTGCGTTGTTAAGAAACTCGACTCATGATATTTACAGAGTGTAAATAAACATATACTTCGCAATTATATACTTTATTGTTTGAGTGGAACATTACATGATTTACGTACTATTATTCACCGAGCTTGACTCACTTTATTTTATGTCTTTCAGAGGCACTCAACCCGGAGGTCAATCTTAACTCGTGGCTTCCGATACCGCTTGCCAAGTCTTGAGTGTCTAAGTCGTTAGGTGTTAACCGCTCAACTTTTGGAGTTTTGTTAAGTTTTAAAGTTGTATTTAGTCTGCACTCAAATGTCTATGAGGAAGATGTATATGTACATAACTATCTTTAGATACACATCATCGTATAATTATCGCATTATGTTCTCTCACGGTCCCGCATAGTAGTGATAGCTCAATGGATGTTATTTTACGCTATTATATATTATTGAATGCTTCCGTTCAGGCCCCATATGATATGTATAACAGGTTTTGTGTCTGTTTGCGAATGGGTCATGCCCAAACTTTTAGGGGCGGGTTTGGGGCGTGACAAGTGGTATCAGAGCACGAGTTGCTATCTCACACACGGATCCATTGAGCTGTAGGATGTCTAGAAAAGATTTAGGCTTCATGCATGACATCCTTAGTGCATATGAAAAGGCTGATAGCAACGTTAAGAGTAATTTGTGTACGTTAACGATTATGAGCCATGTCTATTATACCTCTCATGCCTATTATCCGAAATGATTGATTTTTGAAAAGCCTATTTTGATGACATTATGGTTGTTCCGCTATGATACTCGTTTTGCTTATGATATGACATGATGAGACTTATTGACTTCTGGTGTGGAGCAAAGTGCTGTACGGAACTAAGTGCTACACTTTAGTGGGAGCCACCTCTAGAATCCGTACGAGCCACCTCTTGAATCCATACACACTTCGTATATTTCGATATATCCGTGCGAAAGGCTATCCGAAATTTGAAAGGCCAATCTGATAATTCTGGGCCAACATGCCAATCTGTTAAAATGGTATAAGTAATTGTGGCACCCTTAATTCCTATGGCCCTCACCCGGGGGTAACAATACCGTGGTCTATGGCCCTCGCCCGGGGGTAACAATACCGTGGCTATTGGTATCAATTTTGTGGTCTTCGGACCTACCTGTTGTGGTCATTAGACCTACCTGTTGTGGTCTTCGGACCTACCTGTTGTGGTCATTAGACCTACCTGTTGTGGTCATTAGACCTAGTCAGGTCTTCGGACCTACTGTTGTGGTCATTAGACCCACTGTTGTGGTCTTGGACCTACGGTCATTAGACCCACTGTTGTGGTCATTAGACCGGTCTTGGACGGTCATTAGACCTACATTTGTGGTCATTAGACCTACCTGTTGTGGTCTTCGGACCTACCTGTTGTGGTCTTCGGACCTACCTGATCTGATAGTTAGCCATATATGATCTTATGCAAAATTAAAATCTGAATATGGTTATGAGCATATATCAGAATCTGTTTCAGTTGTCATAAATTGCTTAAACACTAAGTATGAAAGATTTAGTTATGATATATTTTGTCTTCCTTGTTATGGTACTGTTTAGACCAATGATTTGAAATGTTATTGTGATACGTACTTTGATAAGTTGTGTTTGTACGGTAATGACATGATATTCAAAGAATATGATAGGTCATGAATCAAGGAATGATGTTCCATATATGGAAAAGTAACCATGACATCTGTAGTACAAGGCCCTTACCCGTGGTTTAACTATGTTATAAGATATGTTTTGCCACTGACGGTCTTGTACGGGTGGGTTATGATCAAGCATAAACTCTACTTTCTGTTTCTGATTCAAGTATAACTAAGAGTATGTATGAATATGTTTCTATTTATTCGTTCTGTTATGCTATGTTATAACATGATGGGAATTGATAGTGTCAAATAAGTGCAGTTCATGTGTAACCGGGATTTGTTTATAGACTTTGTGAACTATGATACGAGATTTGTACAAAAAAAAAGAAAAGAAACTATTGACTACTTGGAAGTGTAAGTAGAGAATCTACATAAGAATTAAAATCTGTCTTCAGATATTTGGAAAATCATTCTGTGAAATGTTTATGTGTAACTATGTCAATGTTAGATTTAAAAAAAAAAAATTTCTTCTATCACCTATATGGAAGTTGTGATGTGGACTATTACATTTGATATTGAGAATTTCGATGAAAACAAATGGACTTGAGAATATTCCTTTTACTTATTACAAATTAATTGACTACCACATTGAATTATCCTACTACAATTTCGTTTTATTAAGGATTATGAATTTTGATGTTATGAAATCAAATTATTTCTTTGTTATACTATTGCATATGTTTTTGACACTATAGAATGCGGAAGGATGTGATTCTTATGATTCTTGATTTATGATTCTATGAACGAACCTAGTAGAATTCTGAATGAGGAATAATCGAAACTCTATTTATATTAATCGATTGAGCGGATGGTGGTCTCTAAATTTCAGATGACCGCTTGTTGACCCTCGATAATTACAAGTTGTGAATACGAAACTCGTGATTGATCTCGTGTTTTCGGTGAAAAAGGAAGAATCGTTGAATAGTAGAAAACAAAAAGAGGCCAAATTGATTTGTACTATGAGTGATTACTTAAGTAAGATTTTGAATGCAATTTCTGACCTTGTTTGATAGCTATAATTATTGTTCAGATTTGAATTTTTAACGGCATGATCAGGTATCTACAATGGGGATTCTTCTTCCCACTATTCAAATTTTGTTAAAAAGTAGAGAAGGTGGGTTAAATCTACATAATGATGTGATTTTGATATGTTTTCGTAAATGGAAGATGTGGTAACTCTCAAGCAGGCAGAACCTTATTTGATAGGTTTAATTATGAATCTGAGACCAGCATAACTTTTATGTAATCTTACGTATGTTTACGAGATTTGAATTTCGGAATGAGTAAATGATTGGATTTTGTCCTATATGTTTAGATGTATGACTATATATATATACATTTAAGTCTTCTTACGTATGGAAAGAAAAGGATTGAACAAAAGAGCATAGATCTTCAAGGAAGTAAAGGAGGAAGTGAAGGGTGGTAGAGCTTTTAAAGCTTAAGGTATGTTTGATCGTTTGATTGACTTCTCTTGAAGTTGAGTAGGAACTTCTCTATGTGAGTGTCTTTAAGACATACTTGTATGAAGGGCTCCACTATTCTATATCTATATATTTTTTTGTTTTTGTTCTAAATGTCAAAGAAATAAAGAGTTGGTAATGCCGTTAATTGAAGTGCAAGTGAAAATTTTTGGTGTTGGATCATACAATGTGTATTGTCTTTGGAATTGAGTTTTGAGCATGCACTAGGTGTGGTGCGCTTAGTTGATGACTGAGAAGTTGTTATGAGTTTTGGGATTATAAATGGATGGTGTTGCTCCTTGCCCGTTGAAATTTTGATGCGTGTATATCGATCGGAAATATTTGTGACCCTTTCCTATTCCAAGTATGGATCTAGTTTGGACATTACAAGGTATGTTTCTGTTTATGTATAACCTACTTTCTATTTAGTTTTCTCAAATTTCGAGGACAAAATTTTTGTAAGAAGGGAAGGATGTAACGACCCAGAAATCCTTTCCTCCGCTCGAGCGGAGGAGTGGCCGCTCGAGCGGACTTTTGGGGTTTCCAGCAATTTTTCAGATGGCCTGAGATTCTGGGAGTTGTGGTTCTCCGCTCGAGCGGGGGAGTTTACGCTCGAGCGGACGACTTTGTTGGTCTGCGGGGTCGGGCGCAAGGGTGGGCGGCCGGGCGGGTCGCTGGTAAGTTTGATTCCGAAGCATGTGGACTCATTTTTGATGTTCTTCTTAGTGTATTTGAAATGTCCTTACCTTATTTTGGGATATTAATTGAGATGATAAGATGATGGTAAAGTAAGATTGGACCAAAAACTTTAGTTTGAATAATTCGTTTACGACCAACCGTCACTCGTTTGCCCTTTTCTTTTTCCACACTTTGAATTTGAATGTGAGGTTAGGACCATTGGAAAGTTTATTTTTGGGGCTTCAATTTGAGCACAAGAATGACCTAAAACGGAGTCCGAATGAGAGAGTTATACTGTTCAAAGTTTCGGATCTGTCTTTGAAACAGGTCCGCTCGGGCGGGGAATTCTCCCCTCGAGCGGAGATTAACGGGCAGCAGCTTTTTAAACAGACTTTTGGATCATTTTTGCACATATTCTTTTCCCCTCTTCTCTCCTTTCCCCTAGGACCGAAAACCCTAGGGTTTTGATCCCAAATCCTCACCATTTCTCTTTGTTTTGATCAAGATCTTCCACCAAGAAGTGAAGAAGACAAGAAGATGAACATTTCCAACCGATTTGATTTTGGAATTTCAAAGTGATACTCTTGACCTAGCTTCCTTGCTTTCAATCTTGAGGTAGGAGATCTTATTTGTATTGATTGATGGATTTATGGTATTTTGGGTGTAGATTTATGGTATGTTGTGTATATAACTACAAATCTATAGTTTTGTATATATTATGTCCAATTTGTGATTTGGGGGTTTTGGGTTTATTATGTTAGAGATGCAATTGCTAGATTGAGGTGATGGATTATGAACTTTAGATGGAGAAAATTGGAAGAAGAAGTAATGGTTTGAGGAGTTTGGATTTTTGTCTTGAAACCCTAAGTTGATTAATGGTGATAACTAATGAATTGGCCCAAATTGAAGGTAGAATAAGGAAATTGAGATGTTGAATTGTATATGTATAAATTTAATTGGATTTCTGAGATATTTCGAAATTATGTAAAAATATTAGCGAATGAACTTTGTTATAAACATTAGAATTTATGCTATAATGGAAGGGAAAAATTAAGGAAATAATGTATTAAGACTATGGATGACATGAACTTGGGTGCGGAATGTTGAAATGAGATTCAGAGATTTAATTTGATTCATGTTGAATTGCCAAATGATGTGTAAATGGGATAAAGAGAAATAAACTAGTTAAAAACGGAATAATGATATGTGACCCGATTTTTATGTGTATTATGAATTGTGTAGGGTCAATTAGAGGCGGATCAAGCGTCTAATCCTCGTGAGTAATAGTACGCTACATGTACATTTTATTTTACGATAATGGTTATGGTATTAACGCTCGTTACGTGTAAGTGATTTCATTAACATTAAGTTAATCAAATCAATATGAATGTTGAGAAGCTACATACAACGGTATGTTTATGGAACTATTCATTCTATTTATATGGTATATTAATCCTCCGCATCTGTAAGCAATTGGTATCATCTTTGTTAATTATGAGACAACTATTTCGATAGATAAAATGCACATTACATTGTCCGCGATAAACAAGTGAAATGTGAGTACTACTACGTCGGATGTATGTTTAATTCCGCTAATGTTTGTCGTTACTATTAATGTCTATTTATAACGTTCACTTTACATCAAGAATGATGTTGTATGTGTATTAATTGGGATTGTTACGCTCTGTTTATTATTACATTTATGGTCCAGCGATATTGAGATGACTTTGGGATGGTTACGCTCTGTTTATTTATTACGGTTATACATCTTGCCTATTGATCCGTTCCGTTTAAGATTTAGCATGATATGTCCATTGGTTTCCAAAACTTATTATCTTCTACTAGTTACGTACCCTTACGCTTTATGCGTTACATTATCTCTGGGCCGATAAGCCGTTCTCATTATAATGGGCGAAAGGCTATTCTCAGAATTGGGACCGATGGCTATTACATTATTTGAAAATATGAACATTTTAAATCCTCTGTACATACTAAAGCTGCGTTGTTAAGGAAATCGGACTCATGATATTTACAGAGTGTAAATAAACATATATACGCAATTATATACTTTATTGTTTGAGTGGAACATTACATGATTTACGTACTATTATTCACCGAGCTTGACTCACTTTATTTTATGTACATTTACGTAGGCACTCAACCCGGAGGTCAATCTTAACTGTGGCTTCCGATACGGTTGCCAAGTCTTGAGTGTCTAAGTCATTAGGTGTTAACCGTTCAACTTTTGGAGTTTTATTAAGTTTTAAAGTTGTATTTAGTCTGCACCCAAATGTCTATGAGGAAGATGTATATGTGCATAACTATCTTTAGATACACATCCGTATAATTATCGCATTATGTTACATCTCACGGTCTGGCATAGTAGTGATAGCTCAATGGATGTTATTTTACGCTATTATATATTATTGAATGCTTCCGTTCAGGCCCCATATGATATGTATAACAGGTTTTGTGTCTGTTTGCGAATGGGTCATGCCCAAACTTTTAGGGGCGGGTTTGGGGCGTGACAAGTGGTATCAGAGCACGAGTTGCTATCTCACACACGGATCCATTGAGCTGTAGGATGTCTAGAAAAGATTTAGGCTTCATGCATGACATCCTTAGTGCATATGAAAAGGCTGATAGCAACGTTAAGAGTAATTTGTGTACGTTAACGATTATGAGCCATGTCTATTATACCTCTCATGCCTATTATCCGAAATGATTGATTTTTGAAAAGCCTATTTTGATGACATTATGGTTGTTCCGCTATGATACTCGTTTTGCTTATGATATGACATGATGAGACTTATTGACTTCTGGTGTGGAGCAAAGTGCTGTACGGAACTAAGTGCTACACTTTAGTGGGAGCCACCTCTAGAATCGTCTGAGCCACCTCTTGAATCCATACACACTTCAGATATTACGATATATCTGTGCGAAAGGCTATCTGAAATTTGAAAGGCCAATCGATAATCTGGGCCAACATGCCAATGAGTTATAATGGACTAAGTAATTGTCGCACCCTTACTTCCTATGCCCCACACCCGGGGGAAACAATACCGTGGTCTATGTAACAATACCGTGGCTATTGGTATCAATTTTGTGGTCTTCGGACCTACATTGTGGTCATTAGACCTACCTTTGTGGTCTTGACCACCATTGTTGTGGTCATTAGACCCAATTGTGGTCATTAGACCTACACTGTTGTGGTCTTGGACCTACATTGTGGTCATTAGACCTACATTTGTGGTCTTGGACCTACTGTTGTGGTCATTAGACCTACATGTTGTGGTCATTAGACCTACCATTGTGGTCTTGGACCTACATTGTGGTCATTAGACCTACTGTTGTGGTCTTGGACCTACATTGTGGTCATTAGACCTACCTGTTGTGGTCTTCGGACCTACCTGTTGTGGTCTTCGGACCTACCTGATCTGATAGTTAGCCATATATGATCTTATGCAAAATTAAAATCTGAATATGGTTATGAGCATATATCTGAATCTGTTTCAATTGTCATAAATTGCTTAAACACTAAGTATGAAAGATTTAGTTATGATATATTTTGTCTTCCTTGTCATGGTACTGTTTAGACCAATGATTTGAAATGTTATTGTGATACGTACTTTGATAAGTTGTGTTTGTACGGTAATGACATGATATTCAAAGAATATGATAGGTCATGAATCAAGGAATGATGTTCCATATATGGAAAAGTAACCATGACATCTGTAGTACAAGGCCCTTACCCGGGGGTAATAATACCGTGGTTTAAAAATCTTATAAGTTATGATTTGCCACGACGGTCTTATGCGGGTGGGTTATGGTCGAGCATAAACTCTGCTTTCTGTTTCTGATTCAAGTATAACTAAGAGTATGTATGAATATGTTTCTAATTATTCATTCTGTTATGCTATGTTATAACATGATGAAAATTGATAATATTAAATGAGTGCAGTTCATGTGTAATCGGGATTTGTCTATAGACTTTGTGAACTATGATACACGAGATTTGTACAAAAAAAAAAGCTGACTATTGACTACTTGGAAGGGTAAGTAGAGAATCTACCGCAAGAATTAAAATCCTGTCTTCGTATATTTGGAAACATTCCTGTGAAATGTTTATGTGTAACTATGTCAATGTTAGATTTAAAAAAAAAAAAATTTCTTCTATCACCTATATGGAAGTTGTGATGTGGACTATTCTGTTTGATATTGAGAATTTCGATGAAAACAAATGGACTTGAGAATATTCCCTTTTACTTATTACAAATTAATTGACTACCACATTGAATTATCCTACTACGAATTTCGTTTTATTAAGGATTATGAATTTTGATGTTATGAAATCAAATTATTTCTTTGTTATACTATTGCATATGTTTTTGACACTATAGAATCTGGAAGGATGTGATTCTTATGATTACTGATTTATGATTCTATGAACGAACCTAGTAGAATTTACGAATGAGGAATAACTGGAAACTCTATTTATATTAACTGATTGAGCCAGATGGCTGGTCTCTAAATTCTGTATGACCGTTTGCTGACCCTCGATAATTACAAGTTGTGAATACGAAACTCTGTGATTGATCTCGTGTTTTCCGGTAAGAAAAAGGAAGAATCGTCTGAATAGTAGAAAACAAAAAGAGGCCAAATTGATTTGTACTATGAGTGATTACTTAAGTAAGATTTTGAATGCAATTCGACCTTGTTTGATAGCTATAATTATTGTTGATTTGAATTTTTGACGGCATGATCAGGTATCTACAATGGGGATTCTTCTTCCCACTGTTCAAATTTTGTTAAAAAGTAGAGAAGGTGGGTTAAATCTACATAATGATGTGATTTTGATATGTTTTCGTAAATGGAAGATGTGGTAACTCTCAAGCAGGCAGAACCTTATTTGATAGGTTTAATTATGAATCTGAGACCAACATAACTTTTATGTAATCTTACGTATGTTTCTGAGATTTGAATTTGAATGAGTAAATGATTGGATTTTGTCCTATATGTTTAGATGTATGACTATATATATATACATTTAAGTCTTCTTCATTATGGAAAGAAAAGGATTGAACAAAAGAGCATAGATCTTCAAGGAAGTAAAGGAGGAAGTGAAGGGTGGTAGGGCTTTTAAAGCTTAAGGTATGTTTGATCGTTTGATTGACTTCTCTTGAAGTTGAGTAGGAACTTCTCTATGTGAGTGTCTTTAAGACATACTTGTATGAAGGGCTCCACTATTCTATATCTATATATATTCTTTGTTTTTGTTCTAAATGTCAAAGAAATAAAGAGTTGGTAATGCCGTTAATTGAAGTGCAAGTGAAAATTTTTGGTGTTGGATCATACAATGTGTATTGTCTTTGGAATTGAGTTTTGAGCATGCACTAGGTGTGGTGCGCTTAGTTGATATTGAGAAGTTGTTATGAGTTTTGGGATTATAAATGGATGGTGTTGCTCCTTGCGTTGAAATTTTGATGCGTGTATATCGATCGGAAATATTTGTGACCCTTTCCTATTCCAAGTATGGATCTAGTTTGGACATTACAAGGTATGTTTACATTTATGTATAACCTACTTTCTATTTAGTTTTCTCAAATTTCGAGGACGAAATTTTTGTAAGAAGGAAGGATGTAACGACCGAAATCCTTTCCTCCGCTCGGCGGAGGAGTGGCGCCGAGCGGACTTTTGGTTTTTCAATTTTTCGAGATGGCCCGAGATTCAGGAGTTGTGGTTCTCGCTCGGCGGGGAGTTTACGCCGGCGGGCGACTTTGTTGGTCTAGGCTCGGCGCAAGGTTGGCGCCGGCGGTCGCCTGGGTAAGTTTGATTCAAGCATGTGGACTCATTTTTCATGTTCTTCTTAGTGTTTTTGCTATGTCCTTACCTCACTTTGGGATATTAATTGAGATGATAAGATGATGGTAAAGTAAGATTGGACCAAAAACTTTAGTTTGAATAATTCGTTTACGACCAACCGTCACTCGTTTGCCCTTTTCTTTTTCCACACTTTGAATTTGAATGTGAGGTTAGGACCATTGGAAAGTTTATTTTTGGGGCTTCAATTTGAGCACAAGAATGACCTAAAACGGAGTCCGAATGAGAGAGCTATACCTGTTCAAAGTTTCGGGATCTGTGCTGAAAACAGGTCCGCTCGAGCGGGAATTTCTCCGCTCGAGCGTAGATTACGGGACAGCAGCTTTTAAACCAGATTTTTGGATCATTTTTGCACATATTCTTTTCCCCTCTTCTCTCCTTTCCCCCTAGGACCGAAAACCCTAGGGTTTTGATCCCAAATCCTCACCATTTCTCTTTGTTTTGATCAAGATCTTCCACCAAGAAGTGAAGAAGACAAGAAGATGAACATTTCCAACCGATTTGATTTTGGAATTTCAAAGTGATACTCTTGACCTAGCTTCCTTGCTTTCAATCTTGAGGTAGGAGATCTTATTTGTATTGATTGATGGATTTATGGTATTTTGGGTGTAGATTTATGGTATGTTGTGTATATAACTACAAATCTATAGTTTTGTATATATTATGTCCAATTTGTGATTTGGGGGTTTTGGGTTTATTATGTTAGAGATGCAATTGCTAGATTGAGGTGATGGATTATGAACTTTAGATGGAGAAAATTGGAAGAAGAAGTAATGGTTTGAGGAGTTTGGATTTTTGTCTTGAAACCCTAAGTTGATTAATGGTGATAACTAATGAATTGGCCCAAATTGAAGGTAGAATAAGGAAATTGAGATGTTGAATTGTATATGTATAAATTTAATTGGATTTCTGAGATATTTCGAAATTATGTAAAAATATTAGCGAATGAACTTTGTTATAAACATTAGAATTTATGCTATAATGGAAGGGAAAAATTAAGGAAATAATGTATTAAGACTATGGATGACATGAACTTGGGTGCGGAATGTTGAAATGAGATTCAGATTTAATTTGATTCATGTTGAATTGCCAAATGATGTGTAAATGGGATAAAGAGAAATAAACTAGTTAAAAGCGGAATAATGATATGTGACCCGATTTTTATGTGTATTATGAATTGTGTAGGGTCAATTCTGAGCGGATCAAGCGTCTAATCACTGTGAGTAATAGTACGCTACATGTACATTTTATTTTCTGATAATGGTTATGGTATTAACGCTCTGTTCTGTGTAAGTGATTTCATTAACATTAAGTTAATCAGAAATCAGTATGAATGTTGAGGAAGCTACATACAACGGTATGTTTATGGAACTATTCATTCTATTTATATGGTATATTAATCCTCCGCATCTGTAAGCAATTGGTATCATCTTTGTTAATTATGAGACAACTATTTCGATAGATAAAATGCACATTCTGTTGTCCGCGATAAACAAGTGAAATGTGAGTACTACTACGTCGGATGTATGTTTAATTGCTGCTAATGTTTGTCGGTACTATTAATGTCTGTTTATAACGTTCAGCTTTCTGTCAGTAATGATGTTGTATGTGTATTAATTGGGATTGTTCTGCTCTGTTTATTATTCTGTTTATGGTCTGGCGATATTCAGATGACTTTGGGATGGTTCTGCTCTGTTTATTTATTCTGGTTATACATACTGTCTATTGATCCGTTCCGTTTAAGATTTAGCATGATATGTCTGTTGGTTTCCAAAACTTATTATCTTCTACTAGTTCTGTACCCTTACGCTTTATGCGTTCTGTTATCTCTGGGCTGATAAGCCGTTCTGTTATGACTGGGCCGAAAGGCTATTCTCAGATCGTGGGACCGATGGCTATTACATATTTGAAAATATGAACATTTTAAATCCTCTGTACATACTAAAGCTGCGTTGTTAAGGAAATCGGACTCATGATATTTCTGAGTGTAAATAAACATATATACGCAATTATATACTTTATTGTTTGAGTGGAACATTACATGATTTACGTACTATTATTCACTGAGCTTGACTCACTTTATTTTATGTCTGTTTCAGAGGCACTCAACCCGAGGTCAATCTTAACCTGTGGCTTCCGATACCAGTTGCCAAGTCTTGAGTGTCTAAGCTGTTAGGTGTTAACCGTTCAACTTTTGGAGTTTTATTAAGTTTTAAAGTTGTATTTAGTCTGTACCCAAATGTCTATGAGGAAGATGTATATGTGCTTAACTATCTTTAGATACACATCCGTATAATTATCGCATTATGTTACATCTCACGGTCTGGCATAGTAGTGATAGCTCAATGGATGTTATTTTACGCTATTATATATTATTGAATGCTTCCGTTCAGGCCCCATATGATATGTATAACAGGTTTTGTGTCTGTTTGCGAATGGGTCATGCCCAAACTTTTAGGGGCGGGTTTGGGGCGTGACAAAAACTAACTAAAAAAGCCAATGCCAAATAGCGACTTAATATGCAAGAATTAGTTTTCATACTTTTATGCTGTGTTTGGTTAAGGGATTTGAAAAGAGAAAGAGAAAATATAAGTGAAATGTGAATAAAATATTTCACACACTTTTTCCGTTTTTCTTTCTAAATTTCTTTCCAAATTTTTCAACCAAACACAACGTAAAATTATAAATCTAACCCTCTTGATTGTAAATAAATAACTAACTAGTGGTAAATCGTGCTATGCATGAAACTTTATAAATTTTAAAAAAAAATCATTATAATTATCTTGAAATAATTTAATATTTTGTATTGTGAGATACATGAAATTTATAAGTTAACTTTTATATTTATAACTTTTTAAATTATTAGTTTAAAAAAATTAATATATATATATATATATATAAATCTATTTAGTGTAATTTTGATAATTTGTATTAAGAAAAAGTTAAACCTGATTAAATAAGATTAAATGAGTTATGATAGACATCTTCTTGTTATGAAAATATACAAATTTAAAAGTTGTAATTAAGACAAATATACAATTTTATTATTAAATGTGAAGTGAAGTGATATTTAACAATGATTAATATGATGTTTTCATTATTAATCCAATAATTTAAGTTACATTTCTTTTGATTTTAATTTCATAACAAAAAATACAATATGAATATAATACATACACGCATTTCTAGTCTTTAAGAATAACAGGATTTCAAAATATTTTCAAACTTTCATCATTTTTTCAATTTTTTTTTTTATCTAATTTGATTTTAAATTTGACTAAAAATTTTGATTTGATATGAATTACTTTAACTTTTTCATTAAATTTTTATCAATTTTTAAAAGAATTTTCATTCTTATCCCAATTTCTTTTTCCTTTTCACCAATTTTGATGGAAAAATAATAATTTTCAACGTTTTATCTTTTTTAAATTTATATCAAATTATAATTTGATAAAAAAAATATATTAAGGGTTATAGATTCTCTTAATTGGAACTATAGTGAAATAACATCTTCAAATAGTCAAAGTTTAAGTAAGTGGTTGGTTGGAATGTATAAGGGTGAATTACACTAACGGTCCCTATAGTTTGGGACTTGTATCATTTTGGTCCTTGATTTTTCAATTATGATAAATTTGACTCTGAATTTTGAATCTTATTCCAAATAAGGACAATTGAAGATACCATTAGATTTTTTAAAGGCAAAATCGTCAATTTGATAAAATATAAACTAATTTGATAAAAATAAATATCAAAAAAATATTTTTATATTTTTAAAAATCATTTTTACCCATTAAAGGTAAAATTATGTAAAATTGATAAATCTTTTATACTTTTATTCATTTATTTATTTTACTAAATTAATTTTTATTATGTGTTTGGATGATAATCATGTAATAGGTGGTTATTTTTGTTTTCATCAAATTAGTTTATATTTTTTCAAAATTCAAATATGGAGACAACTTTAATATCATTATTAAACCAATCAATTAAATCAAAAAATGCAAAATTAAAAACATTTCATATATTAAATATATCAATTACACATTAACAACTTAACAACTACATATTACATAATCATCATCTAAAGATATAATAAAAATTAATTTGGTAAAATAAATAAATAAATAAATGTCTAAAAGATTTATTAATTTTATATAATTTTATCTTTGGTGGGTATAAATAATTTATAAAAATTAAAAAATATTTTTTTGACATTTATTTTTGTCAAATTAGTTTATATTTTATTAAATTGATGATTTTGCCCTTGAAAAATCTAATGATATCTTCAATTGTCCTTATTTGGAACAAGATTCAAAATTTGTGTCACATGTGTTGCAATTGAAAAGTCAGGGACTAAAATGACACGAACCCCAAACTATAGGGACTGTTAAGTGTAATTCGCCCAATATATAATTTAATTAATTCTCTTCTCACATTTATATAAAAATTGACATTTATAGCTACATCATTATAAGTCGGATTATGAAATTTTTTTGAGATATCAAACATTTTTCATTTGTAAATATTCTAGATATTAAAAAAAAACGTGTAATTTTTGGATATGTATTTATCAGTTTTGTTTTATGGACATAAACAATTGATGTTTCAATTTAAAAAATTAAAAAGTAAAAAAAATTATACAGATGGGGTTTTTTTAGAGATAAAAGAAGTCATCTAACTCTTTTATATGCTATTTAAGATGGATTATTTTAATTACCAAAAAACAAAAAAATAGAAATTATATTTAGAGATTATCCCTATATATTATGTTATTATATACAACTATAGAGGTAGCAAATTAACTATAATATATATATATATATATATATGAAATTTTATATTAAGCTTTCATTTTCAATTAATTGAATTATAATTAACAAACTAACAAATAGCAGTAATGATATAATGGGATAGAAAGAAGATAAAAATAAAGAATACAATGATATTTAAAAATTTTAAATTTATCTAGTTATACAAAAATCTAATGTTATAGTAAAACTTTGAATACTCAATAAATTTTCACATTTTCTATAAAATAAAATGATAATAAAAAATAAAAAATTTGATACATATCTTTTTTACTTCAATTTTATGGTTTTCACTGAAGAAAACAAAATCCGATGAAAATGCTTGGCACAAAACGGACATAAATACTTCAATTGCAATCATAATTACCAATAATTCTTATCCACTGTGTAAACCTATAAACAAACACATAAATCTCACTAAAACCAAAACTGAAACCAAAACCAAACCAACAGTAGAGAAAGAGAATCATACAGGGAAAAAAATAAAATTGAAATATAAATAAATTTATGGAGTGGGAGGATGTTACCTCCAACAACTTAGACCACAACTAACCCAATCCATTAGCTTCTCTGTCAGTGCCCGCGAAATCTAGGAGTTAGAATGAAAATCAGATTATTCTTTAAATAAGACTTGAAAATAGATTAATTTATCCCATTAAGTGATTTAAAATTTTGATAGATATACATCAGAAAAATAGATAATTATATTACTAAATCATAATTCAAATTTAGATATTGTATATTTTTTTGAGGTCAATAACTAAATTTTTATCTTTTTTATTTTTGTGTGGTTTCTATTTATTTAAGATGGAGTTATGGGTTTTTATTTTTAATTTTTAATTTAATTTAATTTAATTTATTTGTGGTTTCTATTTGTTTTTAATTATTATTATTTAAGTAAGTTATGATGTGAGTTAGATACGCAAAAATGTTTGAGAGCTCTAAAGAAGCTCTAATGATCGGGGCCCACCCATTGATGTGATGTTTTGGCCTTCTTCTTTTTCTTTGAAAAATGTTTTATAGTTCTAATTCTTGAGTTCTAAAAGAGCTCTAAACAAGTGAGTCACATTTATGATGTGATGCATGTGTCTTGTTTTGTTTTATTTTTTGTTTTATTTTTTTTTTTCTCATTGCCACATAAGTAGAGCTCAATTTGAAACTATACTTTTAGAGCTCTTTATTACCACCCTTAGATATGTGACAGACATGTGAGTTTTATTAATTTAAAGTATGATGGTGGGAGATATTTTCAAATTAGATTTGTTTAGATAAATTTTAAAGATTTTTAAAATTTAAAATTGGATATTGAGATGTAAAAAGAAAGATTTTAACTGAATAAATAAAAATCAAATTTATTAATTTTATCTGTTTGTATAATTGATTTTTAGGTTTTTTTTTTTTTTGTTATGTTATAATATAATATATAAGATATAGATAGATATCTACAATTTTCATAAAAAATATTATCTGATTTTTTGGGAAAGAGAGAAGGAAGGCAATTTTAATATTTTTTTTTGGAAATTGGTGAAAGAGATTAGGATAGAGAGATTATGAAATTTTTTGTTATCTTTCCATTTGAAATCCATATGAGAGGGAGATTTATGAGCTGGAAATGGGCCGAGGTAAAGGCCGAGCAAGTTGGAGGCCCAAGGGTGTGTTGGGCCGGGATAACCTTGGATTTGCCCAGAGTTGGGGGCTGCTCGGACCTGGACCGAGCTACTTGAACTTGCGTTGCTCGGTCAAAAGGCGTGCACCGTAAGTTCGGCAGAGAAGCTTGTGCTAGAAGCCCGGTTAAAAGGCCTTTGTTTGACCAGTATGACCGATCTCAGGCTCGGCTTCGCCGGAATGCAGCCGAACACGGCAGGAAAAGAGCTCGGTTCTGGGGGCACTTGGGTATGAAGCACAGTATCGTCGTTGACAGCCAAGATGGTGCAGCTCGGTTGCCGAGCTCTCAGTAGAGTGGGCAGACAGTTGGGTTAGATGGTGCTCCAAAGAAGATTTGTAGCCGACAGGATAGCAATAATGCGTGGTCGAGAGATCACTGGGAGTAGATTTGGGGCGCAGAGGGTATATAAGCATGTCTGCGCCCCTCATGCACGGATGGACATTTTGTAAGAAATACTTACACTCAAACACTTTCTCCTCTCTCTCTCTCTCTCTCTCTCTCTCTCTCTCTCTCTATCCCAAGGTGTGTGCTAACTTGATCGTCGGAGGGGTTTTCCGGCCGCACACCGTCGGGTAGCTCACCGCCGTTGTGCTCGCAGGTGATCGGACAGAAACGGAGCTTGGAAGAAAGGAGTACGGGCTTACCGGAATATTTGCTCCCCGCACAATTGGCGCCGTCTGTGGGAAACTTTGCAAACAAAACCTTGTCTTCTAGGCTCATCTGATCGCCGTTCATGGCGAACAACGACGAGATTCGTTTGTTCGCCATCAACGGAGTTACCCCAGAGTCAAGCAGATGGAGAGAAGGACATCCCGCCATCCTTCCAATGGCGGACTTGGAGACATTCCCAGGAGGACAATCGGGAGACGCGTGGGATAAGCACGGGAGGAGCTATGGTCATTCACGGAGTCCAGACAGTCATTAGCAACGGAGAGAATCACACGCCAGACGTCTGGAACACAAGCTAAGGGACCAGGACGCCGTCATCCGGTGAATGGTGGCGGAGATGGAGGAGTTGAAGTGGCACGTCAAAGGGAAGGGTGTAGTTGGAGTGGGAGACCATAGTGAGCACACCCAACCCCGCCGTTCAGGCTGTCAAAGTCAGCGGCACACTCCGTCCATTTCTATTACCCGAAGTTACAAGGTTGGTGATTCCGATGTGTGCGCAGAGAAGTCCAGCGCGCAAGATAGCACTTACCAGCCCTCACGTCCGGAGACGACGTCGAGGTACTCCTATTCCGCTCGTTCAGAGGATTTGCGGGCAGTCTTAAAGGAACGAGCTCGCTGGCGGGAGGCTCAGAGGGTGCCGGCATTCCAGCGGTTATCCTACGGAGTTCACGCCAGCGAGGAGGTCGGAATGCCTCCACCCCGCTAAGCAGTGCCGCTCCTTGTAGATTCGGACTTGGCGAGGCTGAGTGCCACCCCTTTCTCCCTGGAGATAGAAATAACACCGCTTCCGGCAGGCTTCCACCAGCCTAAATTCACGCTCTATGACGGAAAGACCGATCCCTACATGCATGTAAGCCACTTCCGACAGGTCATGGCCTGACATAGGCGGAATGACGCACTTATGTGCCTTATCTTCCCGTCAAGTTTAGGCGAACTAGGCCTGAAATGGTTTGAAAGGTTACTGAAGAGGAGCATAGAAAGGTGGCATCAGTTGGCCGAAGCCTTTGTGACGCGCTTTAAAACCAACACCAAAACACCAAAAGAAGTTGATCACCTACTGAGTGTCAAGATGGAACCGAGCGACACATTGAAGGCTTACAACTCCAGATATTGGGAGACCTTCAACAAGATCTTGGATTGCCCGGTCAACCTTGCAATCACTCAATACAAGCGTGGTCTCCCGGTCGGACATAGACTGCGGGACTCGCTTACCATGCACCAGCGGACATCCATGGGCCAGCTGATGCAGTGCATCAATGAGCACATCCGAGTAGAGGATGACGCATCAGCTTCTACCGCGAAGGCGAATCCGGTAGCAACAGACAAGAGGACAGCTGGCAAAATGCACGCAGTTGGGCAAGAGTCCAGCCGCTCAAATGACCGAGCAGAAGAATCGGACTGTGGCTCGAACCGCAAAAATCGGGGTAGAGGACGTCGGAATGACCGAGATGACTACCCCTGAGATGACGTAGCCGATGCAAACAGAAGGTTGAAGGCCAGGACAGGCATCACCACGGTCTTCAAGATTCCGATCTATCGCATACTTAGTGAAATCCGTGACGAGGAATATGTCCGGTTTCCAGCTAAGTTGGGCGACGGTCAGAAAGGCTTCAATCCGTGGTAGCGTTGCACGTTTCACTGGGAGCGCGGCCACCGGACAGAGGATTGTTTGCCTTTGAGGCAACACTTGAAAGAGCTAGTCGCAGCTGGACACCTGGACCTTTACATTGATGGGGACGTAAAGGCGAATCAAGCTCCGGTCGACTCGCAGGAATTGGATGACCGAGATGCGCGTCCACAAAGGGTTGTTAATGTCATCCACGGCATAGTGGAACCGGCACGTGTGTGCGAGCTCCGAGATATGATCAAAAAGGCAGAGCACATGAAGGAGGTCTTGTTAGTTCAGCCTGCGATCAAGAAGGGAAAGACCGAAGAGAAAGATGTCATCAACTTCTCCACAAGGGATTTAGAGCGCATTCAGATGCCGCACAACGATGCCTTAGTAGTGACACTCCACGTCAAGGAATTCAATGTCAAGCGGATCTTGATCAATCAGGGAAGCTCGGTCGAGATCATATATTACGACGCATTCAAACAGCTCAAGCTCCGAGATACGGACTTGGCTCCGGCAACTTCGCCATTGGTTGGTTTCAACTCGCAACCGGAGTGGCCTTTAGGAAAGATTATCCTGCCGGTCAAAGCGGGATCCATGGTCAAGCAAGTGGAGTTCTGGGTGTTACAAGTGCCTTCTACTTATAACCTGATCCTTGGAAGAGGGTGGCTTCACGCTATGCAAGCCGTAGCGTCGACCTACCATCAGGTGATGAGATTCCCCTCGGCTATGGGGGCAATCGAGGAGATTTGGGGAGATCAAGTCATGTCAAAGCAGTGCTTCGTGGCAGTGAACGGGAGCCGAGCTGCCAAAGGCTTCGTTCAAATGATAGAAGGACCGGAAGACCGGAGAGTTCTTGATGATGTGGGCACTAGGGCAGATGACAAAGTCGTTGAGGAATTAGTGGAGGTGCAAATTGATACAGAGAACCCAGACAAGTTCTTCTTGCTCGGCTCCAGCCTTACTGCCCAAGAAATGACCGACATGGTTGAGTTTTTGATAGCCAACATCGAAGTCTTCGCATAGTCGCCTTACGACATGTCCGGCCTCGATCCAAGTTTTATCTGCCATCACCTCAATGTCTTCCCCGGAGCAAATCTAGTCATTCAGCGAACAAGGAAATCAGCGCTGTATCACGCCGAGGTAGTTGCGGAGGAAGTGAAAAACTTGCTTGAGGCACAAGCAATTCAGGAAGTGCACTACCCTCGGTGGATTTCCAACACAGTAGTGGTGCCCAAGAAGAATGTGAAGTGGCGAGTTTGTGTCGACATAAGACACCAACCGAGCTTGTCCGAAGATGCCTTCCTCACCTGTAATTGACCAGCTTGTGGATTTGACGGCTGGGCATAACAGGCTTAGTTTCTTGGATGCCTACCGTGGCTACCATCAGATTGCCATGCATGGGCCCGACCGAGAGATCACCTCTTTCACGACTCCAAGGGGACTCTTCTGCTACCGAGTCATGCCTTTTGGTTTAAAGAACGCCGGGGCAACTTTTCAGAGGATGGTGACCAAGATATTTGCTCCTTTGCTGGGCCAGACAATGAGGGCTTATATTGATGACATAGTGGTTAAAAGCCGGCATCAAGAAGACCACTTGTCTGACTTAGCCGAGATGTTTGCCATTCTCAAGAAACACAAGTTATGCCTGAATGCGTCTAAGTGTGCCTTTGGCGTGGCATCTGGAAAATTTTTGGGATTCCTAGTCACGAACCGAGGTATCGGGCACTTCACACGATTAGAGCCGCAAGAGTTGAAACAAATTTTAGCTCGACTAAGGACATGCAGCATCTGGCCGGAATGGCCGCCGCGCTTAATCGATTTATAAGCCGGTCATCAGATCGCTACCGCTCTTTCTTTCAGGCGTTGAAATCAAAGTTCTCGTGGGATGAAGAGTGTGACCGAGCTTTGGCCGAGCTCAACGAGTATCTGTCTTCGGCGTCGCTATTGGTAACACCGAAGCCCGGCGATGAACTCTACCTTTACCTGGCCGTTTCACAGCATGCAGTCAGTGCGGTGCTTGTCCGAGTTGAAGGAATCAAGCACCTCCCAATCTTCTACGTCAGTAAAACCTTACTACCGACCGAGTCGAGATACTTGCCGTTGGAAAAGCTTGCGTTGGCATTGATGATGGCTTCAAGGAAGTTGGCGCACTATTTCCACGCCCATACCATCATCGTTCTGACCGAGTTCTCCCTTAAGGCTTTGTTCGAACGGGCGGACTTTTCTGGTCGAATTCTCAAGTGGGTGGTCGAATTGGGACAATTTGATGTCAAGTTCCACCAAGACCGCTATAAAAGCCTGCACTGGCCGATTTCGTTCAATTCTCGCCTGGAACTCATCCGGTATGCCTGGTCGATATTGCCGCAACAGATGAGGAGGTGAATGCAAGCCTGACCAAGATACAACTACTTTGTGGAGTTGGCGATGCGGAATTTGCGCGCCCCACCGAAGCACCTTCAGTTAGTACGACTCCACCGCCCGGTGATGCGATGACGGAGATGGGTATCACCGACCAACCTCGTCTGCATCGCATCACCGAGAGGAAGACATGGAACTACTTCACCGAACTGCGGCTGGCATAATACCCTAACCGGGTGATTTGCCTACGGACTTAGGCATTATAGATCAACTTGCTGAGTCCGGTGCCGAATCACCAAGGGGGGCTGAAGTGGAACCAATTAGCACGGAACTTGAAGCCGAACAGCCGAACAACCGTGATCCCATCAACCTTCGAGCCTCTCAGGATCCCTCAAAATGTTGGAAGCTCTTTGTGGGGGAGATGTGGAAACTTTTCGTTGATGGAGCCTCAAACCGCCACGGTGCCGGGCTAGGTATAGTTCTGATCTCGCCGGATAGCCTAACTATTGAACATTCTATCACCCTTGGCTTCCCAGTATCCAATAATAAGGCCGAGTATGAGGCGCTTTTGGCCGAGCTCAAGAGCGCGCTTCAGATGCAAGCATCCGAGCTAATTATTTACAATGACTCCCAACTTGTGGTTAACCAAGTCTCCGGGGTTTACGAGGCAAAGGATGACAGAATGACGAAATACCAAGCCCTGGTTAGGGACCACATCAAGCGATTTCAGGCGATTAGGGTCCAACAGATTGGCTGAAAAGAAAATGGCCGAGCAGATGAGTTGGCAGGCCTTGCCTCCATGGTTGATAGCACATCTCCCAACCCTCTTTTGATTGAATTCCTTCCGAGACCAAGCATTGAGGAAACCGGGAAGATAGAAGTATTCTGCGCCGAGCTAGGTCCCTCTTAGATGGACCCTATCATCCTGTTTCTCAGAGAACGGACTCTTCCAGCCGACAAGAAGGAAGCACATAAAGTGCGGGTGAAGTCAAAGCGGTTTTGGCTCTCTCCATCCAGTGCATTATACAAGAAGTCTTTCACCGGTCCCTACCTAAAATGTGTGCACCCAAGCAGCGTGGAGGCCTTCTTGTACGAAATTCACGAAGGCATTTGTGGCAGTCACATAGGGGGCAGGTCCTTGGCCTACCGAGCTATTTCACAAGGCTACTGGTGGCCGTGCATGCAAGCCGACGCACAGAAGTATGTTCGCAAGTGTGAGAAGTGCCAGAAGTTTGCCCACCAGATCTACCAGCCTGCCAGGGAACTTCTTCCCCTCACCAGCTCTTGGCCCTTTGCGATGTGGGGGCTAGATATAGTGGGGCTGCTCCCCACCACACCAGGCAACCGGAAGTTCTTTATCGTGGCCACAGACTGCTTCACCAAATGGGTTGAAGCGGAGCCTTTGGCAACAATCAAGGAGAAAGACGTGAAGCGCTTTGTCTGGCAAAATGTGGTCACACGGTTTGGCGTCTCCAAGATTTTGATCTCTGATATCGGCACCCAGTTTGACGGTCGCCTCTTCAGAGGGTTTTGTGAAGATTTAAAGATTGAATTCTACAACTCTACTCCGGCTTACCCACAGTCCAATGGTCAAGCCGAGGCATCAAACAAGACCATATTTGATGGTTTGAAGGAACGGCTGGAGAAGGCAAAGGGAAAATGGGCTGAGGAACTCCCCAGCGTCCTTTGGGCATACCGAACAACCCCTTGGCGGTCTACCGGGGAAACTCCATTTGCTTTGGCTTATGGCATGGAGGCGATCATACCTTTGGAAGTTGGCATGCCCACACTCAGAAGTGAAAGTTTTGAGCTCGAGCTAAATGCCGAGGCCATTGCCCTGGAACTGGATCTAGTGGAAGAGCGCCGGGAAAAGGCTCTCATCCACGTGGCCGCCTATCAACAAGATCTTTCAAGGAAATACAACAAAACGGTGCACCCCAGACTGTTCAAAGTAGGTGATTGGGTGTTAAGGAAGGTCATGGGCAATACCCTGGTGCCAGGAGAAGGCAAACTAGGGGCAAATTGGGAAGGACCCTACAAGATAACTAGTCTAGCGGGCAAGGGGGCATATCACTTGGAGGACTTGGATGGTAGAAGAATACGCCGGCCATGGAATACAGCCAACCTCAAGTTGTATTATTTCTAGCTTTTGCTTTCTTTTTCGTGCAAAGGAATTTTTTGCCTTACACTTCATGTAATATTCATTTTTTGTCAATATATAGAAGTGACTCATCTTTGCCTTGGCATTTTTTGTTGCTTTGAGTTTTGGGTATTCTGAACCGAGATGATTTATTCTGATTGAAGGAGTTGATGTTTTGTTCAACTCAGGCATTCTCAACCGAGATGATTTACTCCGGTTGAAGGAGTTGATGTTTTGTTCAACTCAGGCATTCTCAACCGAGATGATTTATTCCAGTTGAAGGAGTTAATGTTTTGTTCAACTCAGGCATTCTCAACCGAGATTATTTACTCCGATTGAAGGAGTTGATGTTTTGTTTAACACAAGCATTCTCAACCGAGATGATTTACCCCGGTTAAAGGAGTTGATGTTTTGTTCAACACAGGCATTCTCAACCGAGATGATTTACTCCGGTTGAAGGAGTTGATGTTTTGTTCAACTCAGGCATTCTCAACCGAGATAATTTACCCCGGTTGAAGGAGTTGATGTTTTGTTCAACACAGGCATTCTCAACCGAGATGATTTACTCCGGTTGAAGGAGTTGATGTTTTGTTCAACTCAGGCATTCTCAACCGAGATGATTTACTCCGGTTGAAGGAGTTGATGTTTTGTTCAACACAGGCATTCTCAACCGAGATGATTTACTCCGGTTGAAGGAGTTGATGTTTTGTTCAACTCAGGTATTGTCATCCAAGATGATTTACTCCTGTTGAAGAAGTTGATGTTTTGTTCAACTCAGGCATTCTCAACTGAGATGATTTACTCCGGTTGAAGGAGTTGATGTTTTGTTCAACTCAGGCATTCTCAACTGAGATGATTTACCCCGGTTGAAGGAGTTGATGTTTTGTTCAACACAGGCATTCTCAACAGAGATGATTTATTCCGGTTGAAGGAGTTGATGTTTTGTTCAACATAGGCATTCTCAACCGAGATGATATACTCCGGTTGAAGGAGTTGATGTTTTGCTCAACTTGGGCACTTTCAATTGAGATGTTTATTCTGGTTGAAAAAGTTGATGTTTTGTTCAACTTATTTATTCTCAAC
Organism: Camellia lanceoleosa; assembly: GCA_025200525.1. Lineage (NCBI taxonomy): Eukaryota > Viridiplantae > Streptophyta > Magnoliopsida > Ericales > Theaceae > Camellia > Camellia lanceoleosa. The sequence continues at coordinate 158,152,851 of CM045770.1, forward strand.
CGAAATGGGATATTCCGGTTGCAAGAGTTGATGTTTTGTTCAACTTAGTTCGTCCCAACCGAGATGTTTATTCCGGGTGAAAAGTTGATGTTTTGTTCAACTTAGGTTTCTCAACCGAGATGTTTATTCCGGTTGTATGAGTTAATTGATAAGATTTGTCTTGCCAAGATACTTTGTCCGGTTAAAGTTACTCTGATTTAGGACCGTACAAACACTTGATGAAATTTAGATGAAATTTGAACTTTTCATTGATGGAAAATAAGTACAAAAGGTGGGGCTGACAGCCTAGTTACATATGTAAAGCCAAAAGCAAAGCAAAACGAAAACTAAGCCAAGGGTGCAAGGTTGACGAATTCATCCTCGGTTGTCTCCAAGTTGACTATTGGAGATTTGTTTTGTACACCGGTCAGAGTCTAGCCGGGCTGCTCTGGCTCTTGGCGGTTTTCTCCCTCAGCATTTGCCTCGGTCTCTTCTTCAAGTCCTTCCTCGGCCTCGGCCTGCAACGCGCTGAAGATGTCGTTGGCATAGGGCACGAGATAGGTCGGTAGGAAGGCAGCCGGTGGAGAGGCAAACACGTCAGTGTCAGAACCTTGACCAAGCTGCTGGCAAGCAGACTTCCAACCGGCTTTGAAATAAATGTCTTGAGTGGCGAAAACCTGCTTCTTGCAGCTGTCCTCGGCTTCCTTAAAGCCAGCGTTGTTGGCGTCCTCGTAGTCCTTCTCCATCGACTTTTTGAGTGCGTCCAACTCGGTCTAAAGCTTATCCCTCTTCTTTTCGACTTTGTCAAGCTGGCCGAGCAACCTGTTGTTGTCAGCATTAGCGATTTGAAGTGAATATTTTGCTCGGCTGAGCTCGGTTTGCAGGCTTTGGACTTGGCTGGCGGTATCATTCACCTTTTGCCGCAGTTGATAGATGTGCTCCATAACCAAGTGCTGCTTTTGGATGGCCTACAAGAAGAAAATTTTATCAGACAAGAAACCATGCAAACACTTGGTAAAAATTTCAGTGAAAGATTGAGACTTACCCTGGCCATGGACTTAACTGACGACTTCACCAACCGAGTGTCAGGAACGTGGTCGCTGTCGACCACGTCGCTCGGTAAGAGAAGGGCTTTGGAAAGATCGTAGGCGAGCAGGTGTTCTTTGTTGCCCTTGATGGAAGCTGTTGTCGGGATGTCTTTGCCCCGGTGCTTTAGCTGCGGTCTCCAAGGTGAAGTTGGGTCGGCTGTTTCGGCGGGTTGCTCAGTGGTTAGCTTGGCAACCAGCTCGGCAGATGGATCTGCGTGAGGTCTTTTGCCAGCCCGGCGAGTTTCCTGTATGGATTGCTCGGCGGCTGGAGTTGTCAAGGCAACCATGGGGCTGCTAGATTGACCGACAGCTGGAGAGCGGGTAACGATGCTCGGTATCTCGGCAGAAGTTGCTGTGAGCAACTTTTTGATTCGACTTCTTTTCGCTATCTCTTGACGATTAACGGATTAGCGAACGTCAGCGAGTTAGATGCGGAGGAGGTGATGGAGCACGAAGTTCATTACTTTTGCTCGACGTGGAGTCAATATCAGAAGTCGGGTGTAGCCGAAGCAATTACAATCCCGGTGGTTGTAGCGGAACAAGGTCCGGATGGCTTCAACATTGGGATATTGATGGTTAGCTTGCAAGGCTTGAATCGCTGCGAAAGAAACAGGAAAAATGGTTAAGTACAAAATATTGAAGAAAGGCAAATAACCGAGCAAGTTAGCGCGGCTTACATATGGAACCAAAGTTCTTGCTAATTGCCCAGCCCGGTACGTCGGCTGTTTCATAGTTACCAGACACCCAGAAAAAATCATCGTCGTGTAAGTCTTTATCTGGGGTGCTGGACACTATTTTTTCTTTTCCTGGTCGGATTTTTAAATAATAAGCGAGGCCATCACCGGTGTGCCCAAGTATGTATTGCCTCAGTATCTCGGCTAAACCTAAGTTGGTGCCTAGCCGGATTTTTAGCTCGTGGACGCCGTTGATAATTCGGTAAGTGTTTGTCGATACTTGTGTGGGTGCAAGCTTAGTCCGGCGTAGAAATTCGGTCATCAATGGGTTGACCGGAAAGCGGAGGCCTCCTTCGATGATTGATAGAATGGTGAAAGGGCACAGTTCTAATCTGCCCCAATGCGTTGTTTCAATTTCTGCGAGCTCAAGGTGGACGTCGGCCGGGATACCGTACTCCTCCCTGAACGCGGCCAGCGCAGCCGGAGTATCGACGAGGAAGCGGAATTTCCCCATGTGAAACCGGCTAAGTTAGCTCGGCTGAGGAGGTTTGGCACTGTCTGGTGTATTGATGGCTGCTCGGTCTTTGAGAGCCTCAATATTTAGGCAATGGTCCCCTTGGACTCTGCAGGAAAATGATGGCAATGAATTGTAAGTGTGAGCGCGGTCGCGCAAAATGAGCTTGACTTTAGCTCGGTCATGGAGGGTGCCAAACCACCTCGGTCGTGAAAACTAGCCAAGAAGCTTGGTCGCCCAAGCGGACCAGATGTTAGCCTGGTCGAGCGGCCAAGTTCTTTAGCTATCTTGGCTTCGACTAGGGTTGGGACAAACTGGTTATTTGCTCGGTCAGATTGACTTTTTGGATCAAATAAAGACCTGGAGCTTGGTCCGCCCCAGATCTTCAGTGTTCTTCAGGGAAAATGAAGAACAACTTGAAAAACTTTGAAGGAAATAGGGTCAAGTAAAGGTTTTGGGATGGGCATGTCCTAAAACCTATGGATTTTGTACCATAGAGTGAAGAAATAGCAAATGAAGACAGCAAAAGAGGAGTTGGGGGACATACCTTCGAAGGGCAGTGGCTGCTTCTTCGAACACAGGCAGAGAAATGGCACAAGCTCTAGATCGTCGAAGAGAAATGAGAAGCAAGGAGGACGAAATGAGGGAAGCTGGGCATGCTTATAATGAAGAAAAATCGCAAAAAATTTGAATGCCAACGGACGGCTAGGTTGGCCGTTCGAGGGCCAATGGGAGATTGACACGTGTCCCCATTAATGGCAGCGTCAGAGTTGAAGAGACAGAAATGTCAGATAAGGCATCGACTGGGCAAGTCAACATACATGAAGGTCAGATGAGGCGTCAACCAAGCAAGACGAGGAACCGAGTGAGGAAATTAGCCTGGTTGGTCTCTTGCAAGTTGTGGACCGAGGAAGAGATTATCCCGGTCGGAATGAATAATCCCAGTTACGCTTATGCAGACGGAATTAAGGGGCAATTGAGAGGGAGATTTATGAGCTGGAAATGGGCCGAGGTAAAGGCCGAGCAAGTTGGAGGCCCAAGGGTGTGTTGGGCCGGGATAACTTTGGATTTGCCCAGAGTTGGGGGCTGCTCGGACTTGGACTGAGCTACTTGAACTTGCATTGCTCGGTCAAAAGGCGTGCACCGTAAGTTCGGCAGAGAAGCTTGTGCCAGAAGCCCGGTTAAAAGGCCTATGTTTGACCAGTATGCAGCCGAACACGGCAAGAAAAGAGCTTGGTTCTGGGGGCACTTGGGTAAGAAGCACAGTATCGCCGTTGACAGCCGAGATGGTGCAGCAGAAATTTTACCAGCAAAGAGATGGGTTAGGTGGTGCTCAGCAAGATTTGTGCTGACAGATGTGATAGCAGTGCCACGTGTCGAGAGATCACTGGGAGTAGATTTGGGGCACAGAGGGTATATAAGCATGTCTGCGCCCCCCATGCACGGACGGACGTTTTGTAAGAAATACTTACACTCAAACACTCTCTCCTCTCTCTCTCTCTTTCTATCCCAAGGTGTGTGCTAACTTGATCGTCGGAGGGGTTTTCCGGCCGCACACCGCCGGGTAGCTCACCGTCGTTGTGCTCGCAGGTGATCGGACAGAAACGGAGCTTGGAAGAAAGGAGTACGGGCTTGCCGGAATATTTGCTCCCCATACACCATAAATTAAGGAATAATTATTATTTCTAAACTAATTAAATAAATAAATCAGTCATTAGGTTTTTTAATCTATTTTATAAACTGGGAAATCAATAATTTTAGAAAATTGAATAATTTGTTCTATTAAGTGATTTTAAAATTTTGATAGATATACATAAAAAAATAGATAATTATATTACTAAATCATAATTCAAATTTACATATTGTTTTATCTTTTTGAGATCCATATCTAAATTCTTATCTTCTCTATTTTTGTGTGATTTCTATTTATTCTTTTTTTAAATTTATTTTAGATGGAATTGTGAGTTTCTATTTTTTTTAAAATTTAATTTATCTATGGTTTATATTTGTTTTTAATTATTATTAGTTAGGTAAATTATGATGTGAATTAAATATATGATAGACATGGGAATTTTAAAGTATAATTGTGGGAGATATTTTAAAATTAAGTTTGTTTAAATAGATTTTATAAATTTTTAAAATTTAAAATTAGATAGTGAGAAGCAAAATAAATATTTTAATTGAATAAATAAAAATTAAATTTATTAATTTTATATTTTTATATGTCTAATTTTTAATTATTTTTTGTTATAGCTATATAATAAAACGCAGCAATTTTTAAAAATATATAAAATGAAAGGCTCCGATCAATTCTAATAAACACCAATGGTTCAGATGATGTTTTGATTCCCGCTCTGATCTCCATTCCCCCTACCCACGTCTCCTCCCCATTCCCTCTTTTATCTCTCTATGTTCTCTCTTCAACTATCTTCTTCAAGATTAGGGTTTCGAAATACTTTCTCTTCTGAAACTGGTGACCAGAGAAAGTGAAGAAAACAGAGACGGTGGTCTCAACAGGGAAGAAATGGCGGCACTCGACCAATAGAGAAAGAGAGTAGATGCCGCCGCTCATCACCACCGCCGCTGCTCATCATCACCGTCGCCATTGAAACCCTACTCTTTTCGCATTGAATCCACAATTAGGGTTTTTATTTTGTCAATTTTCTTCAGACCTAACAACAATTCGTATCCCGAACCACTCAATTCAACAGATCGAAATCACGATCCGCTCCAAAAATTGTTCATTTTCCCCTGAATCTGGTACTTCATCTCAAAAAATTGTTCCTTTATATGCATGTATGTTTGTCTTTGTCTTCGATTGCATTATCTCCTACATTTATTCTCTCTGTAATGTTTTTTAGAGCTAAGGTTGAATTGAATTATCTGCATTGGACTCCTACGATCGAAGTCAATTGAATTCTGTTTGATGTGGATTTGAATTTCATTTGAAGGGAAATCACGTTCATGTGTGGTTGCTTTGAATTTAACCTATCAATTTCAGGTGAGTATATTTTACTTGGATCAGTAGATTTGTTTATGTATGTTTTTGAATTGACTGAATTGTTCAGTGTGCTGTGATTGTAGCATTTGTGGCCAGATGCAACAGAGCAATGCTGCTGCGGCAACTGCTCTGTATGATCACCCTGGCGGCTGGTCCAGATGCAACAGAGCAATGCTCTGTATGAATTATATGTTTGGTTACGTGATTTTGTCTTTTTTATGGGAATGCAACAGTAACTTTTGTCGAAATATGAATTATATGACTGCTTTTAGTTCTGTACTCTATGATTGATGCTCCGTAGTCTCTTTTATGTTGATAAAGTAATGAATGTTTCAAATTCATTATGGTCGATTAAAATAGAAAATATAACTGTCAGTTTCATAATTGCATATTGAAACACAATGCAAGACTAATCTTTATTTATTTCTTATTTTTTTTTTAATTTAAATTTTGATCATACTACGTATCTCTGTTAAAGTTTTCCTCAGATTCATTTTGGTCGATTAAAATGGAAAATATATCTGTCAATTTCCTTTTCGTTTGATTTGTAAATGTCGTCCAGGGAGCGATGCTGGAGATGCAGTCATGGCACGCTGGCTCCAGTCCGCCGGGTTGCAGCATCTGGCCTCACCCTTGGCATCCGCTGGAATTGATCATCGCCTCCTACCTAACCTTCTCATGCAGGTACCTCTACATTTCAAATTCATTGCTATGCCTATTTGGTTACTTCATCTTGTCTTTTTTATGGGAATGCAACAGTAACTTTTGTCGAAATATGAATTATATGACTACTTTTACCACTATAATTTCTGCTACTACAATGTTCACCAAATGCTGGGTAAATTGTTTCTCTATTTGATGTGTTTATTAATTCACAGGGAATGGAAGGTGAGGGGAGATTAATCGAATAATCAAACTTTTGGTTGAGGAAAAAGTTCCCCTTTGCTTGACTAGGTTGAGTTTATGAATTTATCTATTTTTTGGATGATGTTCTCTTTGCTAATTATTTTTATTATTATTTATTATTTTTGGGAAAGACTAAAAAAATTAGCAGTTTTTTGCCTTTCTGTTTGCGTTACTTCTAAATAGTTTGAATGCTCTCAATTGGATCTTAGTTGTGAGTCTATGAAATCTTTCTTTTGATTGTGATTTGAAGATTTTTGAAACGGATGCTCCTTGCATTGTGGTGCCAAAGATATTCATGAAGGTTATCAAAGAAAGAGCATTTTTCTTGGTCAGTAAATCTCTCTTTTTTTGCCCTCTATATGGATGTGTCTCTGAAACATTTTTTTGATATATAGTAGTTTCCCGGGTGAATCCCACGTGTCTGGTTGCATAAAATATTTGCTACATAGATTAAAAAACAGAGAGGGTGTGTGGGTGTGGGATGAGGGGGAGTAGAGATAGAGGGAGGCAAAAAGTGCAGATAAATGAATAAAATGGTGAGACAAATTGCTTCTTGAAAAGTTATCTACCTATGTGCTGAATTCCATGTCTCTAAAAGATTGACATGCTCGAGTTTAGAAATTAAATATATTTGCTAAATCATTATTGCTTGATGATGGAGGGAGGCATTTATAAACATTAGTGTTTGATAATGTGTTTAAGATCTAAAATCTAATAATGTGTTTAACTTTCAATTAGTGCTTGATGATTTTTGCTTTTACAACTATTATAGATAGTGCTTGATGTTTTGAGATTGGTGTAATCCATAGACATATATGCTTGATTAGAGGATTAGTTGATTGCCCAAAGAGAGGTGGTTTTGTTGATTAAGGTTTAGTTTTTATTTTTTTACTCTCTATTTTTCTCTGTCTCTGTAATTGGTTTATTAACTAAGCTTTAGCAAGAGAGAAGTGTAATATGAAGAGTCTGAGACTTAAGCTTAGGAAAGTGGAATGAGTGTTGTAACTAATTAATACTGCAATATCACTGAGACCTGAGTGTAATATGTTCATGAGTTTGCTAATCATACATTTTATTTAACTGATACATTTTTCTTGCTACGTTTTGGGCTTTGATACACTTTAATTTTGCACAATGGGGGTAAGTGGCAGTGCACGATTTTTCTTTCCATGCATTTTCTTTTTAAACATTACATGAGAGATGGTTTGTTAATATTGCAATCACTGAGATTATATTCCTTTTGAATTTCAGCTGATGTTCAAATGAGAGCAACCTTCTCAATTAGAACAGGAAAGATTGATAGCTTGGATAAAAATAACAATGATGCTATAAGAAAGGAACAAATTTTCTCTGAAATTATTTTGTGAATAAATTTTTCATGTATGACATAAAAGATTGGATAGGAGAATATTAATCCCAACATTATTTCCATTGTGCCTTTAGGCACAGGTATAAACTAGTCTATATAATAAAACAAAACGGTTTTTGAAAAAATATAAAATGTATCAGAGATACATTTCTTTTGAATGACTGAGATCAATCCTAAGAATACATTAACGGTGCAAATAAATGATGATTCCCGCTCAAACATCTCTCTCCCTCTGCCTTTCACCTACCCACGTCTCTCTCTCCCTCTCACCCACGTCTCCTCCCCATTCCCCCTCTCTCTCTCTCTCTCTCTCTATTCTTCTTCTTCTTTCCTATCCTCCCTCTTCGCTTGCTCCCGATGCTGCTCTCCAGTCCTCGATTTCTGTCTCTCCCCTTCTCTCTCACTCAATTTCTGCCTCTCCCCTCTCTCTCTGTTAGGTTGTGTTTGTTTTTTAATTGTTTTAGTATCTTCAAGTCGCAACCTCTCACTCGCTGCTCTCGAACTCGGCTCGCAAGGTAAATTTTTCTTCCGCTTCAGTGTTTTGGTATGTTGTGTTCAAGTTATTTTACGGTTTCGTTGGCTGGTTCAGTTTTTGGTTAAATAGACAGATCCTTTGTGAATGCTAGGGTTTCCGATTAAGAACCGCGAAACTGTGCTTCGATTGGCGGTTGAACAACTGTTGAACTCATCGAGTTGGCTCCTTTGTTTCCTACCACCAACTTCACCACTGCCACAACCACCGTCATCATCATCAACTTCCTGTTCTACATCGACGCCGCTGTCTTCTCCTCCCTCATCGTCTTCTCTTTCTCTTCCTACTTTGAACCCCCATAGGAGCTCTCCGGTACCCCCCCTCTCTCTCTCTCTCTCTCTCTCTCAAGTTTTAGTTGGATAAATTGTTGTATAAATTGAGGTCTTCTGGGTTTAAATTGATGTTTTTATTTATCATCATTTCTGTTTCTGGTATACATATGTGTTGAGCGTTATTTTGTGGTTCATGGTTTTTCAGCATTGTTTGGTGGTTTCCTAATTAGAACTATGGCATAAATTGCAAAGCAGTTTCTTCCTCTCCCTGTGTTTGTTCTTTGTGGCTGTGTCTGTTCAAACCCGAAAACAGAGGTACTTCAGTTCTTCAGTTGTTTGCTTCCAGATTTGGTTCTATTTGTTAGATGTTTTTGGGTTTTGTTTTTACGCCTTCAATTTTTGGTCAACTGGTAATTATTGGCTGAAATTAACAATTTTTATACTGGAATGCAATATTTCAAATAAGATAAATTAGAAATCAAACAGTCTTGCATTTTTTTTTCTTTTTGAACAGGAAATTTCATCATTGTATCAGCGAAGTTTCGGTCTCAGTTTTTGGATTTGAGGTTTTGATTTTTGCCCTAATTTCTATTTCCTTTCTCTTTCGTAGATGTAAGATTGTTCAGTTTGGTGTGTGCCAACACCAATAAATAGAATCTATTTATTACTTCTTTTAATTAAATAATTAAACTGTTAATTTCTTGATTATTAATTTATTTTCCATTTTTTATTGTTAAATTGGTGTATTTTAATAAATTTCTTGATTTCTACTTATCTTATTTGGAATATTGCATTTTGGTATAAAAATTGTTAATTTCTGTGTTTGATATTAAAGATTTAGATTTTATGACCAATTTTTATTTTTTATATTTATTGTAACGAATTTATTTGGTGTAAAAACGTGTAGAGATATGAGACAGCCAGCGATTCCTTTGTGTTTTTTAGCTATGTTAATTCACAATTTCATTATTCTTTTTTGTTTTCCTCAAAGACGTTCGGTTCATACTTGGCAAGGTAAGATTGTTTGTTTGTTTTGATTTCTGTTGTTTTTGGTTGGGTTTGTTTTTGGCTCATCGCTGTGTCTGTTTTTGTTTTTAGCTGGGTTTGTTTTTGGCTCATGGCTGTGTTAGCATTTTTAGGTTCAAACGACGCTGCTCCTCCTTCGGCTCCCTCCGAACTAGGTAAAGACTTCAAACTCGCTGTTGTGTTTTTCCCTTTCTGAATTTTGAATATTTTGAATTTTGAATCCTGTATGAGTTTTTGGGATTCTTATTTGGATTTGTATGAGTTGTTTGAATTTGTAGTTTGAATTCTGAATCGTGACTGAGTTTCTTAATTCTGAATTTTGAATTTGTTTAAATTATTTGGATTTGTTGTTGATAGTTGCAAGTATTATACTGTTCATAGTCATCACTTGCATTGCTTTTGCATGTTTTTCCAAGAACGGTGGCCCAAAATTTGCACAATTTTCATTTTAGTGTTTGCTTCCCAGTTCTTGTGAGTTCGTGTTTTCTGTGCTGTTGTATTTTTTGTTGGGTTTGTGTTCAAGCCTAATGATGTTTGTGTTTGCTTGAACTGGTTTCTCTGGGTTAAGGGGTCCTAGAATTTGAGATACTGTGCTGTCTATTATGGAAAATGGATGAAAACAAAATACAACTTTGATGGGCTAAAGATATTTGAGTGACTTTTTTAAAAATAGTTTGGATTTAATCATTCTTCTTTAATTGAATTGTCATTTGTCCTTTTAATATAATATATGGAGCATCCTTACGGTAATTTTTTAGAATATCCTTTTAGTCATGGGGGAACCAAAATTTAAAGCTTAAATAAAAGAAAACTGTCCATGCATTCTTCTTTAATTGAATTGTCATTTGTGCTTTTATTTTATTGCACTTTTCATTAGGTTGATTTAAGAGAATTCCTTACCCAGAAGAACATATGATTTTAGTTCCATGATTGTATCCATAAATCCTATATCGCATCTCTCATGCCCTTCATTAAAATGTAACAGTGGGTGTATGACTCTTTTGGGTGTCTATTTGTCTTGGCTTGAAAATGGGGCAACTAAGACTCTTTTGGGTTTTCTCTTTATTAGTTCCACTTCAGATTTCTTTTGCTGCGTTTCTTTACATGTTTGTACCAACTGTTTTTTTATTATATTATAAATCTTGCAGCTTTCTTGCTATTTTGAGGTTATAAAAATATATAAGCCTTTGGTTGGATTGCAAGGGGTGAGAAAAGAAAGGAAATGATACAACACAACACAACACATCACACTGGTTTACTGCATGTAAAGGCATTACTGTCATGGATATAAACTGTAAGTTATGGGATTTGAGGCCCGTGATCACCCATTTTGATTGATTTTAATTCATTTTGGACCATAATGCATCTCAAGGTAGTCTGTAGTTTATGGAAAATTTTAGTCATGGAATTCTATTCGAAATCAAAATTATAGCGCTGATAGACAATTGACTGACTGGAATACAGAGAGAATTTGCCTTGCTACAATTCAAACGATGCTGCTTCTCCTTCAGTTCCCTTCGAACTCCCACTCGCACTCGCACTCGCACTCGCAAGATAAGACTTCGAACTTGCTCCCTTTCTCTGCTCTTCATCGTTGTGTTGAGTTGTTTGAATTCTGTCTGATGTGAGTCCTTGATATTGGTTTGGAATTTTAGCAAAAATCTGATTGCAGTGGCGTTTATTAAATTTTTGGTTATATAAACTGTTTATTGAGTCCCTCTCCTCTGTTATTGAGTCCCTTTGAACTCGCACTCGCATGGTAATTTCAGAATTTTTTTTCGGATTATGTTGATTACTCTCTGTTGTATCGTTTTTTAGTCAGATACACTGTGTTCTCTCCTCTGTTATTGAGTTGATTTATTCCTTTATTTATTGTGTTTGTGTGCTCTGATTTTTGTTCCATTGTCAATAGCATTTAGATAGCCAAATTTTGTTTAATGCAGTTGGATTCCCATATAAAATGGCTGAGGTGTGTTCATCTGTAAATTCTCATTCAATTTGGTATACATGCACATGCACTCACACATGGATATATCTATGTCTAGGTTCTAGATATCTGTATGAGTTATTTATTTTGTGAGTTGTTCAATTGGGGTGTGAGGGTAAAAGCAAGAGACTAAATGCAGAAAATATTTGCCATTGATAGATTTTGTAGAGTACTCTGATATCAGAGACACCAATGTTTAGACCTCAATTTCCTCCCCAAGGTTTGTTCTCTCAGAAAATGGCTCATGTTAAATGTTTTTGACATTATTGGTATGAAGATTTGAGAAAGTTGGGATTTTGATGAAGAATGTTTCAGTTACATCACAATTTCCTACATTCATCAATTGAACAAGAAGGGTAACACAGCATCCAAAGGTAAAAGCAATGTTGTCTGAACTAAAAATGGTTCAAGGCATGTTAGTATAAGTTTGCTCCTACGAAGGATTAATTTAGTAATATATTTGGGTGATTCACATGGAAATGAAATTTTATCTTTGATGTAGGAATAGAGAAGCTTTCAATAATATAAGGATCGTTTGTTCTTTAAATCAATGCTAGCAAGCATAGCATTGTAACATACAATATAATAAAGTAGAACTATGGACAAAACATGTTTGTGTGTGTATACATGAACGGCTTATCTGTAAACCAGTAAATGATTGTGATAAAATAAACACTGATTTACAATTTCTAAGGTGCACAAAAGATAAATTCTATCTGTCCAAAATAAACCAGTACACAGAAGTGATCAACGGATACTAGATTTTAGTTTGGTCCACTTCATGATGATGCATGTAGTTTTAAATGAAATAGTGAAATTCTGTGGGGATTACCTTGGCTTAGAAATTAGGAGTAGTTAGAAAGCGAAAGATGCAATCATGTATTTCCGGAATCAACTGATAGAATTTTTATGCCCTTTTGAGGAGCCTTCTATTACCACTAGAATTAAGAAAGTGGAAAAAATGACAAGCTAAACAAAATTTCAATATATTTTTTTTAGTATCTTTATCAAAAAATGACATAAATTTTACAAATTTCAACATGATATGTATAAATTACAATTGTGTTTTGATCCTAACATTATTTATACCGTGCCTTTACACACGGGCATACACTAGTATATATATAGCTCACTCTCTTCTCTTTCCTCATTTCAATACACAGCTACACTACAGCATCAACAAATGGCTCTGTTTCTCTCTCAATGCTCTGTTTTGTTCATCTTCTCTCTCTACAGCTTCTATGCTTCTGCAGCTCTTCCTCCTCTATCACATCTTGATGGTAAGCACTCTCTCACTTCCTTTTACTTGCTTTATATACATCTCACATTACATCTCTGTTTCTCTTTTTGGAAGAAATTGCTTGAATGTGATGTGGTTTAGTTCTGATTTGGTTTGTAAATCAACAAAGTTTTTTACTTTTTAGAGCAATTCTAACACTGTATTTCACTTAACAAAAGTATATATAATATAATTTTACTTTTTAATTTTATCTCACAACTTTACCTAATATGTGTACTCCAACAACAATCGCTACTCATGAAATTAGTTTGCCTAGCTTTTAAAACTCTCTAAATGTAGTTATCCAAAAGGTGTGACGCAAAATGTAGATCCATTCTTGGTGAGTTTGGGACTAGCGAAAAAATAAATAAATAAATAAAAAAAAAAAATAGAGTTTTTACTTTTAGTATTTTTTTTTTTATTTTAAAATTTGTGTAGAAAAAATTTACTTTTCAAGCCTGTCTACTAGATCTTAAAAAAAAAAAACAAACAAACAAAAAAAAAAAATGAAAAAAATCTTCTAAAAGGTTCATTAAAAATGAAAGTTTTCATTTATTATTATTATTATTTTTTTTTTCTCGTCTTAGTTGAATATAAAAATGTAATATTTTCTAAAAGGCTACCTATAATTTTGCCTTTTTTATTTTGAAAATTTATGCTAGGCTGGAGAGTGTTTTGTTGCAATTTCTACTTGTAAAACATAAATAAATTAAATAAGTTTAAAAAAATTGAACATAAAAATTGAAAGTTGAGAAATAAGTGCATTTACCTTTAGTGCCCATCTCACAACTTGTCTTTACTTTTTGTTATTTTTTAACTTTGGTATGACTTCTTATTTGGTTTCCTAATATTCACTTTTTAAAAAATTTAATTTTTTTATTTTTCATTTTTTTTTTTATTTTTACTGAATTTTTTAGTATTTTAAGTAATTTTTTTTAATTTTTAAATACACCTCACATAAATACACTTAAAAAATATAATGTTTATGAAAAAAAATCTTAAAAAAATTCACTAAATACCAAAAATATATATAAAAAAAAAATGAAAATTCAATACATTTTTCATATTCTTGTGTATTTATTAATTTTTTAAAATATTTTTTAAAATATTTTATTTTTTTAGATATATCTAAGTAAGGTGCATAAAAAAAAGAGTAAAAAAATTGCTTAAAATTTTAAAACTATTCACTAAAAATAAAAAAATACGAAAAACAAAACACTCAATTTCCAAAAAATTGAAACTGAACACAGATTTTGAATGATTTTTATTTATTTATTTTTTTGTGACAACCAACCTTTTTATCTGATTATTAACTTTTAATTTGAGTAGAAAAACACCAAACAAATCCAAAATTTGACTACATTTTATTAATTAGGTGTGATTAATCATGAACACTCTCCACAGGACTTCTTGCAAATGGAGACTTTGAAACACCACCGAAGCCCTCAAACCTCAACAAAACAGTGATCAAAGGAAAACGCTCACTACCGAACTGGGAAATCAATGGCTTAGTTGAGTACATGTCAGGTGGGCCTCAGCCAGGTGGCTTCTACTTTGCCATTCCACATGGCGCCCACACAGTGAGGCTAGGAAATGAAGCATCAATCTCTCAAACTGTGACTGTCAACACTATTGGTGCAATCTATTCTCTCACCTTTGGAGCCACAAGAACCTGTGCACTTGATGAGGTGTTGAGAGTCTCTGCCTCTGGTTTCTCTGCTGATCTTCCAATTCAGACCTTGTATAGCAGTGATGGTGGTGATACTTATGGGTGGGCTTTCATGGCTAGTTCTAAGGTCACTTTTCATAACCCTGGGGTTCAAGAGGACCTTACTTGTGGACCCCTATTGGATGCCATTGCTATCAAAAGAGCTTCCTCCTCACTTATACTAGAGGTAAGTATGTCCTCTTCTTTTAAATTTTATTTTAGTGTACATGGGGTTTGAGATGTGATTAATTTTGAAAAAATTAAAGCGTATGTCTTAAAAAAAATAAATTAAATCAGTGGTAAATTTTATTAACTTCAATAATTAATTTTTGCTATGAATTTGTAAATATTTTGTGAAGGTACATTGATTTGTAATTTTCCGATAGTATCACTGTTATACTCATATCACTCTCTTAATAAGAATTACATACACAAGATTTAGGCTAAATTACACTAGTAGCTTCTGTAATTTGCTTATTGTGTCAATTTATTCTTTGTAGTTGCAGTTGTATCAATTTCACCCTTTAATGTTTATATTGAGTCGTCTAAATTGATATCTACAAAAAAAAAAATTGAAGAGAAATCAAGGGAAAATTGGTGCATTCAAGTGAATAAACATTTCAAATTGGATGCTAATTCCTTAGTGGATGGATTATTTTGCCCATCCATTTCAGTCCTATTTATAAATGAACATTATTAATTAGACTAAATTGATACAATGTAAAAAATTAAATGATAAAATTAATACAAGGATCAAACTAACACAATAGATAAACTACAGAGACTACAAGTTTAATTTGCCCGTTATTTTTTCTTTTTTTACTTCTCATGGGAATGTCATGTGTATGTCTACTCTTGACCCAATAGGACAATAATGTAGAATGTTTGTTGTGTGAATTAGGTACAAATATAATTTTCCTTTTAGTAGTACTTACCAAAATTGTCCAAACCCCCAAAATTATAGGTTCACAGACTTGGCCATACATTTTCACTACCAAAAATGTACATGATTGATTTGGAATATGGAACAAAGGATCCCAAGCTCAAATCTATTGATTTTGGAATCTACACCTATTCAAATGAACTCTAAAATCTATAATATTTGATACTTCTAGTTTTGGGCATACAATTATCAAATAGCAACTAGGGTCAGCCCAAGAAATAGACAAGCAAACAGAAATTATTATTCCGGTCAGAAAGATTATGTGACCGTGTGCCTATTTAATAGTGTATTGTCATTCCTTAATTATTTTTTAATTTTTAGCTCTATGTAACTTCTAAATCCCCTACTATTAGTTAGGCACACCGCCAATATAAAATTTCTGAAAACAAGATAATTACTCATGAACAAAGTTGTTGTTTACAGCCTAAATTTTTATTGAAATTGTGGCCAAAAAAATCGATCCTTATATGAAGTCTAAAAAAAATTGTTCCAACCCCATAATTAACTTTATGGATTTGAGATTTCAAAAATGTTTGAAACACGTAATTTATCACCCTTAAAAACTACTCTTAAACCCTAATGATGTGTATAGCAAGTGTCAAATTTTGATTTATTAAATATTTCATCATGTACGGTCTAACATCAATGTCACGTCATTAGAGATCATTTAGGAGTGATAAATTAGGAATTATTGTCAAATTTAGAGTTCTAAACCAAAAAGGCACCTCCATAATGGAGGTGTCTTATATTGTCCTAGAAGTCCATCTTGAATATAGTTTAATTATCGTGATTTGTACAAGAAGAAAAGAAGCATTTAATACAAAACTACATATATTATGCATGCAATACGAGGCAATCTTAAAACATACAAATCAAGAAATAGTTATAACAGTTGTATAATTATTATTTTTAAGTCCAAATTATTTAAAATCATACATTGCCACAATCCACTTATGATTCTTAGCTACTAGTGTAGAGCAACACAACAATCAAATAAAAATACCTAGACCGGAGAGGATGTCGTGGGAAGAGAAGATGGATGCTGCTGCTGCATCCTTTGCACCCAACCTCTTCCAGAGTTGAACTTGTTTCGCACCCAATCAAATGAATTTGCAATTGTCTGTGAGTTGAAATTGTCTCGCACCCAACCTCTTGCAGAGTTGAACTTGTTTCGTACCCAATCAAATGAATTTGCGATTGTCTGTGAGTTTAAATTGTCTTGCACCCAACCTCTTGCAAAGTTGAACTTGTTTAGCACCCAATCAAATGAATTTGCCATTGTTTGTGAGTTTAAATTGTCTCGCACCCAACCAATTGCAATTTCAATTCTCTCATGAAAATAAAACAAGGCGGCAACTGCAAGAATTATGGGCAAGGATGCATATAAAACAAATTGTCCAAGCAAATTTGACAAAAGAATTGAGAACAGAGAGGCACAAGAAAAAGTTCCGGAGCTAAAAAGAACATAGCTTAAGATTTGAGAGCAAGTTTCACCGTCGAATGTCCTTGCAATCATGAGTCCCAGAGTCGGCCAGTAGATGACTGTGGCAAATAAGAAAGCCCACAAGTTTGCATGGTGTGTTTCCATTGGGCTCAGTGTCTTGCCAATGTACGTCAAACTAGTGACGGCCAATAGTAAATGGAATGAGCTATTGGAAGACGGCATGGGATAGAGGACTGTCACAATAAATTCATGCATCCAAAATAAAAATTAATAAATAAATAACACTGCTTTCAAAAACTTTTAGCAAAAAATTAGTAGACCCATATACTGTTGACAGAGTTGCCAACCTGTGGGTTTGCTCAATTTTTGGGTCTACTCATTTAACAAAACAACTATGTCAACAATATATGGGTCTACTCATTTTTTGTTAAAAGTTTTTGAAAGCAGTATTATTTATTTATTAATTTTTGTTTTGAAATAATACTTCTTTTCTTCTTGTACAAATCATGATAATTAAATTATATTCAAGATGGATTTCTAGGACAATATAAGACACCTCCATTATGGAGGTGCCTTTTTGGTTTAGAACTCTACATTTGACAATAATTCCTAATTTATCACTCCTAAATGATCTCCAATGACGTGGCATTGATGTTAGACCGTACATAATGAAATATTTGATAAATCAAAATTTGACACTTGCTTCATTAGGGTTTAAGAGTAGTTTTTAAGGGTGATAAATTAGGTGTTTCAAACATTTTTGAAATCTCAAATCGATAGAGTTAATTATGGGGTTGGGACAATTTTTTTTAGACTTAATATAAGGACAGATTATTTTGGCCACAATTTCAATAAAAATTTAGGCCATAAACAACAGTTTTGTTCGTGAGTAATTATCTTGTTTCAGAAATTTTATATTGGCGGTGTGCCTAACTAATAGTAGGGGATTTAAAAGTTATATAGAGCTAAAAAATAATTAAGGAATGACAATACACTATTAAATAGACACACGGTCACATAATCTTTCTGACCGGAATAATAATTTCTGTTTGCTCATCTATTCCTTGGGTTGACCCTAGTTGCTATTTGATAATTGTATGCCCAAAACTAGAAGAATCAAATATTATAGATTTTAGAGTCCATTTGAATAGGTGAAGAATCAAATATTGAGAAGAGGGGTTGGTTTCAATAGCAGAGGAAGTGATCTCAGGAGAGTCTGTGCTTGATTTCTCAGATCGGTCTTAGAGTGATTTTGATTTTGAAGTTCTCTCTCTCGATTTCAAAGCTTCACCGCGAGGTATTGATTTCTCTCTCTCAAGCTCTTCCTTCCTGCCTCTTTCGATTTCGTTATTGTGATCTATTGCTTATTTGTGTTGAAACCTGTAATCATTGACATACTGTTGTTGCTACTTATAAAATATTTATATGAGCCTGTCTTGAAATTTTGTTGTTGTTGGGCCAGAAGATTAGTCATCACTTCCATTCCCCAATTCCAGAAAAATGGTGTAGTTCCAAATCGAGCACTAACAGTTGGTACTCGTAGGACCTCATGGGCACTTCTCACCTCTGGCAAATTCCTAAAAACAATGTTCTATGATTTAAGCTCTATCATTAAAATCTAGTGCAAACTCTAATCATTGAATTTAATTTAAGTACTGACTGTATGTTGATTGTGGAACTTAATTTTTTTTTTTTGTGGCAAGCCTTTGAACATATATTCTTCACCATATATTCTTGAGGGCAAGATCTACAGCTGCAAACACTGCCGAACCCATCTAGCTCTCTGTGAAGACATCGTTTCCAAGGTTTCTTTCTCTAATCAATCTATGCTTTCTTGTTTTCTTTTCCATTTTCACAAGATTTTCTGCTTTGATCTTAGTCTTGTTGACTATTTGCTTCTTATTTGATGACCCCCCCCCCCCCCCCCCAAAAAAAAAAAAAAAAAAAAAAAGTATTTAGTTTTTTTTATTGATGATTGGATGACTGTTTTGATATGGTGATTTTGCTTATGACTATGGTACTTACTAATGTGGAATTGATGAGTGTTTATTGTATGTTGTTATTTACAATTAGATACAAGTGATTGTTTGAGTTGTTTGTGGTCTAATCTTTGGTTATTTGTTTTTTAAACCTAGGCAAAGTTTGTATCATTGTCTTGTTTTCTCTGAGGATTCCAAATTCTCCCCATCTAGAAAATGAGGAACCCCCATTTTGTCCTTTGACTATGAGTTTTGCTTAACTAATTTAATTCCAATGATATGCTCAATATTAATATTAAGATTATTGAGTGTCCAAAAATTGGATTCGAGTGAAGACCAATATGGGCTTAAATGGAGCATGATGGTCAAAAAAGGATTGTAGCAGCCCAAAATAGTTGAATGCAGCTTTGTAATCCTCGGAAGCTCTTTGCTTTGTAGGCCTTGGCAATAAGCAATTGTGCCAGCATTTACAATAGGTCTTAATTGGCAATTGAGTTTTATTGATATTGTCGGTTAAAAGGTACAGTAATTCTTAGCACTTAGGAGAGTTTTCGTGGAAATAAGGGTTTTCGCGGCGTTTTTTTAAACGTCATTTTTGTTAATATTTTTGTCAATCTATTGAGTGATCAGTAGTTATTTATTTGGTTTAGACATGTATTTGGAATAGAGTAGTACTAGTAGAGTTCAAAATCTGCTTTGTGGAACCAGGGATTGCAAAGTTTATTGGTTCTAGCTGATTTTTAGGAGTTAAGTTTGTGAATCTTTTGTACTTATTCCAGTTACAAGATTAGGGGCTTTAAGCAGGAAATAAGAGTGAAAGATGAGACTGTAAATGGAACTTACTGTCTACATGCAAATAAATAAGGAAATTAATTGTTCCAATGAGATAAAAAGATTGTGAATAATGAATGATAAAATACTTCCAAGCTTACAAATTAATATATTTATAGATTCACTAAAAAAACATATGAAAACACACAAATCATATATTTGCAGTGAGTGAACATTAATATTTTTCTTCTACGAACCATACTTGTTGCCATTGAAAGGGTGAAAAACATAAAAACAGAGGCAACTAAAAGAGAAAGAAAAACAAACAGATCCTAAATTTCTAGTGGAGTATTTCTTTGTTACTTTATTGGCCTGAAAGTTGATTGGAAACCTTTCATTTATTTCTAGTGGAATATTTGTTCAAATAACATTACTATATGCATTAGTTTTTCATTTATTTCATTACTGTATGCATGCATACCAAATGATGCTCCACATATTCAACAAAACTTCAAGTCTTTTTATGATGATGGAAGCTAGAGAACTTCTTTGGAAAATAAACCAACCAGAGAACTCAGAAAAAATATACAAAATACTCAATTAATCACTCCTCAACTTGAAATTGCAGGGTGTGGATTGAATACATCAAACAAAATGGGAAAGGAAGGTGGAAAAAAAAAAAAAAAAAAAAACTCCCAGCAGAAAATAGGAGATAGAAAACTCAATGGTTCAGTCACCAAGCTCAAATCCATAAATTGAATTCGATTACTCAAGCTCGTGTATATGAATGACATCCTTGACGAGGTCTGCTACTATGTTCTGTTTTTTTTTTTTGTGTGTGTGTGTGTTATCAATTCATGCTACATTCATGGAAAAAGTGTAATAAATTATTGACAATCTATCCTTGAATGTTGCTTTTTGGCATTTATTATATCAACTATGTTTTATTCCAAAGAATTAATTCTTGACTCTGAAGAACATATGTCATCAATTAATAAACTGTGTTCTTATGTGCATGCTTGTCTAGTGCTCTAGATTTCATTGTTAAGATAAATAAAATGTGGGCTCACCCTTCTTCCTGCACTTGATTTAGCGAAAGCTTAGTTAATGAAATTTGTTGTACCTCTTTTTGTTAAGCTTGATCTAGATCTAAAGAAATTAGTTTTTAGACTGATCACATTGTCAGATCTGGATGTTGGACTAGTGAAGTGCAATATCCAAATAGGCGTAGTAATATCCAAATAGTTTTTATTTTTTAAATCCTTTTGCTAATTAGAGCCATATTGGTGTATTTAGAACATAATGTTATGTATTTTTTCTTCTTTTTGTTCACCGTATATCTTTTTGATAATCCCTTCGTAGACTTAATGTTGACTTTTAGCTATTTCACAAGTGGTCTGAGAAACAGTCACCCTTGTGTAAGAAATCAATTATTGGATTGAAGGTGTGCTTATGATGGTCAATTGTTGACTTGGCATATTAATTACTTAATAGTGCATTATTTCAAAATTAATGTCCATGTTGATCTAGATCTGGCCTTTTGATTATTAACTTATAAGACAATTTAAGGTCCACGTTGCTCTTGTTAAATTATGCTGTGTATGCCGCACTCGTTTGGTAACTTTTTTCATATATTTCTTGTACAGCTTGGGAGCCTTTGCTTGGACCAAACCAGTGGTACTGCCAAATGGTACATATTCTTTTCTCATATAATTTGTACCTCTTCAACCTCAATTTTAAATCTCTTATTTTTTTACTTAATAATGCATTATTTCAAAATTAAACAAAGCCTTAATGTTTGGTAACCATTGGTATGTTGGTCAGTAACTTGAAAAGAAAAAAATCATCCTTGCTGTCGACTATTTTAATTGTGATTTATTTTCTTTTCCTTTGTGGTGTGTTTTAATTATTTGTAGGGTGGGAATGACTCTAGGGAAGAGAGTGACAACATTGATTGGGATACTGTAGATGAACTAGAAATTCAGAATTTTCCTTTGTCTTCCTGTTCAAGTTTGACAAATCCTGGCGGAGAAGCTATTGTTATGTGCTGGAGAGGTAAATATTGTAGGCTTATAGCAGAAGCTATAGTGATTTTTTTTTAGTTGTGGCATCAAAATTATTGGCGACTGGGGAATTGCTATACACCTAGAGAAGGAAATTTTGTCTTTTTTAGTAATCCTAGCAGTAACTGATTACTATTGTTGAATGTTATGAACCCATGTGGGACATCGTTGAAATGCTTGTGCATGTGGCCCATACTGTGTATGGGCTTGCCTAAAATTCTCATGGTAAAAAAGCACTTCACTGTAGACTGGTACTTGAATATTATCACACGGTGCTGGAGTGCCCAAACACTAGAATGATTTTTTCTTCTTAATTTTGAAGGGAGCTCAGCCTTAACAAGTGGCATGAATATAATATTTTGATGAAACCTGTCTGTAAAATCTACTACCTTGTCATTCTTGCTGAATGTGGTTGAGACGATAATTTATTTTTTTCAAAAATGGCTCGTAAGATGATGTTACTTTTTATATGTTCTATATTTCTCTCTGTTTTGCAACACCTCAAGAATTTATGTTCGACATTTGTTTATCAAAATTCTGATGCATCACATAATGCCTACACCAGGTTTTGGAAGAGGTGAAATGAGGACATTGGTGAAGTTTTGGTGTTCCAGCTTCCTTTTCTAAGAATCAGCATTCTAATTCATAGTGGATGCCAAGGTGATATACATAACAAAGAAGCAGGAGCATATTAGGTAATTAAACATCTATTTTACCTTTTTAACAAATTGAACCAGTATATTAGGTAATTCATCATCCCCTCCCTCCTCTTTCCCCTTCTTTCCCCCCACAGAAAACCATGTTCGATCCAAAAACTGAACTTGCAGAGGATTTACTTCTCATTTGATCTTTCAAGAGGATTTACTAATACTAGATTATTTGATATCATTTTTTCCCCCCTTGAGTTGGATGATTATGCTGCTGCTGATGATCAATATGAACAAAAACTGAAGAAAGAAACTTTTGGTATTTTTCATGTTGGCAACGTAAGATAGATTTGTAAATTTTCTTATTTGGAAATGCATAACATTTTTTTTTAACAAATCGGACTTTTTTGAGGTGAGGCGCTTATTTAATCTACATTTGAGCTGGTCACTGTAGTTATGGAGATGGAGAGCCATGATAATGCTGCAAGATTCTACAAATGGTTTACTGTGGTGGGTAGTTTTGTCACTGTCGAACTAACTTTAGTAGTGCATTGTTTTTAGAAATTTGCGTGAAGATTCTACAAATGATGCTTACGCTTTGATTTGCTGTGTTTAGTAGTTAGCTAAATGAAATTATTTAGTGCTACATCAGTTGTTCAGTCGTCCGGTGAACAGTTTCTGTGTTTGGTTTTGGTGTTCCATCCTCTGGGTGCGTAGCATCGCTCTATTATTATTGATAGCATTGTTACATACTTGAACGCATATAAACAAAATCTTTTTGACTTGTTTCTCAATTGATTTTCAATTTGAGAAGTTTCATATTCTTAACAATTTATAGGAACCCAGGGCAGTGATTAAGTCAAGTGGCAGTGGATTTTCTTAAATCTATTTTTATTCTTTTTGGTTATGAGGAAAGCAAAAAGAAGGAAATGTGGTGGAAAACAGGGACACTCTGTCCTATTCATCTGTGTTGCCATGTTCAGTTGCTATGATATTGTTATCTAGCTTTGTTTAGGAGATCTTCTGAGATTTAGATCAACCCTCTCCTACTGTATGCTGTTTTTTGCCATAGATTTGTCACTGCTTTATTTCTTTCTGCAAACAAATCTTGATTATTATTTCTCGCTGCTCATGTTCAGACAAGATGCTGTTTTTGGAAGTGAATTATCATCTTGTCGATGTCATAGGTTTTGTTGGTGAGCTGCATCCTGACAAGAACAGTGATAACAAGAAGCATGTGCTTTACACAAAAACATTATTGTTACATACAAGGATTAGGTCCTTTGCTTATGAGCCATTTAATTTTTTGGTTGAGAATTGTGAATTCAATTTTTGGATATGTTATTTTGTGGATAATGTTAAAACATCATTTGTGGATATGTTATTTTTTCGGTAATGGTGATTGGATATTAAATTGAATGAGAAAGTAAATTAATGATGCATTTACTATTTGAATGGGAGTTATTATTTCATATTAGTGTTGTTCAGTTTTATTATAGGCATTTTTTTTAGTTCAATCACATAAAATTAGCACAATTAAAAAAAAAAAAGAAAAAAAAAGAAAAAAAAAGATATCACGACATTTTTTAGAACGCCACCTAAACTTTAAAGCTAACGGTCAGTTTTCAAAAAAAAGATATGACGGCGTTTCGAAAACGTCGCTAAAATCATAGTGACGTCATAGTACTGTTAGGGTGGGACATTTGGCCGCGTTTTTAAAAATGCCACCTATAGTAATAGAACGGCGTTTTTAAAGTGCGATAAAGTTATTGTGAGGGCAAAATTGTCGGCGTTTGGTACTAAACGTCACAAAAAGAATTAGCGGCGTTTTTGCTACCAAATTGTCGGTGTTTTTGCCACTAAAAGCTGAATTTCCTGTGGTGAATGCACCAATTTTCCCTTGATTTCTCTTCAATTTTTTCTGTAGATATCAATTTAGATGACTCAATATAAACATTAAAGGGTGAAATTGATATTACTGGAACTACAAAAAATAAATGGACACAATAAGCAAATTACAGAAGCTACTAGTGTAATTTAGCCTAAATCTTTTGTATGTAATTCTTATTAAGAGAGCGATATGAATATAACTGTGATACTATCGAAAAATTACAAATCAATGTACCTTCACAAAATATTTACAATTTCATAGCAAAAATTAATTATTGAAGTTAACAAAATTTATCACTGATATTTTATTTTATTTTTTATTTTTTTAGTTTATATTTTTTTTAAAACATACGATGTAATTTTTTCAAAATTAATCACATCTCAAACCCCATGTACACTAAAATAAAATTTAAAAAGGGAGGACCTACTTACCTCTAGTATAAGTGAGAGTGAGAGGGGAAAGCTCTTTGATAGCAATGGCATCCAATAGGGGTCCACAAGTAGGGTCCTCTTGAACCCTAGGGTTATGAAAAATGACCTTAACAGGTCTGTGATGAAAAATGACCTTGACTACGTCCCTGCCCTTTGTAAACACCGCTCGTTGCTCCTACCGATTGAATGGTCTGGTGAAGTGTTCGGATCGCTGCAATGTGGGCGGTTCTCTTTCGGCGACGTCGTGAGAAGTCCATTGAACCTTATCATTTAAAGGAAGGAGAAGTCGTAATAAGGTTTTCGTAGGTGAACTTGCGGAAGGATCATTGTTGATGCCTATACACAGCAGAACGACTCGCGAACTTGTCATTATTGCTGGTGAAAAAAGAGGCGGGTCGTCGGCTCCCTCCTGCTACCCCTCGTCGGGAGTGTGCTCGGAGCCCTTCCAGGGGCGACGGGTGCCATTCCTCGGCAAACCAACAAACCCCAGTGCGAATTGCGCCAAGAAACTCGAACAAAGAGTACGCTCGGTGCATCTCACGAAAAAACTAAATGACTCTCGGCAACGGATATCTCGGCTCTTGTATTGATGAAGAACGTAGCGAAATGCAATACTTGGTGTGAATTGCAGAATCCTGTGAACCATCGAGTCTTTGAAAGCAAGTTGTGCCCGAAGCCATTAGGTTGAGGGCATGTCTGCCTGGGCATTTCACATTACATCGCCCCTGTCCCCGAAGGGTTGTAGGTAGATGTTGGTCCCCCGCGTACGATCGGCCTAAAAACAAGTCCCTCGCGGCGGACGACGCGTCGCAACGAGTGGTGGTTGACAAACCGTTTGGTCGTGTTGTGTGCGTCCCAGTCGTTACAAGAGGTCTGTTGTGACCTGTTCTTGGCGCTTCGATATGATTGACCGTCGGGATTACCCGTTGAGTTGAAGCATATCAATAAGCGGAGGAAAAGAAACTTACAAGGATTTCCTTAGTAATAGCGAGCGAATCAGGAATCGCCCAGCTTGAAAATCAAGTGACCCCGTTGTTCGAATTGTAGTCTGGAGAAGCTTCCTCAGTGGCAAACTAGGCCTAAGGCCCCTGGAAAGGGGCGCCAAAGAGGGTGAGAGCCCCATCATGCTCGAACCTTGTCGCACTACGAGGCGTTGTCATCCTTGACTATTGGAAATTGGGTCGGGTTTAGAACCTGGACCCAATTGGGTCGCCCATGGTGGCATGACCTGATTAGGAGAGATCTAAATAAAATAATAGATTATATTTCAAGATATGAGATAATTTTGATATGGGATAATCTTGATATGAATAATTGTTAATATATTAAATGATAATTATTAATTATATATTATTGATATGTGATAGATATTATCTAGGATAATACGTCTATCTTGTGGGTCTTTTAAGTCTCCTAAATAAACAGACCTTGAGCTCTGTATTTTACACAACAAAATGATACATTCTCTCTTCTAATAAACCATTTCGCCTTTGTATTGTGAATAGTGTGGGTAGTTCTCTAGTAGTTATATTCCACTACTGGGAATTATTCGAAAACATCAATGGAGGCATGTGATTCACCCACATGATCCGTGAATTCGGTTGAGCGTGTAAGGTATGCCCAAATCCGTTTATTTCAGTTGATTATTATTTCATATTTTTTCAACATTGGTATCAGAACTATTGTTGGGTGTTTTCATGTTATTTGTGCATGAATATATGTATAGATATGATTTGTGCGTAAAATTGATATTTTTTGAACGATCTCTAATTGTCCTGAATTTCATATATGTTGTAGTCTATATTATTTAGATCATATTTGTAAAGTTTAGCAAAAATCGAACGGTCGGATTTTGAAAATAATAGAGATTCATATTTAATTTTTTATAATTTGACTACATGCTGGTTTTACATGTTTTGTTTTTATATTATGAAAATTATATATTTGGAATCCTTGTTTCGAGACCTTCGAAACGGTATGTTATGGGTTTGATTCCGACTTACGGTTGAAGAGAAAACTCAAACCCTAATTCGGGTGAAAGTTGAGGCGTGGAAGGCAGAGAACGTTGGCTGTATATGGCTGTACTATGTGCTGATGTCATCGTACATACATGCTGATGTAAGTGTTGGAGCGCGTGATGACACGCGCGATGATGGCTGCTGATGCATGCTGAAAGAGACGCTGGTTTGGCTGTTGATGATTTAAGGCCCTGTTTGTTTTGGTTTTTAATTCAAAACTACGTTAATTGCTTCTATATTATTCCTTATAATTCTAATTGAAGCATGGCCTATACTGTTGGATTCATAATTAATTTTTCTACAAGTTAAAGTTTCAGAATTTTATGAAAAATAAAATATTTTTCATTAATGAATAATTCAATATTTTTACGGTAAATTGCGCTTAGGGGAGCATGACTTGGATTATGGAATTGAAATTTTTACAATAGACTACTGTTATGTAATCTTATTTATTGGTATAAGTTTTTTATTTTTCTAAATTCTGTAATATTTATTTCTGATTTTTTCGTGTAATTATTAATTGCTTGTAATTCTAGAAAATTTCAAAAAATTGCAAAAATTATAAAAATATGTTATGACATTATTTAAATATTATATACAACATATTAAGTTCTTTTAAATGATTAAAACTTGTAGTCTATTGTTATTTTAAATAGTATATTGGTGAATTTTAATTCTATGATTAAATATTCTAGCATGTTTTCTTTTATGAATTCACATTCAGATGCTATTGTATGGAATTAATATTTTATCATGCTTTAGACATGCCATAGTGGAAGGTTGGTCGGTTGAGAGAAATCTTTGTAGATTTATTCCCGAAAAGTAATTTTTTGCGCATGAATTAAATTAAATTTAAGATAATTGTCACTTGTGGTGTAAGAGATGATTACGAGCATAACGGATCTTCGATCTTGCAACTTGTGTAATATTGTCACTATTTAATTTAGATTTTTGCGGCAAAATTTAATTATAATATGCTAATCAAATTAATCTCAATGCGTATTTTTTTTCTTCTCTAAATTGACTTAGCTTATGGAAGTTAATTTGGTTGACCAAGACACAGTAGAGATGTTTAAATGTGAACAATATAATCCTATTCTTTAGATGAGCAAAAGTCTTAGAGACTTTAGGTCAAACCATAATTAAGCCAAAGTAAGGAAACATGACTCAATGTCGCCGTGGTTTTGTTGCCTTGTTTGGCACAATAAAAATTGGTGTGTGCGCTATGATTAGCGGCATGCTAAGCAATTTTGTTTGGCGAGTTTGGAGTTGTGGGATTTGTAAGCCCTCAATAGATCTAGATGTGATCTTGACTACTGAGCTGCGTAGATTGATTTTGTAATTTGACTTTTAATAATGTTGCATCATTGGATGAAACAATATCTAAGAGTTACATCATCCAAGATATGCGAGCTTAAATGAGTTAGTCATTAAGTGTAAGACGAGTAGCCAGTATGAGCAGTGTTTTGCTCTCTACCCAACTGATGAAAGTGGATGGAGCAAAATTTCACGCACTATAATAGTGTGTGCTGAAGTATCACTTGAAGTTAAAAGATTAGCGCTTAGAAGCTGCAAAATTTATTAGCACTAAGTGAAAAGATTAGCGCCTAGTGGCTACAAAATCTATTAGCATTGCCAACTTATCTAAGTCTGGGCACTTACTGTTTCCACACTTGAGTGTGTGAGACATGAGGAGGTGCTTCTTTGTATGATTCCTTAGCTAGGCCAACGCTTTTGAATGACGTTTACCACTAAGCGCAAAAGTTGCAGCATAGTAATGAAAAGGTCAAGGCCAACAAGGTTGTTATGACTCTAAGAATTTGATGCATTGCTCGTGAGAGCATTGTATTGATAATTCGTACTTAAGTTACTTCAGGAGCTGTCATAGATTGATAACTTATTCTCTCCTTCTTGTGGATAGTAGAATTAATTGCAACTAACTATGAAGCGAGAAACAGAGATGGCAAGAGGAGTATCGTCATGTTTCAACTAGATGCAGTAAAGTGTATAGAGAATAAAATTGACTTGAAGGTGTAGGGGATTAGCACTTACTAGTTAAATTCGCGATTTAGGTGTACTTGATATCTCCATCCTTTTATGATCTAGTGAACATGAATTAGTCGTAAGTCATTACCTAGTTAGGCCTAAACCTTTACACTTGTCTTTGAGAACTCACACATTAGGATGATTGGAATTAGTTTATGACATTAGTTATGAACTGGTGGCTTATTATACTTAATCACATTAATGAGAAGATGACATGGATGGTTTGAGTAGGCCCTTTCGAGCCCACTCGCTTGTAACATCCTGCTCTCATGTGAATATGTAACTTTGTTCGCAATGGTTGCGCACAAGTAAGTAAGAAAGCCGCAGAAGAGGATCTATACTGGCACATTTAGTCCACTATGATATTTGTGACTGGATATGTGTAAAGGTATGATAGCTAGCCCTAATCTTGACACATTTATAGATTACGATACGCATCTTAGTCAAGACTATTTGATCTCTCATATGTCAAAAGTTTTGAGATGATTTTTTGTACATATGGGGTCGAGATCAATTAGATAAGAGCTTCGGTGCTTTTAGTTTTGACCAAGGTGGTGAGTATCTATTTGAATTGTTTTTTAGAAATCTATGTGAAGAGAAATGGATGCTTAGAAAATTGATTATTCCCAGTACTCAGCAACACAATGGTGAAGTAGAGATAATGAATTAAGTATTGTTTATGTTAGGTGGATAGTGGCGGAATATGTTTCCTAATTGGAAATTGCACTTTAGTTTGTTTCCTATGTCCCTAACTAAGTGTCCTCCATACCAGATTTTACACTCTATTTAAGTAATGGGTTAGCGGAGAGTCATTTGTGGGCAATCTGTAACCATTAAGCAGCTTATCTTTATTTTACTTCTCATAAGGTTGCAAAGTTAAGACCTAGAGTTCTATGGCGCATTATTGTATACTGTCTTGTAAACGCTTTGGGTCATGTGGCTCATTATTGTTTGCTATCATGTAAACCCTCCAGGTCATGTGTTTATAGGTGAGTAGCTTTGTGGGAGTGTAACTAAGTCACATAAAGTTTTATTAGTAAAGGTGATGTGAATAGAGTTTTGGAACTCTATAAGGTAGAGAATTCTAAGTATGGCGCTTTATGTAGCCTAGTTGAGAATGGAAAGAAATTTCCAATATCCTAGGGATAGTGGGAGCGACGTGCTTACTAGTGGATTACTCCATTAGAGAAGAATACTCTACATTCTTAGTTGCATAGTAACGAATGTGAAATTTTTCCATATCATCACTGGGTGATTGAGAGGGAAACATTTATGATTGTTCTGCAAGATGATAAAGAGCCTAAGATAATGCCAAAGGCTCTCTAGTCCCCTACTGTTAGAAAAGTGGATCAATGTTGCACATTTTAAGACAGTCTTTGAGGATTAACCATTTCTAGGATTTGGTTGAGTTTCCATTATGACGCAAAACCGTTCTAAAGTTATACGCGATTTGGATAGTCACTTTTTGAGACATAAGGCTAGCTAGATACCAAAAAAAGGCACCATTGAAGAAGGTGTAGACCATGATAAGACTTCCTCCTGGGGAGTGAGGTTACTTTAACTTAGGCCACGATTGACATGAGTTTGGAACTTTACTTTGTGGACATTGTGACCCCAACTTCTCGGAATTGGATAAGTAGATCCGTAAGGATTTAACTTTTACTTTTATGGCGAAAAGTTAGGAGCGCAAAAAGATTGCTAGTTCCAATAAATCTTTTACAGCCTAAAATAGTTATCTAAATAGTGGTTCTTAGATTTCATCGAGCTATGATGGGCCAACGATGATCGATGAAGACCACTGAGGTATGATCAATGGTCTAAAGGAAGTTTTTCCTTACTTAGTGATTATGAGCTAGGAATTTATAAGGTTGTCGTCACCTAGGATTGACAGTCCTCTGTTTAGATATGATGGACATGGGTGATGTAATTTATATGCTCGGATGTACGATCCTTAGGGATTGTTTTGGGAGAATTCTTGATTTGTCTTTGATGACTTACATAAGGAATATCCTAGAATGATTCTAGATGCAAAATTGCAAACCCATTGACTTACCTATTCGGTAAAAGCTAGAGTCTCAGACATTAAGTGAATCCTTAGATTGTCTCTAGGAGAAACAAATGACATATATTCCTTGATCTTTTTGTTGTGGGAGCCTGAAGTACACTATGTGGGCGTATTCGACATGATGAGTGTTATCTTTGGTAAATGGTCAACTGAGTAGTTTAGACTTTGACCTTGCTTATTAGACAGTGGATAGGATGCTCTACTGGTAGTATATAAATCTGCCCCTTGTAAGATTCAATGCGCATGTTGGACGCATCTTGAATGAAAGCAAATTGGTCACCCAAATATCTTTAGAGAGGTAATTACGTAAGAGGTAGTGATCATGAACCATTTCATGTGAGGCGTACAAGGTAGATTCCGTTGTATATGCTTATCGCAAGAGGTGCTGATAAGGCTTATGTTTGGAATCTAGAATTGCGCAAATTGTGGTTATGTTTTTTCAATTAATCACTTATTTGTTATGAGATTGTGGGATATTGATACTATTATGCTTTGTATCATAATGATTAGTAAATGATGATGTCAGTAGGCAAGATTGGCTTACTCACACAAGCAATCGCCTTTGGCGTTTGGGAGCGAGCAAGGATAAGATTAGTGGTTTATTTTATTTGAAGCTAAGAGAGGCTTAAATTATCCACTATGTACGTCGCCTTGGTTACAACCAAGATGAGGTCTGTTAAAGACCAGACATTGATGTTAGTACCTACTTTCGATGTTGTGCCTGTTATGATTAGCCAGATGTGAGATCTCATTTGGTGCCTAGAAGGTGAGCAAATAGAGAATTTGGGTTAGGTGCTAGAAAATGACTAGACTAATATCTGTACGGTGTAACAAGTATGACGTCACTCTTTGGAAGAGTTACTCCACCATAGCATGTATTCATACTACATGTGCTTGGTGACCGAGTAATGAGGTGAGAGAATGGATCCCTATTTCCTTATCGTGTGAGTCTTACGTGTCATTATTGATATGACTTTCATTTATGTATCCTTTTGTGACCATTGACTATGTCATAAGGTAAGGGATTGATGTTCTGCTACTTTGGTATGTTGCCTGCGGTCTTGTATGATTCGGCCTTAAGGGACATCATTGGGAAAGTGGTCAATCTTAAACTAAATGGCATGAGGGCGAAGGGAAAATCATCTAGTATTACACCACTGTTGTATATTCACTGCCGGCAACTTACATCGCTTTGTATGAGAGGCAAATTAAGTGTGAATATGTTGCAAGAATTGAGAGGGTCAAACATGCCCTTTTGAGGGATTATAGATGTTTTTTGGACCGGTGTACTTAGATGGGTCTGGGGTATATAAGACACTATTTTTATTTTCGGGTTGATGTCTTTATGCTGGCTCTTTTTTAAGTTTCTAGTGTAGAGCTCTCACATGCAGGTGTTCTCAGTGGTCGCATGGTTCGTTGGCCAATATGATTGTGTTTATTTGGTAGATTGAGATACAAAAGGCGCGGTGTCATGCCAATGCATGTTCAAGTGGGAGATGTTCGAAATTGGGTTGGGTTTAGAACCCGGACCCAATTGGGTCACCCATAGTGTTAGGAGAGATCCAAATAAAATAATAGATTATATTTTAAGGTATGAGATAATCTTGATATGGATAATTGTCAATATATTAGATGATAATTATTAATTAGATATTATTGATATGGGATAGATATTATTTGGGATAATATGTCTATCCTATTTGTCTTCTAACTCTCTTATATAAACAGACCTTAGGTTTTGTATTTCACACAACAAAAATGATATGTTCTCTCTTCTCATAAACCATTCCTTCTTTGTACTGTGAATAGTGTGGCTAGTTCTCTAGTAGTTATACTCCACTACTGAGAATTATTCAAAGACATCAATGGAGGCACGTGATTCACCTACATGATCCATGGATTCGGTTTGAGCATGTAAGGTATGTCCGAATCTGTTTGTTTCCGTTGATTATTATTTTTTAGTTTTCCTACATTGACCAACATTCACCATCTTCTAGCATCATCTTCTAAGGTAAATGCGGCTAACAGAACTTTTTGTGCTTCGGTGCACGGAAAGACTTCAAATAATTTTTCAATTCTGAGAACCCATTCCTTGGCTTTCAAAGGATCAACTCCTCCATAGAACAGTGGTGGTTTCATTTTCTTAATCTCTTTTGTCAAAGCAATAGTTTTGTCATCCACTTGATGTTATTGCATACGTGGTGGCAGATGTTCTTGTCGTACTGGCTACTATTGTTATTGTCTTAAGCCTTCAGCCATTTCTTGTATCATTCTTTTCATTCTATCAAGTCAGACTGCGGAAGATTCTTCCAACTCATCTACCCTTGTCTTACCATGGTCTATTTGAACTCATATTATGATAAACACAAAAATATACACATATACACATAGGCACATATTCTCATATTCGCATTTTCACATACCCTGAATGCACAAATAATTATATACTTGTCAGATGAATGCAACTGATATCCATTCTAGACATTCTAATGCTCAATGGACACGTGTGTGAGGTATTAACTCGTGCTCCGATACCACTCTGTTACGACCTGAACCTGCCTCTAGAGGTTTGGATCATAACCGACCAGTAATTATGAGATTGCCTACAACCTTAGACAAAAATTTCAAAATATAATTATATATATGTTGCCTGAAGTGAAAGTAAAACAAAATAATGTTGTCCACTATCACACACTTAACACAGTTACAAACATTCATCAGAATATACATAACCCAAGATCTTACATATAGCTTAACAAGACTTCAGTAAAAAAAAAATAATAATAAATAAATAAATAATAATAATAATAAAGCTTGGCCAAAACGAAGCTAAGCCTCAATGCGGAGGCACATCTCGGGTGGCTTCACAAAATGGTTGACTCCAAAGTAGTCTCTAATGCTGAACTTCCTGATGCTTTCCTATATATATATATATATATAAAAGAGTGAGCTTGAAGCCTAATGAGTAATCTCAATGTAAAGAGATTAAGGCTAGGTTTCGTATCCTCTAAAAAAGTCAAAAAGTCATTATTCTATTTAAGTCACATCATCTTATTTAAGTCACATTATCTCTCTACCACATCACTTCAAACCCAACCCATATTTCATAAAAAGTCAAAAAGTACACTTATTTAAAACATCCCAAACAACCCCTAAATGAGTGAGTTCCGTAATTATACAAAAACAGAGAAGTTAACACGATCAAAACATTTTCGGATATATATAACAACACATAAAGTTTCTCACATGACGTAGTACATTTTCAAAGCCTTATGAACACATGATGGAATACCATATAGAACATTTAGAATGGAACCAAGAATCCAGAACGCCCACATTGGACAGCTTCATATGGAACGCTCACATTGGATGACATCATACGAAACGCCCACATTAGATGAGCTCATACGGAACGCCCACATTGGACGAGTTCATGCAAAACGTCTATCACGTGAAGATATCATACCAAATGTCTATAATGGATCAATAACATGCATAACGTCCATAAAGGTACAGAGCCATACAAAACGATTATATGCAATCAAAGCCATACAGAGCGATCATCAAAGATCGGCATCATAAAAAACGTTTATAACGAATCAATAGCTTATATAGAACGTACATGACGAATCTAAGACAGAATGAAAGTTATCGGAGATCAAATACATTTTTCAAATTGTCACAATAGTTGTTCAAAGGAAACTCATTCATTCTTTGCAAAATCTCATTTTCAGAAAGCTTTTCATATCGTATTCATTTCGAATTTCATAGCATAACTTAGCGTCTCAAAAGTACTTATTCGAAAAACTTATCATATCATGAACAATAAAAAATTCATAAGATATGTTATCATTTCAGAAAATATTTATCTTATCAAATATCTCTGAAAAATATAGATTTCATAAATCATGTACAACAAAACTAATTTCAAAGTTGTTTATATGAAAATATCTTTACAAAGATATTGCTCACCTTGATTAGTTCGATATTCTTTGTCAACATTCCAACATACACATTACACATAACCATACATATGAAATACGTCGGTCAAATGAAATAACTCATCTTCTCTTCTCTAATTCATTTACTTGTGTTGATTTCTTAGTTATTAATTACGTAATGAGTAATAAATTATGCCTAAGGATGCTCACAAAGATATGAGAACAAAGATATGAACATAGAATAATCTTCCAAATTGTGTTGAAACAGAGGTCTTCACTCAAGCTCACCTTTGGTCGCTTGAGTGGTCAGAGAGGTCTGCAAAACTATTGGATGGGTCTAATATGCTCTCGAGCCAACACTTGGTCACTCGAGTGGCTCGCAAATATATAGTGAGGTCACTCGAGCCGCCTATTGGTTGCTCGAGTGGTCTGTAAAGACAACAAAAGTATTGGGAGTTCGCAATGTTCACTCGAGCCACTACTTGGTCGCTCGAGCGGTCTGTCAAAATTCTGGATTTCAAAACTGAAAGATTGAGCTTTCAAACCCCATTTCTGTGATGACCCCAATATGAATATCATGATTACATTTATTTAATTATGTGTTAATTATTAATTGTGATATGTGCCATGAGATTAACTTGCGTATATCTATCATATTTGAAACCTATCTGTTATGATTTCTGTTTAAAATTCGAAATTGGTGGCTAAAATGATTTCAGAAACCAAAATTGACTACATGCATAGACTAATTGGAATTTTTAGAACCATTTGGTAAGTTTAATTAAAAATTTATTCAGTTTATAAATTAAGTCATGTTTAATTAGTCTAATGTTCTAATTAATGTAATAAGCCACCGTAGCTATGTATATGAGCCTCAAGCTCATTCTTGAGCTCATTCTTGTTCACTTGTAAGTGAAAAAATTTGAAGGAGAATCTAGAGAGAGAGAACTCACATCTTAAAGAGAGAAAGTGAGGTTTTGAAAGAGAATTTGAAGGTTGAGCTAGAGTTGGTCAAGATAGTGCAAGAATTTGTGAATTTGAAGGCTTTAGGTAAGAATTTAACCCTCAATTCTTGGAGATTATGTGTTTTAGAGTTGAGTTCATAGATTATATATGATCGCTTGCATATATTTTGTTAAAAGAAGTCAAGGAAGTGATGTATATTCACATGCATGCATGAATATGTGAAGTTTTGGCAATTTGAGTTTGGTTTTGATAATCTTTGTTGGGTTTGTAAGTTAATTTGAACATGCATGCATAATTCTTCATCTTTGAGTTTGGTTTTCTATAAATTCCTACATACATGGAGCCTTTGAGCTCAAATTTGTTAAGTTCATTAGTTTGAAAAGAAAGAAAGTCAATTCATTACATGCATGGCAAAAACATTGAGTTTTGAACTTGTTATGGAAAATTGAAAGGGATTTGAGAATATGGTTTCATAATTTCCATGAATTTATGCATTATAAAGAGTTTCTACATGTTCCTAATAAGCCAAGCAAGCTTTGAGCATAAAAGATGCATTTTTGAACTTCAAAGAGCAATATGAAAAATCCAAAAATTCTGCAGACTGCTTGAGCGACCAAGTGGTGGCTCGAGCGAACTTGACGAGATTCCAGCATTTTTGCAGTCTTTGTAGACTGCTCGAGCAACCAAAGGTTAGCTTGAGCGAACTGACTATATCCTTTGCATTTGCTCAAATGACATATAGTTGGCTATAGTGCACATGAGACCTATCCAGTACTTTTGCAGACCTCTGTGATCGCTCGAGAGAACAATAGTTGGCTCAAGCGAAGACCCTTTGTAACGCCCCACTACTTGTTGGCCCAAGTAACAAGTGGGTCGACCAACAATAACCAAAAGCTTAAGTCCAAGTTACTTAGTAACAAGGTAGTGGTGCTTTATATACCCAAGATCACCCATGCAAACTTCCGATGTGGGACAGGGTGTTACAAACTCACCCATTTATAAATCCTCGCGTCCTCACGAGGGTCTATAATCAATCAGAATACCACGATAACCTCGTGGCCAGCCCAGAATAAGTGGCCCACATGGTTGTGTGCATGGGTCAGCTCTGATACCATTTGTAACGCCCCACTACTTGCTGGCCCAAGTAACCTGTGGGTCGACCAACAATACCCAAAAGCTTAAGTCCAAGTTACTTAGTAGCAAGGGAATGGTGCTTTATGTGCCCAAGATCACCCATGCAATCTGTGACAACGCCACACACTCATTTAAGTGAGCATGCAAGGCTAAGAGTCCAGTCACATAAACCAACAATGTAAAATACTCAAATTAAATATTTAATTATCATAATGCCAAAATCCATTAAAATAAATAATTCTTATCATATGAAATTGTTCACCAAGTCCACTAATATAATCCACTAGCAAAATAATAATCCAAGTATTTAAATCATAGTCCTACTCTCGGCACTCCCACAAGTAAAAACCCCACGCAACTCTACTCCTCAGAATCTGAAAAAAAATAAAATAAGGGTAAGCTAGACAGACCAGTAAATAACCAACCATCACTGCTAGCTGGATCAAGTATACAAAAAAATAGTCGATAACCAATAAATATATTTTGTTACAATTCAATAAATAACAATTATTTTGTAAGATGGTTTCATAGTTGAAAATAAATAGTGTAGCAATACATTCTAATTGAAAAGACAATGAGATAATTCGAAGAAATTTCGTTGTTCAAATCAATGGTTCAATATTTAGATGGTTCAATGATGAGATTCACAAAACCCAAGTCTTGGTGACTACGGTCACTTAGCCCCGTGACAAGGCCCAAAACCACACATAGGCAGGTGGTAAAGCCCCAAAAGAAACTAGTTTTTGTGCCAACAAATAACCTCTATCGGCTAGGGTCCAAATCATAGTCAGACTAGAGTGATGCTCATAATTCAAACAATATACAACTTTTAAATAAAATATTCGACATTTTTAGAATAAACATTTGGTACAATTTTTCGAATAGTTTCACAAAATATTCAAATAACTTTCATAATAATATCCAATGTTGTTTTATACTTGACCCATATTTTAATTTTAGGAGAATAGGAAGGCTATAAATAAATATTTATAATTTCAAACAATTTAATAGGAATAAAAATGAACCAACAGTATAGAGGGTTACTTACCTTAAATAGCTAAAATAATATTTCCCAAGTTAATCTCAAATTACCAAGATCCACCTCAATCTCACAAACCTAATAAAATATTACACCACATAAACAATTATTATTGATCACCATGATGCATCCATCATTCCTTTCTTTATAATATAATAATCTAATCCTATAGTCTACAAGTAAATTCCAAAACCCCAAAATACGGCTTCCGCAATCTTCAAGACTTATTTTATTCTATTGTTATTTTTTACATATATAAACCCATAGTTACTAGCAGTCAAAGCTTGTATCCTACAAATGCACCACCATTAGAATTACCTATTACATATCAGCCCCAAAATACACACATCCAATCAACATACAAGATACTCTGTTTAAAGAAATCCCCTTTTAAGTGCCAAAACAACCCACCGTATTTATATTTTGGCAAAACCGATACCCAATATCAGATTAGACAAATATGTTTATTTTTTCATATTTACCCATACGAATCATGCATTGTTATATTGAAACTAAATTAATATATAGGAGCACCATTAAAAATCTTACCTTCAAGAGATGATTAGATCAAAATCACCACTCTAAGAATCTTTTTTTTTTTTTTCAAACCCTGCGGTAGCCTTCAAAAAAAAAAACCTCCCAAGCCCTCTGTTTTTTTGTTCTTCTCCCAGACTTGAAGCAAAACATGTGGGTTTATTAACCTAGTTTCTCAAAATTATAAAATCACCCATCTATGTTATAGAAATTATAATACCATCTCATTACACATTACACAAAACTTGGGTTTTACACCCTTGCTTCAACATATTTTGAAAAGATGTTTTGTGTTCGTATTTTGGTCCACATGTCTTTCTGAGTAATCTTAGGCATGAATTATGACTCATTGAAGAACTAATAAGTGAGAAACCAACAAGAATGACTGAATTAGAAAAGAGAAGATAATTATTCGATTCGAACCATGCGTTCCAATGTGTAATGTGTAGGTTTGAACATTGTGTACTCAAGGTGAGTAATATCTTAGTAAAGATATTTTCTTATTACTCTATTTTTCGAAGGTCTCAATGGGGTATGTTTTTCGAATTCATGATTTTGCAAATGTGAATGAGTTCCTATCTATCTAACCAATAAACTTGTGATTGTGTGTCATAAATGAGCTTTCTATCCGTCTGATTCATAAAAGATCTGTAAATGTGATTGACAAGCATGAAAGCATATAATGGACCAAAGGTCGTTCTGTATATCTGAAATGGACCTAAGATCGTTTTGTATATTCGAATTGGACTTAGGGCCATTCTGTCATGTGTTGGACCTAAGGTCATTCTGTTATGTGTTAGACCTAAGGTTGTTCTATCAAGTGTTGAACTTGGGGTCATTCCATCATATATTGGACCTAAGGTCATTCCATCATATGTTGGACCTAAGGTCATTTCGTCATATGTTGGACCTGAGGTCGTTTTGCTATGATTAGATCTACTAGAATCTATTATGAAAGGAAAGAGTATTTCAGATGATTAAATTTTAAAGTATGATTTTGTGTAATACGAATATGATCTTATTTAATACGAATCTCATTCATTAACCTCTTTACTCTGATGTTATTCATTGGGCTTTAGCCTACTTCATGTTTATATGCATATAGGTGAGCAGCGGGATGTCCAACCCCAACCCTAGTGAACCTGTGAAAGAACACTGAGTTTTGTTATTCATTGGGCTTTAGCCTACTTCATGTTTGTTTGCATTTTTTTTTTTTTTTTTGTTATTGGTCATGTTTGACCTCGTCTGTATATAAGTTTTTGAGTTTGTATGAAATGATCTTGTGAATGGTACAAACTTTATAGTATATTTGTATATGAATGGATGTGAGTTATTAACTGAATGAGATGTTTATGATATGCCATATATGCACAGCTCATTAGACAAAATTTGTTTTTCTGCTTCTACTTTTGGCCCCTTTAATATTAAATATTTTTGTTAATTCTGTCTTTGAGGCTGGGTAATCCGGAATTATTGGCTATTTACGGTCGAAACTCATAGGGGCGGGTTTGGGTCGTGACAATTTCAAAAGCAAAACTCATGCATGGCTTGTTCTTAAACTTGAAAACTCTTCCAATAAACATAAATACATGATCCTTTGCAAACCCTTTGCTTAAGAAATTCCACCCTCTTACTTATATTGCTAATTTGAATTAGCTAGGAACTCATTTAAGCTAAGTTTTGAGAGATTGAAATTGAAGAAAATAGGAAAGAGTTTGAGAAATGAAAAGGTTTTGAAGAATTTGTAAGAAAAACCATGTTTTGATTTGTTTAAGCTTAGAATTCATTACATATAAGTGTTTGCCTATCAAACACACATCATCTATTCATGTTTATAAGCCTTAAACATTATGTTTTGAAGAATTGGAATGAAGAAAATGAGAAAGGGCCTGGAAAGAAGCTTAGTTGAGAAATTCTTGAATTAATTCTTGATGTGGTTAGTTTTGATTTGAAATAATTGCATACAAATGAGTTTTCATGAACCTTGCATCATATTTTCATGCTAAGTATATCTAATATCAAGTTTTTAGGTTTAGAATGAAGAAAAGGGAATTAGAACACCAAGAACACACACCTGACTTGAATTTTGCTTGCTGGGCGCTCAATCTGCCCCACCTTGACCAACCGCTCGAGCGGCCAAGCCACTGCAGAAGCGGCCAAGAAGGGCACACGTGCAGCCAACCTTGTTTCAGCTCATACCTGCAATTTCAAATAAGCATATCTGTCACGACCCCAACCCGCCCCTAAAGGTTAAAGTGGTGACCAGCTAGTAATTATAGATTACCTACGGCCTTCTAATCAAATCACAAAATATTTAATACATATCGGGACCTGAAATTGAAGCAAAAACAAAAATAACATTGTCCATTAAGCTGTGCATAAATGATATGAACCTAAATACTCAAAACATTTCATAACATAACTTATAATATTTACATGAAGTAGAAACATATATCTTATACATCACAAGTTCATATACATGACTTGACAAAACAAAACTTGCCAAAACCAAAACAAAAACAAAAGCCTCGCTATGGAGGTACTTCTTTGGATGGCTTCACGAAACGGGTGGACTCCCATGTAGACTCTACAACTAATCATCATAATGCTCACCTACATATATATAGAAGAAGGGGGTGAGCTAGAAGCCTGTAGACACCCCATTTTTGACCGTCCTGAAGACTTGGACGTCACCGCTTGAACACTCGGTGATTACCTTGAGCTCCGGAGGTCTGCGCCTTGCCTCGGGATCTCTTTTGCACCAAACACTTGTGTTTTGCCTTGGAGAGAGGATGGCTTGTGGGCCATCCCACACTCCACCGACCATGGCTTGAGGCCTGTTTTGTTGCCATCGGCCAAATGTTTACTCTAGATGGTCGGCTATCTTTTTGGTCAATTGCATCTTTGGGCATGATATTTCACCTCCTCCATACACGTGTATGGAGGGATTGCCCTCTTGTTAGCTTCCTTTGGAAGCTTTACAAGACAAATTGTCTATAAAAGAGGAGCCTTCTCTCCCCTTTTGAGGGGTTAGACATTTTAGACAGCTTTTTTTTAGGGTTTGAGTTTTAGGGTTAGGGTTTGTTCATATCCTACATCTATATCTCTCTCTTGTGTGTGTTTTGTCTTACTTTTGCTCACAAACACCCACCATCACACCATCCCTTGGAGCTGAGGCCCTTGAGGGTTGTTTTTGGAGGTTTTAGATTGATTTCAACCTAAAGAAGCTGCTGGAGCTCCATTGGTGAAGAGGGTCTTCAAGGGTAAGAAACTTGTCCCTTTATTCCCCATTTTTGCATTGTATTTTTTCCTACCTTACAACTGTTTTTGGGCTTAGTGTATAACATAAAAAAGTTCTTTTTTTTTAGCCCTCTAAATAGTTGGTTAAGGGTGCTTTGGCATTTGGGGTTGTTTGACCCCTCTTAGGCCTTGAAAGGCCCCATTTTGTGCCATTTTGAGTGAGCTCTGGGACCATTGAGTTTGGGCCTCCTCACCACTAAAATCTTGAGGGATTTCAGAGGTGAGGATGGTGCCTTGAGATCCTAGGAAGGAGAGGGCCACCCCCTCTCCTTGTCCTTGAAAAGGACCATTTTTGCCTCTTGAGAGAGCAT
The DNA here is from genome assembly GCA_025200525.1 of Camellia lanceoleosa. Lineage (NCBI taxonomy): Eukaryota > Viridiplantae > Streptophyta > Magnoliopsida > Ericales > Theaceae > Camellia > Camellia lanceoleosa. The sequence goes on from CM045770.1 coordinate 158,194,709, forward strand.
CATGTTTAAGTGTGTGTTGGCCATGCCTTAGCTGATTTTCCTGCTTATTATGTCATAATATGCCTCTGTTTTTAGTTGGTTTTTGTACACCATGCTTGCTTAGCATACATGCCTTGTAATGCCTTGTCTTAGCCTTAACATGTCTTATGTTTTGAGTCCTCATTCAAGCATGTTTAGGCCTAGCTTTGTGAAGCATTTATGTTTGTTTTGCCATGCTCAAGGTCTGCCCTTAGTTGTTTTGGTCGACCATAGCATGTATTGCATAGCCCCTTTGCATTTTGGCTCGTTAGCCTTTGACTTTGGACCATGTTGCGTGCTTGCCTTGCCTTTGTTTAATTGGTATGGCACCATTTTTAGTATGATTTCAGAGCTTTCCATTGCATGTCATTAGTCCATATTTGGCCTCTTTTAAGTGTGCTTACAAGTTGTCTTTATAAGCTTAAGTGTTGGCCCAGTCGCATGCATGTGTGTGTGTGTTTTGGACCTCACTTCCATAGCATTGGCCATTGTTTTGGGCTTAGTATAGAGCTGTCCAATTAGTGTAAGTCCCTCCTTTGCATGTTATTGCATGCACTCCTTGTATGTTGTAGCATATCGGTAAGTTGTTGCATGGTTGAACTTGCATGATTGAATGAAGTCACAAGTTGGCTTGCATACTTGAACACCCACGTTGCATCTTGCCTACTTGAAGGTTGCATCGCTTCATGCCTTTCATGCTTCTTTACTTAGGTTGTATGCCTAACATGCTTTGCTTGCTTACATTGTCCATGTTGCATACTAATTCGCATGCTTAGATTGCATTACATTGGCATGCATGCTTGGCCTCTTGAATTGCTTGTGATAGAGGTTAAGCCCCATTGTTTGATTATGTGCATTGCATTCCATATTAAAATGCACACTTGATTCTTTGGGCTATCATGCATGGAAATGCGTGATTGGTGGTCCGAGAATCGAGGCCCATGTCCCTTTGAGTCATAAACATGATAAGGGTTGTGATTGGTGCATACATTGCTTGAAATGCATTGCCATGCCAAGCCTTGCCCTCTGCTGTTGTCAAACAGAAGATTTGGCGGCTATCTGCCATCATTGTTGGCCAATGGATCAAATTTGTGGCCGGTGACCATTCTATGTGGCCGGTGACCATTCTATATGGCCGGTGGTGTTCTCCTTCAGCCAGTGGTGTTCCCTAGTAGCCAGAGAGCAAACCTTGAGACTTTGGCAGTCATCAGGGGAGCAGAGCAAGGAAAATAGAGACATCTTGAGCATGGCATTGAGCCCTCGCTTTCTTAGATTAATTAATTTGCTTAATTAATTTAATGGTCTGTAATATTTAATTAGCTTGTCAGTTAGTTAAATTGTATTATTCTTTTGGTCCCTTCGAGTGAGGGCGTATTTGTAATAAGTGTAGGTGCGTGTGTGCATGTTTTCCAACCCCCACTTCTTTCTCCCTTTTACTTACCTGCTTTGATGGTTAGTATTAGGGCATATTTACTTTAGCACACCTTATGCTACGCATGCGTGCATTATTCATCAGTATTGCATGCACCAGGCTTGGCACATCATGCTAACTACATAAGCATTTCAAATCTAACTTGAATACATGCTATCTGTGCATTTTCACATGTCATCCCTAGATTAGCCGAGCCTACTCTAGCAACATTTTGTATGCGATGCATTAGCCACTTAACATGAACTAGGGTCACGCATGATCACTAATATGTTCTTGTTTTGGCGCGGAGTACTAGGTGAGCTTTTTATGCTTTAGCATCTCATATGAGTGTGGATGTTAACATGACAGCATGCTTACCATATGGCTAGATGCTTATGTGATATAAACTGCTTGAATGCCTGTGGGTGGAGGTCGAATTACCTAAATTGGAATAATGCATTAAAACTATGAGTTTTAAGCCCACTCGAGGGTGGCAAAACCTACATTTTAGCCTACTTGCGAGTAGCAAACCATTTTCAAAACAAACATGAAATGTTTTGTTCCAATTTAGGCGATTCGGTCTATACTTGTTTGCTGCGCGCATAACATAGTAATTCTAGGCTAATAACTAGAATAAGGGCATGTAATGTTTTCAAAACAAGATATCACGGTTAGTAGAGGCTGATCTTCGGATCGGGCGAGAGGGGGTGCTCATAGCTAACCTTCTCCAATCGAAGCTAACCGAGGCAACTTTGGTGATGCGTGGCCTTTGGCACCGAGTCGGGGTTTCCTAAATTCCCCATAAAAAATATTTAGGTGGTGACTCCATGTTTGGCACTTCTTTCAAAATCTGTTTTCTCAAAACGATTTGCCAGATTTGGACTTTTTGGTTCAGATTGAGAACCGTGACACAAATCGAGTCCGAACTGTAGCGAGGTCCCCCCCGCGGGCTTGTTACAAAGCCCAACGAGTAACATCCATGTAAAACGGTTAATGAATGAGTTCTAACATTCATAAAACATTTGCAAATCATAATCATAACACATTTCAAAAATACATAATGAATCTTTATTGACTTACACATATGTGGTACATCCATTAGAACTAAGCACATTGACCACTTGGGTCCATAACAAAGCTAACAACCCCATTGGGTTGAATCTAATAGAGATCTCCATAACTAAGACATATCAACATCTTCCATTATTGGGATTAACTAAAGGATGCCACTGTTGATAATCAAAAAGGGAAGCTTATTCATTCATAACAAAATATAATTTCAGAAAGCTTGTTACATCAGAACATTTCAGAAAATACTTTATGAAAATATCTTTACAGAGATATTACTCATAGTGACTTGGCCAAATGTTACTCCTTGGCAATCCAATCTACACATTACACACAAACATGCACATTGAAGCATGATATTCATTTGATTGAATCTTACTTCTCTTTTCTAATTCATTTGTTAATGTTGGTTTCTAAGTTATTAACCCTTTTTGAGGCTTAATGCATGCCTAAGGATGCTCGGAAAAAGAAGAGAAAGAAAATTTGAACAAAAGAGCACTTTTTAAAAGTTGTTGAAAACAAGGCGACCGCTCAAGCAGTGAAAGCGCTCCCTTCACCGCTCAAGTGGTGAACACAAGTTCACAGTACTTTTGGTCTGCAAAAACATTTTTTGGTTGCCTTCAAAGTTCGCTCGAGTGGTCTGCAGATTTTCAAATTTCCAAATTTAGCAAAAATGGCTTACAAACACATTTTCAAAGCTTGGGATATTGCATGGCTTGATCAAAAACATGAAAATACTTCAAAAAACATAAATACATCGTCAGCTATGAATCCTTTGCTCAAAACTTCTTCAATTTTCCAAGATTGAAACTCAAACGTCATGCATGTAAAGATTTTCAAACTTCTTTATCTTTGGAGAACAAAACATGAAATTGAACATGTAAATTCATGAATTTCTGAAAAGTATGCAAAGCTCTCATGCAACATAGACTTCAAAATCCAAAACAAAAATGATGAAACTCTAATTATCTTCCATGAACATGCACCTAGCTTAATTTCATCATCTTCTTGCTAATTTTCTTCCAATTTCATAAGATTGATTTCAAACTCTTTTTAATTAGAAGTGTAATATGAAGTTTCTACATGAATTGAGCTTAAATTCCTACCTAGAATCTTTGAATGACTGAAATTCTTTAATTCCCTCTTTGTTTCTTTTCTTCTTCTTCAATTCCTCTCTCTCTCTCTCTTTCTCTCTCTCTCTCTCTCTCTCTCTCTAAGTTCTCTAGCACAAGGTTTGGGCCAAATGAATATAACACACCTCTTGAAGCTTCAGCAAAATATGCACATACACACACAAAGGCTCCAACACAACAAATAATAGAATGCTCTCAACCTTTCTTGACTTAATTTTATGAATAGGATTAGTTTAACATACAAATTACACATTAGCTTAATTAATCTCCACTTAGTCCTAATTAATTATGATTAGCATATAACACAATTAATCTAATTACTCTCAATTAAGGCTTAATTTAATCATTCCTCAATTTACTAATCTAAATCAAATTTTTAATCAAATCCCATAAGACCCTACATATTAAACTAATTCAATTAAGCTTGTCACTTGTGGTTTCTCAAATCATCTTGGCTTTCAATTTCTGATTCAAAACAAAATTCCTAGCAAATGTAAATAAATGCAAAATCAAATGCATGGTGTGGTTATCACAATATCTCTCTCATTCGGACTTGAAGTTAGGTGATTCTTGAATCTAAATTTAAGCTCCAGAAGTCTAGTTTTCAATGGTGGTGGTCCCATATCCAAATTCTAAGTATAAAAAAAGATATGTCTAAATTAGTGAAGGATTCTCACTTTATTCCAAACCATTTCATGCTAATTTATGTCCTAACTTAGTTCTCTGTCATTCCTTTCTATTTCCTTAAACGTTAAACATCTAAACATGACATTTTCAAGTCAAAACATATGAAATTGTTGTAGAATACTTACGGCCCTTCAACGTTCATTTTCGGTACACTTCGACATACTTCAAGCCTTAATCACCTAGGATGCTTCTAGGCATGCATTCGATACACTGCAACAAAAAAGGGTTTTTACGGCGCCAATTGCATGCTGTAAAAACCCTTCTACGACGTGCAACATAACGTCATATTATGACCAATCATGGAAAGTCATTCACTTTCAACGACATGCCATAGTGCGCCGTTAAAAACTATTTAACAGCATATCTTGTGCGTCGTTTTTACTTTTTCTACGACTAGTTTTGCATGCTGTTAATTGGTGGGACAAATAAGAACGTTGATTAAGTGCCATAGAATATATAATACAATGACTTGCTCAGACTGCCGTAGATAAGTAGAACATACCACGACGTTCATAAAATGCTGTGGAATATGTCATATAATGACCTAATTTGCTTGCCGTAGAATGTGCATTATTATAATTTTTTTGAATTTAGCAGGTTCAATTTTGACCTATTTTGTACAATCTAACAAACATTTGTAACAAACTTCACAAAATACCAATCAACCACCAAAATATTGTTTCAAGCATAAAAAATAAACTATATCCATAAATTATGAACATTCAAAAATTGTCAATATAAACATTCCAACATCCAAAAACTAACCATAAGTTCAAAACCATGCAAAAGGACTATCCTTAAGTTCTAAATTGTCCAAAAAGTTATAAACCATCCAAAACTATACACATATAAGTTTGCAAACAAAATCCAAAACTATTCAAAGATTATAGAAATCTATTCATCAAAGTCCTCAAAAACTATCCATAGATGTTAGGATTTCTACTCAAAGTCAAAGCCAATGAAATGGGTTGGCCAAGCAATAGTGCTTCCAATAGCATCCTCAAGCACAAACATATCACAATTAGGGTGAAACAATGGCACATTGACTATGACATGGTTAACCCATACTTTCCAAGACCCAAGGCCAAGAGGCACATGATGTACCAATGCTTTAGAATCTGTTGATGCAATTATGCCTTCTGCAACCACCATCTTTGTTCCATCCCAATTCAACAATTTGCATTTGGCATTGTCCAAGGATCCACCATGTCCAGTTTCATTTGCATCATGCAACTATCATGAAAGCAATATATAAAATAAGCTAATGAATTGAAGACAAAATTAAGGTTATTATTAATGCCACATAAAATTTACCCAAATATCTTTTTCACCTTCACTGTTTTTGTCACCCTAAAAAAATTGTAATACAATATCAAGTTATATTTGTTTACTCAAATTTAGTAGACGATGTGGGATGTATATGAGAATTTGATAAAAGCTCTTGAGTAGAAAAGCAAGAAAGCAACAAAAGCACAAGCATGACAAAAATGCAAATGAATAAATTAATAATGCCATACAAAATTTACCCAAATATTTTGTTTTGAGTGCATCCTACGTTTACCACCTCCGTGCACGCTATGCTCACCTCTACTATTTTCATCACCCTAAAAAAATTGTAATACAATGGCAAGAAGCATTTGTTTACTCAAACTTAGAATCTTAATGTAATCCATATGCAAAATGACAAGCTTGAGTAGAAAAGCAAGCAAGCAAAAGCACAAGTATGAGAAATGTGCAAGTTTACCTGGGTTTCACCATGTAAGTGTCCATTTGCCCCTTTGCTTGGCTCTTACAAGTATTAATCAATTTTTTATTTTTTTACAAACTTTGTGAAATATCCTTCTATCTAAGATAGGAAGCACATGTGACATGGTGAAGACTTATACAAAACTGCTCTGTAATACATCACAAATTCAATGATTATGATGACAAGGACAATGCTAATATCAAATGTAGACTCTAGAGTGTGTTATGATATATGTGAAGATGTATGAAAGGGATTAAGATATATGTTTAACAACCACTTCGTCCTTTTTGGAATAACAGACAGCATGCATAACAAAGAATCTTGGGTCCCAACAACAACATTAGGTTTGTTTGGTTCTAATATTGTTGTATCAAACAATTCAAACCTCTTTCCTTAGCTCAAATACAACCATATATTATCAATATATTAGTCAAATAAAGTAATCTTGTAATGAAGGTATAAATGACTGCCACAGTTAGCAATGACACAAATAAAGATGTAGCAGCATAGAAATCAAATTAAGATTGAACATGTTTAAGTTTTTTGTTAAGACTAGTGATGCGATCATTTAAAATGAAGAAGATAGTTATTCATAATCATCGAGTTATTAGAATCTGGAGAAAAGAAACAACTAGCTAATTTGACTTTCAGAAATGTGCAAGTTTACCCGGGTTTCTCCATGTGATTGTCCATTTGCCTTTTTGCTTGGCTCCTACAAGTATTAATCAATTTTTTTTATTTTTTTACAAACTTTGTGAAATATCCTTCTATCTAAGATGAGAAGCACATGTGACAAGCAATTTTGATTTTAATAAATGTACATGAGACCCATTATGATAATAAATTTAAATAAGAAGTCTATGAACTGTGTAGTTCTTTTCATAAAATTAGAAAACAGGCACAGAATTAGAAAAAGCTAGCTAGACTTCTTCTTCCATGGTTGGATGCAATCTGACTCTTTTTGGTGGTCGTTTTTCTTTTTGGTTTGGGCCCTTTTTCTTTTCCTTTCCTTTGTAGTTTTTCCCCAATTAGTTTCAATGTTCCTTACTGCATGTAACACATCAGATCCACTCAATGGTTTGGGCTTCCCCCCAAGTTCTTGCTTTCCATCAAATCAACTTTTTTTCATTTGAAATGGATGATCCGGAGATAGAAATCTCCTGTGGCCCATGTACACTGTCTTCTTACTATGATTCAATCACTGCAAGCATGTGTTAATGCTACATACAGGACATGCAACGTTCCCTTTTGTGGCATATCCAGCTAAGTTTCCATAAGCTGGAAAATCATTTACTGTCCACATCAACATAGCTTTCAAATTAAACATAGACTTGTTGGCTACATCAATAATTCTTGTAGGTCTTCTATAAGTGGCTGCAGATACACATCTATGTCATTCCCTGATTGCTTTGGTCCCTGTATAAGTAATGTCAACATTATATTTTCCTTTGCCATGCATAACCATAGAGGAAGATTATAAGTCACTAACATCACTGGCCAACAACTGTACATTGAGCTAAGATTTGCAAAGGGATTGAATCCATTTGTTACAAGACCAAGTCAAAGGTTTCATGGATCCGATGCAAAAGAGGGCCACTTGTGATCAATTGCATCCCATGCCAACAAATCAACTGGATGTCGCAACTTTCCATCTTGACTTTTGTGAGTGGAATGCCAAGTTAATTGTTCTACTTTTTCTTGTGACCTGAACATTCTTCTAAATCTTGGAATTATGGGAAAATAACACAACACCTCCGCTGGAACCCCTCTTTTAATCTTCTTAGTTCGCTTATCTACTTTCCAACGTGAACAATTTCATTTTGGGCATGCCTCGATATGATTTAAATCTTTTCTAAATAAATAACAATCATTGACATAAACATGTATTTTGTCATACCCATGATCAAATGCTTTAAGCAACTTCTTTGCTGAATATATAGATTGCACAAGTGTGTTATCTTCTGGTACCATGTTAAACAATAATCTCAAATTTTCATCAAAACTCTTATCAGATGCCCCATACACAACTTTATGCTTGTATAAAGTAACAATTGCTGAGAACTTAGTGTACTTTGTACAACCTGGATATAACAGAGTTTCAACATCTTCTAATGCTTGTGTGATCTTCTTCTCTCTATTTTCATTTGTACGTTGTGAAAAATCATCGTGTGCATAAATATCTCTAAACTACCTATATGTCTCCGAAATTTCAACATTATCTTGAACTTCTATAAATTCAGCTAGTCATTTGCCATAAAGAACCCATGATTTACATTTAGTATAGCGATTCCGGTTTTGACCCGTCACTTGTGGTGTTCCGGAATCGGGTTTTGAATGGTTATTCATATCTTATTTCCCTTGTCTTCCCTCTATTTTGGTTATCGGGTTGTAGTTGTGTGTTTGGAACATGTTGGTTACTTGTTTTTTCAAACCTTTGTTGCCCAGATTTTGGCTCCTTCGCTCGAGCAATTATTCTTGCACTCGAGCGGGCTTCTCGATTTTTACTCCTCTGCTCGAGTGGCCATTCTTGCACTTGTGCGGGATTTGTAAACTCCCAGTACTTTGCAGGTCTTCAAATTTATTGGGAGGGCGATTTCTACACTCAAGCGGCATTTCCTACGCTCAAGCGGCCCTTTTTGCGCTTGAGCGGTGGTCTGTTGTCTACAAAACTACTGGATGTGTGTTTTCTACACTCGAGCGTCACTTCTTGCGCTCGAGCGGTGTGCATCTTGTTCGTTGTGTCTTGGCATTCGAACGGCCTTTCTTGCGCTCGAGTGGAACAACTTATTGTGTCTGACGCTCGAGCGTTAACTTTTCCGCTTAAGCGGACTGTGTGTATATCAGATTGCGAAAATTACTTTTTATATCACTTTTTCAAATCTCTTTCACTAAAACCTAAAGTTGAGACCCTCTCTCTCTAAAACACACACTCTCTCTCTACATTTTCACCTAGTTCTAGTGATTTCCTCACCCTAATCTCTTTGATAAAAGGCAGAGCGTCTCTAGATCTTCGTTTTGATCTGAACAAAGTTGGGTTTGAGCATCTTTGGAGTTCCACCCTTGCTTGGTTCGTCTTCTCTTCTGAGGTAGGGATTTTTCTACACTTTCATATGGCTTTAGCTTAGTTATTTGTCATTATGTAACAATGGTGAGATTTGGGGTTAATGTGAACAAACCTAGGGTTTGAGTGTGAAATGGAAAGAGTGTGTAATAATCCGGCCCTCGTATGTGTTTCTGTGCAAATTTCAGTCCCTTATTCTGTGCATATAAATGCCTAATGTAAGATTTTATGAGAAATTAAGCTTATGTACATGGATCTTACGGTTAGAGATCTAGATCTGTTTGATAAGAAAAGAACATCTGTTACAATGGTGATGTTTGACTTAGAAATTGGAAGCTCTAGAGGTCTAATTATCTGAAATTGATATTATATTTGGAATCAGCGTAATTTTTAGGTAATAATAAGCATTTCTGTGAAAATTCAATCTAGGATGATTTAACGATTGAATTTTGTCTTATTCACCTTGAATTTATATATGTTCTTTTAGATATTGGACAAAAACCTTAAGGCTTTACAAAATATCTTGAGAGAGAGGAGAAGTTGAGAAGAGGAGTTCTTCAAGCGAGGAATTGGGAAAGTTTAGAAGATTTTGAGATTCAGGTATGTGCTTTTATTTGAAATAAGTGTTAATCATGCAAGTTAGGGTGTGTGTTGATTCAATTGAGAGATGTATTATCATGGACTTGGTTGAAGTTAAGTTTTGGTTGAGGTTTAGTTGAGTTAGGAAGTAGAAGTTCATCCTATCCCTTGTCATTGTATTCCTTATTATTCTACTTCTTATTCTCACATGTTTGCACTCATTGATGGCTTTGAATTATTGTATATATGGTTGGTAATTATTTAGAAGAACTTCAAAGTGTTTCACTCTTGTTATGAATTGTGAGGAAGTTAAGAATCAATTCATGTTGGAAGTGTTAAATGCTTGTAATGTGTTTATACATCAATTTTGAACCATGTTATATCTATTACAAGCCTTAGAAAAGCTCATCAAAAGATGGGATTTTGTACAAATTTTGACGCGGAACACCACCGTGACGTCATGGATTCATGGCCGCACGTGCAGGGAATGGGAAATTTTGGGGTTCAGCTTCTGCTAAAAAGGCACGTGCGGGGATTTCCAGCCGCACGTGCGGGGCCAATTGCTGCACGTGCAGGGCTCACAGCCGCACTTGCGGCCCAAGCTGGAAAAAATGGTTCGCTCCGTTTTGCGTGTTCAACCCTTGGATATTTTTAGAAATTGAATTTTGTACCTATTAATGTTTGTAAATTCGTTTGAAGTGGAGTGAATCAAGAATTAATTCAGTAAAGAGGAATTAACTAACTTAAAAGTTATGAATGTGTGCAGGACACGCTTCGGGAGGAACTAGTGCCCCGCAGCAACACAGTGAGTAGTAGTGTTGTAATCGCACGTTTACTACTGTTAAGAATTATTCTTATTAATGCTCTGCTCCTGCGAGTAATTCCGTTAATGTTTATGTTGTTTGAAAATTGGTGAGAACGTTAAAGGACTCTGTGTACGTCGACATGACTTTGAAATTACCTTGCATTCTGGTCACGGTTAGTAGATAGCATTACTGTGTTACAACCTGTAAGTTCCTTATGACTCTGTATAAGAATTACGTACGAATTATTAGTACTGTGCAATTGATTGACGAGAAGGAATTGTGAATGTAAACCCCGCTTACGAACATGATATTTTGAATACCCTGTTATGGACTCCTATAATTTGGTTAGTTTGACGCATGCTTTATAATATAGATGTCTGCCTAGAAGGGATTATCGAAGTTAATTATCGGATAGAACCATGGACCGCCTTATACGACAAAGAATTGAATAGCAACATCATTGTTATATGACCCATGTTACGGTGTGAATTGGTCCGTTCTCGTAAATAGTACTGTAACGACGCATGTACTTCTGTAAACAATGATTATTATGCTCTGTTAATGTAAGTAAATGATAGAAAGGAGGCGTGCCTCTGTATAACTCTGAGACTAACAATGTATGTGTCTTATATTAATGTTTTGATATCTATAAGACAAGTATGTTAACTGGTACTAAACCATGAGGTTATTCCGTTCTGTTTATGCATTCCATTCATACCGTGGCATGATATGAATTGTTCGGTCTTGAAAACCTAATATTTTCTGGTATGGAACAAAGTGCTGTACGGAACTAAGTGCTGCAATGCGAGTCACCTCTAAAATCCGTACGAGCCACCTCTTGAGTCCATACATATGTGAAAGTTATGAGGCCTATGGTCGTTCTGTGAAAGTTATGAGGCCTATGGCCATTCTATGAAAGTTATGAGGCTTATAGCCATTCTGTACCATCTATGAGGCCTATGGCCAATTAGTGACATCTGGGCCTATGGCCATTCTGTATAATCTGTTAGTATGAAACAAAGTGCTGCACGGAACTAAGTGCTGCCATGCGAGTCACCTCTAGAATCCGTGCGAGCCACCTCTTCAGTTCATACATTCTGATAAGGGCTTACTGCCATTCTGATAAGGGCTTAATGCCATTCTGATAAGGGCTTAATGCCGTTCTGTTAAGGGCCAATTTGTGTTGTGAAGTTATGAATCTATGAGGCCGAGGGCCAATTTGTGAATATGTGAACCCACCAGGCCAAGGGTCAATCTATGACGTTGTGAATCGACAAGGTCGTTCTGAATATGAGTACAGAATCAAATTAACTACTTGTCTCTTACATTATACACGCATTGCTCTGCATCATAATGGAAGTTGAACATTGAGTTATTTAAGTACTATTATTCACTGTGATTGTCTTACTCTGTATTTTGTCTGTTTCTGTAGGTAATAAATCTGGAGGTCAGCCATAACCCTTGATGCTCGTCTCCATTTGTCAGCCTCTGTATGACCAAGCTTTTGGGTGAAGCCTACCCGTTTTTATGAATTATACTAAGTTTGACTTGTACTCTGATCATCTATAATCAATGTTTTTATTATTCGTCCAAACAAGGGACGTGGTTGTATATGTGTATATAAATATGTATCATCTGATGCACTATTTGTGATCCTGGCATGATAGTGGTCGCTCAATGGATATAGTTTCTTTTTATTTTATGTTATTTTATAATATATAATGCTTCCGTTCAGGCCCCATATGTCGGTACACCGAATTTTATGTCTGTTTTTGAAGTAGTCATGCCCAAACTTCCAGGGACGAGTTTGGGGTGTGACAGAGGGATTTTTGGTGATTGTGAAATAAATGAGCATGGGGTTTGAAAATGAAATTATATTTTGTCAAAATTGTTAATTTTGGTACTTGGGTTGATGTTTGGAAAAAGGGAAATTTTGCCCTAAGTGGATCAAATTTGTTATTTTGTATAAATAATTGAAATTGATATTGAAAATGTGAAATTGGATGGTTATTGATATGAATGGTGGAATTAGATATGTATTATCTCACACTTTAGGAAAATTTTGTATAAACTATCTGTGTTGAGATCGAATATCTGTTTAGGAATAACTGTATTGGGCTATCAATAGATGATGGCTGTGATTGTTGTAGAAATTGCATGGGAATTAGGTAAATTGAAACAAATCCATTTTTGGTTGCCATTGAATATGATCATATTTTAAATACATTGTATATGTATGATTATTTAGGAGGAGAAAGGGGATGTACTCTATTGTTTGGAAGGAGAAAGGGGATGAACTCCATTGAAATTAAGTTGGCCGGAGTGTCTTGGGTGAAAGTCCTGAAATTGTACATGGGTGCTGATCCCGCGGACGAAATATCCATAAAATGACAGACAAAGTGTTTATGTATTAATTGTATGATTGAAAAACCATTGAGTTGTAGTCTCAGTTGGGTTATTGAAAGAGAATGGAATTGATTCATGAATTGAGAAGAATAAATGAACTTGAAATGAATTGAAATGAAATGGATTAATGTTTGAATCAGGTACATTATGATTCTTATGAAAATGTGAATGTTTTGTCACAGGCATTGTTTATGCATGTTGTACTTCTATCTTTGCTAAACCTCATATATTGTGTTAGATGATTCCTACTGGGCTGTGACTTACCCTATTTGGGAAATACATTTTTAGGTGTTTGTGATATGCCTCCGCCAAGGCAATAGCTTGGAGGAACTTTTGAGAGCAAGAGCTTATTTGTTTTGTTTTATTCCTTTATAGTCGAGGGCTTTAATTGTATGAGCTAGTCTCTCTTTTGTTGTAACCAAGCCAAGACTTGGAAAGGTGTAAGCCTATAGGACATCTATTTTGCTAGACTCTTTTGTACTATTAATATTATGAAATGAAAGAATATTAGACTCTGATTCATGCAGTTATTTATATATGTTTTGGTTGAACTTATGGTTATATTTTGAGGGCGTTACAATTTGGTATCAAAGCGTATTGGGTTTGAATACTTTGGCTACGTGGGAAGTGGTTAGTACCACAATGGGTTTGTCTCGCTTGGTTAAGACGTTAGTATGTATTGTATGCTTATGTGATAACATGCTTATACGATTATATGGGTATGGGATTTAGTTCCTAAGATATTGAGTGGATCTACGGGTTCCTGGAAGTCCTATTAGAAGAGCACTTGATCACTACTGTTTCTAATTGGAACTCTAGCAATATCGTGGGTCGGTCATTATCTAGGAAGGAAATTTGTATGTGTTTACGTGAGTATATGCTTATGTAGAGTGAATTACTGTTGTCCAATGTATTAGGACGTGAGTGAGTTAGCTTCAGCACATTTGTAAATGTGCTAATCTTTTTGTTACCTTTATTAAGATGTCAGGATATGGTTGTGGTGGTAGGCCTAGAAAGCACGAGGTGCCTCTACTAGATGATATTTCGACACAAGAAGAAGGTGTTATGGTTGAATTAGTTGGTCAACTGGCCATGGGCGCCTTAGCCCACGAAATGGCCAGAGCTTTACGGGAATCTATGGACATTCTCAAAGCTGAGAATCAAGTCCAGGCCCAGGTTGCTGAGGCAGGGCCATCTTTTCTGAAGAGGAAGTTTTTCCGGTCAAATCCAGATGAGGTTTTGGGCCATCCCAAGGAGCCACTGAAAGTGGATGAGTGGCTAGAACAGATTGTGAAGACGTTTGAGATGCTCGACATCGAAGACGGGGGTTTGAGAGTGACCTTGGCGTCCTTCCAGCTGAAAGGAGATATGGGTCAATGGTGGAAGTATGCGCAAGGGCGCATTGAAGGGACTTGGGAGGTTTTTGTTAAGGACAAGTTTTTGCCTCCCACTGTTAGGGAGAAGTTGAGAGGCCAGTTTTCCAAGCTGGTGTAGTTGAACACACCAGTGGCTGAGTTCGAGGCTACATTCACTAGCTTGTCGAGGTTTGCACCGAAACTTGTGGCGACTGAAGAGCGCTGCTGTCTAGAGTTCGAGAAGCGGTTAAGGACCAGGCTCATGTTCAGAGTGGCAGGGTCCATGATTAGAGATTATAGGCGTCTTGTAGAGGTGGCGGCCCATCTTGAGACTATCATGTAGGTAGAGGAAGAGAGAATGAGGGCTCCAAGAGGAGTCAGGACAGTCAAGGAGACGGTAAGAGGCAGAGGGGTTCTAACCCTTAGTTGTCCCAGGGAGCTCAGTCGAGGTCCATTTTTCCAGTGCCGAGTTCGGGTTTTGGGAGAGGTGGTCAAGGGGATGTGACTTGTTTCAAATGTAGATAGTTAGGCCACAAGTCTCTAGCTTGCCCACAGAGGGCAGCGGTCTGCACCGTCTTCCGTTCGTTCTCAGGGCCAGATTCAAGGGAGAGGGCATCCATCTACTTGTTATCAGTGTGGGCAGGCGAGGCACCTGAAGAGGTTTTGCCCACAGTTGGATGGCATGTCTGGTGCATCTGGTTTGAGATAAACACAGAGTCACCAGCCAGCTCAATCAGCACAGACCTCGAGGGCCAATCAAGAAGCATTTTCAGCTCAGTCAGTGCATCAGGCTTATGCTCCGAGGGGTGAGCAGGTTGAGCAAAGATCTACGGGGCATGTGTATGCTGTTACAGCTCCAGATCTTGTACATGAGCCTTCTGTAGTGAGATGTACCTTTTTATTTTACAATTCAATTGCTAATGTGTTGATTGATACGGGTGCATCTCATTCATTTATTTCGTCTGCATTTGCATCGATTTTGGGGTTGGAGTTGGCACAGCTAGCATCTCCTATTTGTGTAGAGTCACCTATTGGTGGTGAAGTTATCTTGAAACAGGGATGTCGGGGTTGTGACATCGAGGTTGCCGGTTGTCGATTACCTTTTGCATTTGTATTGCTTGACATGTCTAGTTTTGATGTTATTTTGGATATGGACTGGTTGTCATCATACCAGGCTGTTATAGATTGCTATCGTCAAAGGATTACTGTATGTACCTTGAGTGGTGATTGCTTTTATTTCTTGGGAGACCAGGTGGATAGAGTCTGATCATCGGTATATGATCCGCTTGGGCAGAGTGAACTTAGTTGCCTTCTTGCTAGCTTCTTGAGCAGTGAGTGTGATGAAGTCTGGGTTGAGTTGCCAAGGGTGGTTTGTGAATACTTGGATGTCTTTCCCGAGGACCTTACTAGTTTACCACCTCACCGAGAGATTGAGTTCTCTATTGATTTAGTGCCTGGCATGGCACTGATTTCTGTGGCACCTACACACCTGCTGAATTGAGTGAGTTAAAGATTCAACTCTAGGAATTGTTAGATAAGGGTTTTATCCGCCCTAGTACTTCATCTTGAGGAGCAATGGCTCTCTTTGCTAAGCGTTGCAACTTTATATCGATTACTGGAAGTTGAACTGGGTAACTATTAAGAACAAGTACCCAATGCCTCATATAGATGATCTATTTGATTAGTTGAAAGGGTTTTGTTGCTTCTCTAAGATAAATCTAAGATCGGGTTATCATTAGTTGAGGGTAAGGGAGGAGGATATCCTGAAGATGACATTTCGTATGCAGTATGGCCATTACGAGTTTCTAGTCATGCCTTTTGGGCTAACCAATGCTCTAGCGATGTTTATGGATTTGATGAATCGGATCTTCTGTGAGTTCCTAGATCATTTTGTGGTCATCTTTGTGGACGACATCTTGATGTATTCACCCTCTGAGAAGGAACACGAGGAACATTTGCAGGTAGTGCTTGAATTACTTAGAGCCTACAAACTGCATGCTAAGTTTGGGAAGTGTGAGTTCTGGCTTAAAGAGGTTAAGTTTTTAGGCCTGTAGACGCGCCCGTGTGGGCCTCACTGCTACAGTTCAGACTCGATTTGTGTCGGTTCTTAATCTGATCTCGCAATGTGCAATGCAAAACTGATAAATCACCAAAGAGTCCAAATCTGGCAAATCGTTTTGGAAAACATATTTTTTTGAAAGAAGTGCCAAACATGGATTGCTTTGCCAGATACAGAGTCGCCACCTAAATATTTTTTTATGGGGGAATTTAGGAAACCCTGACTCGTTTGCCTAAGGCTACGTGTTCGTCATCACCAAAGTTGCCTCGGCTCGGGAACTTGGATACAATTGGGAAAGGTCAGCTATGAGCACCCCCGCTCGCCCGATCAAAGATCGGCCTCTACTAACCATGATATCTAGTTTTGAAGACATTATGCATTCTTATTCCGGTTATTAGTCTAGATTTACTATGTGATGTGCACAACACAAAAGTATAGACTAGATCGCCTAATTTGGAACAAAGCATTGCATATCCGCTCGATTGGAAAATGGTTTGAAATTTGCTACTCGCAAGTAGGCTAAAACACGGATTTCAATGAGTTATTCCAACTCAAACAATCCAACCTTCACCCACAAGCATTCAGGCAGTTTATATCACATAAGCATATAGCCATATGGTAAGCATGTTGTCATATTAACATTCACACACATGCGAGATGCTAAAGCATAAAAAACTTACCGAGTACTCCGAGCCAAAACAAAGAACTTGTTAGCAATCAATGTATGATCCAAGTCCATGTTAAGTGGCTAATGCATCACATACAAAATGCAACTAGAATAGGCTCGGCTAATCCTAGTATGGCATGTGGAATGCAACAAATAACACATATTCAAGTTAGATTTGAAATACTATGCGGTTAGCATGATACGCCGAGCCCGGTGTATGTAATACAAATGAATGGATGCACGCATGCATAGCATAAGGTATGCTAAACTAAAACATGCCCTAATACTAACCATCAAAAGCAAGTAAGTAAAAAGGAGAAAGAAGTGGGGGTTGGAAGACATGCACGCACGCACCCACCCACACTTATTACATATTCGCCCTCGCTCGGAGGGACCAAAAGAATATACAAATTAATCAACCTACAAGCTAATTAAATAATTTACAGACCACCTAATTAATTAACAAATCAATTAAGCTAAGGAAAGCAATAAAAGGCCTCGGGAAGAGGGATGCATGTATGCTCGAATTGGCTTCGCCCGGAAATCCAATGCCATGCACAAGCTGCCTCTGTTTTCACTGTTTTCCTCTTCTGAAGACTGCAAAAGTCCCAAGGTACACTCTCTGGACACTGGGGGGTGCCACCGGCCATGAGGAATGGTCACCGGCCATAGGGGAGTGGTCATCGACCATTTGTATAGCTCTTAACCAAAAATGTTTGGTCGAAAATGCCGACATGAGGTGCCCGACCATGTATACTATGTCAGAAACTGTTTTGGCAGTAGCAAAGGGCAAAACATGGTATGGCAATGCATTTCAAGCAATGTTTGCACCAACCACACTCCTTATCATATTCATGACTCAAAGGAGTTTGGTACTCGGCCCTCGGACCACCAATCACGCATTCCAATGCGTGATGGCCAAAGATGTCGAGTTGTGTAGTTTGATATCAAATGTAATGCACGCCAAACACCCAGTGAATCCTAATCTCTATCATGGTCAATCAAGAGGCGAGGAATGCATGCAAGATGCAACCTAAGCATGCCATATGAACATGAAAACAAGCAGTGATGTTACCAAGGCAACTAGCATAAGATGCAAGGACAAGCATGCCAACAAGTGTATGACTTCATTTAATCATGTGACAACATGTGAGGCATGACACATGCAAGCATGCAAGGCAACTTAACATAAGACGCATGCCAATTGTAATGCCACTTAAACATGCAACAACACATGATAAGCCAAGTATACAATCAACGCACAAGGTGAGCATGCTACAACATGCGATGGATAGTCTATACCAATTTGGGCAGCTCTCAAATAAGCCCAAAACAGTGGCCAAATGCCATAGAAATGAAGGCAAAATGACATACAAACATGCATGCGCACATGGTTCAACACTTAGACATTAAAGAGCGACTTTTAAGCACACTTAAAAGAGGACAATCATGGACTAATGGCATGCATACTAAGCTCTGAAATCATGTTATAAAAGGTGTCAAACCAAGTAAACAAGACAAGCTAAGCATGCAACAATGTCCAAAACTCAAGGTAAGCCAAGGGGCTTAAACCATGGCCATGCCAACCAAGCCTCACAAGGCTAAGAGGACTTAGAATAGTCCCAAGGTAGGCCTAAACAAAGCTAAGGACACACCTAGATAGCATCTAAGTGGCCTACACATGGAAGCATACAAAAGAGGCCAAACATGGAGCACAAGATTACAACCTTTTAAAGCATTAAAGGAGCATCAAATGCAAGCATACAAGCATACCATGGGGACTGAAATGATGCTATAAGTGGTGCCAAACCACTGAAACAAGCTAAGCAATGCATGCTCAACTCTCACACACCCAAGGCTAACAAGCCAAAATGCAAGGTGGCTATACAAAGCATGTCATGGATGGCCAAAACAACCACAAAAAGACCTTAGGCATATTAAAACATGCATAAAAGCTTCACAAAGCTAAGCCAAAACAAGTAAGCATGATAGTCTAAATGCTAGGCACATGTTAAGGCAATTCATGGCATTACAAGACAAGTATGCGAGGCAAGCATGGTGTGTCTAAACCAAGTAAAAACAGTGCTATATCATGGCAAAATAAGCACAAATAACACTTAAGACATGGCCAACATGAACTCAAGAATGGTGCTCACACATAAGGCAAAAATGACACATTTTGAAGACAACAATAAGAGGGGGCCCTCTCCTTCTTAGGACCTTAAACCACCATCCTCACCACTGAAATTCTTCAAGATTTCAGTGGTGAGGAGGCCCAAACAAGGTGGTCCTGGAGCTCACCAAAATAGCACAAAATGGGGGCCAAACAAGGCCTAAAAGGGGTCAAACAACCCCAAATACCAAAACAACCTTAAACAACTATTTTAAGCAAGTAAAAACAAGACTTTTATATGTTATACACTAAGCTCAAAAACAGATGCAAGGTAGGCAAAAAGACTATGCAAAAATGGGGTATTTAAAGGTAAAGTTCTTACCCTTGTAGACCCCTTCAAGGATGGAGCTCCTGCTGCTTTCCTTAGCTCAAAACCAGCTCAAAACTCTAAAAATCACTCCTTAGTACCTCAGTAGCTAAAGGAAAGTGTAACACTAGGTGTTTGTATGCAAAACTATGAACAAACACACACTTAGACACAAAGAGAGGAAGATATAGAGATAGATAGATATAATATGCTAACCCTAATCTCAGACCTTCTCCTTTTGAACTTCTGGAACCTTAGAGGAGGGGGGAGAGGCCCTCTCTTTATAGAGGATCACTCTTGCAAAGCTTACAAAACAAGCTAAGCAAGAGTGAAATCCCTCCATACACATGTATGGAGGAGGTGCAAAGTGTATAACAGCTAGCACAGCTGGCATAAAAATATCTGCGAAAGCAGATGCACAGTGGTCGGCCAGCCAAAAATGCCAAATTGGCCAAAACAATGGTCGGCCGACCACAAAGAGTGCCGGTCGGCTAAACATTTGGCCGATGGCAACAAAACAAGGGCCGGCGGCCTCAAGCCATGGCCGGTGAGGTGTGGGGATGGCCAACAAGCCATTCCCTACCCCTCAAAAGAAAAACACAAGTGTTTGGTGTCGAGTCGATAGGTCTTGAGGCAAGGCGTGTGGCCAAGACCTTCGGGAACTCAAGACGAACATAAACATGGATAATCACCTAGTGTTCAAGCGGTGACGTCCAAGTCTTGAGGACGGTCAAAAATGGGGTGTCTACAAGGCCATGTGGTATCTGGGGAATGGGTGACTGTCGATTCATCCGAGATAGAGGCAATGCAAGATTGGGCACAACCTAAGAATGCTTTTGAGATCCGTAGTTTCCTTGGGTTGGCCGGGTATTATCAAGATTTGTGAAGGATTTCTCTAGATTAGCTTCAGCGTTAACTAGACTGACGAGGAAAGGAGTTAATTTTGTGTGGAATGAGACCTGTGAGAAGTCATTCCAAGAGCTTAAGGTTAGACTTACCACTGCTCCAGTCTTGATTATTCCGGAGAGGAGTTTGGGGTATTCAGTTTATTGTGACGTTTCATAAGAAGGTTTGGGTTGTGTTTTGATGCAAGAGAGAAAGGTAGTAGCCTATGGCTCACGGTAGTTGAAAACACACGAGAGGAACCACCCTACTCATGACCTAAAGTTAGCAGCGGTGATTTTTGCCTTGAAGATTTTGAGGCACTATCTGTATGGTGAGAGATTTGAGGTGTTTTCTAATCACAAGAGTCTGAAATATCTGTTTACACAGAAGGATTTAAATTTGAGGCAGAGGAGGTGGATGAAGTTCATTAAGGATTATGATTTCGAGTTGCATTATCATTCAAGGAAGGCCAATGTTGTGGCCGATGCTCTGAGTAGGAAATCAATTAGCAGTGTAGCTTGTATCGCCATCCGGGAATGGGAGATCTTGGGTACTGTTGGTGAATTTGATTTGCGTTTGGGTGAGTCTGTTGAATCTGCAGCCTTATTTTTGGTAATCGCACAACCCACACTTGTGAACCGAGTGTTGGAAGTGCAGAAGAGTGATCATGAGGAGGAAACCCTCCGAGGGAAGATTTCCAATGGGAATGTAGAAAGAGGCTTGACTGTGTATCCCAACCAGAGTGTGAGATACCGTGATCGCTTGTTTGTCCCAGAGTCTTGTGAAGAGGAAGTACTCCGAGAGTTTCACCACTCCTGCCTTGCGGTGCATCCAGGAGGCACAAAGATGTATTGCAGCCTTAGTCGCCAGTTTTCTTGGAGAGGAAGAAGGATGTAGCTGTGTTTGTATTGAAATGCCTTACTTGTCAGCAAGTGAAGGCCGAGCATTAGAGGCTAGCGGGTTTGTTGTAACCCTTGCCTATAGCTGAGTGGAAGTGGGAATATGTCACGATGGATTTTGTTGTGGGCCTTCCGAGGACTCAACAAGGTAGTGATGCCATTTGGGTGGTAGTTGACCGGTTAACCAAGTCTACACATTTTATACCTACGCGTGTGAGTGATTCAGTAGATTATCTTGCCGACTTGTATATTAGGGACATAGTGAGATTGCACGGGGTCCCTGTGATGATCATTTCGGATAGAGATCCGCGTTTCACAGCTCAATCATGGAAGAGCTTGTAGAGTGCCTTAGGCACTAGATTGACTTTTAGCACTAGACTGACTTTTAGCACAGCTTATCACCCTCAGACTGATGGGTAGTCCGAGCATACTATTCAGATCCTTGAGGATATGCTTCAAGGTTGTGTCCTTGACTTCAAGGGGTTATGGGAGAGGCACCTGCCCTTGGTGAAGTTTGCCTATAATAACAGTTTCCAATCGAGTATTAGCATGGCACCATTTGAGGCCTTGTATGGCCAACCGTGTAGATCTCTAGTGTGTTGGGCCGAGGTGGGTAATACACCCTTATTGGGTTTAGAGTTGGTTTGGGAGACGACGGAGAAAGTGACACTTATTCGTAAGAGGTTGGTTACAGCTCAGAGTCGTTAGAAAAATTATGCCGACTGTAGGAGGAGACCCTTGTCTTTTAAGGTGGGAGACCATATATTCTTGAAGATATCACCTAGGTGGGGTTTGATGAGATTTGGGAAGAGTAGGAAGTTGTCCCCTCAGTTCATTGGGCCTTTTGAGATCCTAGAGTGGATAGGGGAGGTAGCTGACTGTTTGGCGTTACCGTCATAACTTTCTAGGTTTCATGTTAGTATGCTTCAGAAGTATGAGCCGGATCCATCGCACGTATTGGATTGGACCGACTTGGAGGTAAATGAGGATGCCTCGTATAAGGAGAGACCGGTGAGAGTCTTGGATAAATGGGACCAAGTCTTGCGAGGCAAGACAATTCCCTTCGTAAAGGTATTGTGGAAACATCACAGGGTGAATTGGAAGTCCGAGAGAAATATCTGGACTTATTTGTTGATGTTTGAAATGTGTATTGAGATTTTGATTATGCCAATGAAATGTAAAAGCATTTAATATGTTTTAAAACACGAGAACATTGTATATGTTGTGGGGTGTTTCAGAAACATGGATTCAATAGAAGCATTGCATATGTTTTGAGGATATGAAATATGACGTGTTGTATCACTTTTGGAAGCATTGTGTATGTTGTGAAAATTTTGAAAACATGGATCTTTATTTAAACATTGTAAATGTTTTGAAAAATTGTGAGTTGCACTTTCAATATGGGACTCGTGTACTGAGTTGATGAGAATGGACGACCGAAGAGTGGGTCATGGTGTTAAACTTGTTGGAATAACGTTGCTATGAATGGTTTAATAATAATTTTAAACTTAATTTGAAATTTCGGGAACGAAATTCCTTAAGGGGGGAAGGTTATAGCGATTTCGGTTTTGACCCGTCACTTGTGGTGTTCTGAACTCGGGTTTGTATGGTTTTGAATGGTTATTCATATCTTATTTCCCTTGTCTTTCCTTTATTTTGGTTATCGGGTTATAGTTGGGTGTTTGGAACAGGTTGGTTGCTTGTTTTTCCAAACCTTTGTTGCCCAGATTTTGGCTCCTCCTCTTGAGCGGGTATTCTTGCGCTTGAGCGGGCTTCTCGATTTTTACTCCTCCGCTCGAGCGGCCATTCTTGCACTCGAGCAGGATTTGTAAACTCCCAATACTTTGCAGGTCTGCAAATTTACTAGGAGGGTGATTTCTACGCCGGCGGCGTTTCTCACGCCTTTCGGCGAGTTGGCTTCGGCGGCCCTTTTGCACTCGATGCATTGGTCTCTACAAAACTATTGGATATGTGTTTTCTACACTCAAGTGTCACTTCTTGTGCTCGAGCGGTGAGCGTCTTGTTCATTGTGTCTTGGCGCTCAAACGACCTTTCTTACACTCGAGCGGAACAACTTATTGTGTCTGATGCTCAAGCGTCAACTCTTTAGCTCGAGCGGACTTTGTGCATATCAGATCATGAAAATTACTTTTTACGTCACCTTTTCAGATCTCTTTCACTAAAACCTAAAGTTGAGACCCTCTCTCTCTAAAACACACACACACACACACACACACACACACACTCTCTCTCTCTCTCTACGTTTTCACCTAGTTCTAGTGATTTCCTCACCCTAATCTCTTTGATAAAAAGGTAGAGCATCTCTAGATCTTCGTTTTGATTCGAACAAAGTTGGGTTTGAGTATCTTTGGAGTTCCACCCTTGCTTGGCTCGTCTTCTCTTCTTGAGGTAGGGATTTTTCTACACTTTCATATGGCTTTTAACTTAGTTATTTGTCAGTATGTAACAATGGTGAGATTTGGGGTTAATGTGAACAAACCTAGGGTTTGAGTGTGAAATGGAAAGAGGGGTTTTTGGTGAATGAAATAAATGGGCATGGGGTTTGAAAATGAAATTATATTATGTCAAAATTGTTAATTTTGGTACTTGGGTTGATGTTTGGAAAAAGGGGAATTTTGTCCTAATTTGATAAAATTTGTTATTTCGTATAAATAATTGAAATTGACATTGAAAATGTGAAATTGGATAGTTATTGATGTGAATGGTGGAATCAGATATGTATTATCTCACACATTGGGAAAATTTTGAATAAACTATTTGTCTTGAGATCGAATATCTGTTTAGGAATAACTATATTGGGCTATCGGTGGAGGATGACTATGATTGTTGTAGAAATTGCATGAAGATTGGGTGAATTGAAACAAATTCATTTTTGGTTGTCATTGAATATGATCATGTTTTAAATACATTGTATATGTATGATTGTTTGGGAAGAGAAACAGGATGTATCCCATGTATGATTATGTTTTTAAATACATTGTATATGTATGATTGTTTGGGAGGAGAAAGGGGATATACTCCATTGTTTAGGAGGAGAAAGGGGATGGACTCCATTGAAATTAAGTTGGCCGGAGTATCATGGGTGAAAGTCCTGAAATTATACATGGGTGCCGATCCCACAGACGAAATATCCGTAAAATAGCAGATTGAAGTGTTTATGTATTAATTGTATGATTGAAAAACCATTGAGTTGTAGTCTCAGTTGGGGTTTTGAAAGAGAATGGAATTGATTCATGAATTGAGAAAAATAAATGAACTTGAAATAAATTGAAAGGAAAATGATTAAGGTTTGAATCGGGTACATTATGATTCTTATAAAAAATGTAAATGCTTTGTCACAGGTATTGTTTATACATGTTGTAATTATATCTTTGCTAAACCTCATATGTTGTGTTAGATGATTCCTATTGGGTTATGGCTTACTCTATTTTGGAAATATATTTTCAAGTGTTGGTGATATGCCTCCACCAAGGCAATTGCTTGGAGGAACTTTTGGAGGCAAGAGCTTCTTTGTTTTTTTTTTTTAATTCCTTTATAGTCGAGGGTTTTAATTGTATGAGTTAGTCTCTCTTTTGTTGTAACCAAGCCAAGACTTGGAAAGGTGTAAGCCTATAGGGCATCTATTTTGCTAGACACTTTTGTACTATTAATATTAGGAAATGAAAGAACATTACACTTTGATTCATGCAATTATTTATATATGTTTTGGTTGAACTTATGGTTATATTTTGGGGGCGTTACATTTAGGATCCATCCCTTCCATGACCAAATGCTCGAAAATAGTATCACAATGTTGCTGTGATAGGTTTCGAGAACTTCCACAGGGGCACATGATCATATTGGGATTCCCTGAATTTGCCTTAGCCATATTGACAAATTTTCTCGCTCCATCCATATACTCATTCGATACTCTGAAAACTTTAAATTATTATTAATTAAATCCAAACAAAATGAGTAACTTAACATTTGAAAGCATATTTATGGCTGTGTTTAGAAATAAACCTTGGAAAATGTACCTATGTTTTGTCCATCTTGAACTTTCCACTTGCTAATAAATTGCACCCACAAAAACTACTCGAATTAGTTACATGCATTAATGCTCAAAATGATTAGCAAATACACTAAGATGGTATTTTAGAGTTTCAAATAATCTAGAATCTAGAATCTAGAATTATAATCAAACACCATTAATTGAACTTTTTTTTAATCGAATAATCAAATTAACCCAAAGATTTATTTACAAAAATAAAAAAATAAAAAAAATAAAATTAAAACCCATTAAGAAATGAATTGAACAAATACAAATTTCATATAAAGACACACATGCATTAAAATATTTGTGCATGCATAGAGTTCTCATATTGGATATAGAAGGATTACATTAAGAATGATCTTATAGTACAAAAGCAGCAATTTCATATAACAAAAAAGAAGGCAATACAATTAAGTAGGTGGAGACACTATAGCACTTATAAGCATGTCCAAATTTATTTACTTTCAAAAACACTAATAATAGTTAAAGAGATCACTTCTTAAAGTTTATGTACTAACCCGACCCTCGCACATGATTTCAGATATATTCTCAGTCCTTGATTAGTACTTTCTACTATTTACCGTACCATTCCATGAAAAATTATCATTAAGAAAGTGAAATCCCTGTTTATGAATGCCTATCTGTTGCATAAAGAAACCTATCTGTTCCATTAGAATGTTCGGATCAGAAATTGGATGCCTTAGAGACGAAATTTTGAAATTATTTGTATATCTGTGATCGGCATAATTTTTAGGTAATATTAGAGGTATTCACGAAATTTCAATTCCGGAATGATAAAGCGATTGGATTTTGTCCTTATTCACATCTTATATTAATGTTGGTTGGCCATGGGTTAGACCCATTTTCAAGAACATTTTGTGAGAGAGAGAGAATAGGAAGAAGAGGGTTTTCAAGGAAAGTTTTCAAGAAGAGGGTTGAGAAACCTTGTGAGGAGTGTAGATTGTGAACTCAAGGTATGTTAAATTCACCTTATATAGCTCTCTCTTGACTATTTGCCAAGAAGGGATTAGTAGTTTCATGATTATATACTTAGGGTTTGTAATTGTAAAGAGGGTGTGAATCATGTTAAATTATCAAGGGGTTTCTCATCAATTAGTTGTCTTGAAACTAATTTAGGTGTGGAATGATATTGATACTCCAAGCTTTGATTGTTACGCCAACTCATGGAATTATATTTATGATTTATGTTATGTTTTATAGATGTAAGAAACTTAGATCAAAAGATGGAATTTAGTATGACTTGATGAAGCTTCTAATCATGTTTATTTTGTGATATTCAAATGATAATCCATGTTATAGTTAAGTTGGGTCACTATATTGCATTAATTTCACTTGGGATTGCATGAATATGGCATGTAAATGAAGTTGGGTTTCGAGATGGGAAGCTCGAATTTCGAATTTTAGCGTGGTCGCTCGGCGGAGAAGGCCCTTCGGCGGGAAAATCCACCTTCCAGCAGTTTTATAATTTGTCGATCGCTCGGCGCCAAAGTGGCGCCGGCGGGAGGCTTATTTTCAGGCAAAAATAAATGTTGTTCCGTTTTGCATGCTTGTTCCTCTGGTATTTTTAGAATATTTTACTGATGACTTTAAATGATGATAAACTCACGTGAAGTGTAAGAACACATGGAATGGTTTCAATGCTTTAAGAGGAAAGAGGATTAATGTACAAGTTGTGATGGTGTGCAGGACACACGCAGGGAGGAACTAGCACATCGTCACGATTTGTGAGTAATAGTACGCTATATGTACAATTTACTTTCGATAATAACTATGGTATTAACGCTCTATCGCCGTAAGTGGACACATTAGCCTTATGCGGGTTGGCAATCGGCGTGAATGATGAAAGATGCATACATCGGTATGACTATAGAATCATTCTGTTGTGTCTGTGAAGTTTCTGTCACCTATACGTAAATGATATCGTTTCTTAATGAATAAATGGGACTTATAATGGAATGGCATGTATACCTCTGTTACTAATATGTTCACTCTTGACCCTCGTTAATGTTCATGTTAATTACGAGACAACTACTCTGATAGTTAGAATGCATATTCTGTTATCCGCAAAGTGGAGGTATTAACTCATGTTAAACAAATGAAATGTGGGCACATTACGGGACTATAATACTTCTGTACCTTTGGAGTGAATGGTTATTGTGTAATCTACTTATGCTAACTCATCTGAATGATAAAAAGAAACTGTGTGTCTCTGTGTGACTGTAAGACTAATCTGTTTTAATGACATCTGTAGATGTTCCGTTATGATACTCATTTTGTATATATTATGACACGGTGAGACTTACTGATTTCTGGTATGGAACAAAGTGCTGTACGGAACGAAGTGCTACACCTTGGTGGGAGCCACCTCTGGAATCCGTACGAGCCACCTCTTGAATCCATACATCTGCTATTTCTGTTACGCTTTATGCGTTCTGATAATTCTGGGCCGTAAGGCTATCTGGGCCGAAAGGCTATTCTGGGCCGTAAGGCTATCTGGGCCGAAAGGCTATTCTGGGCCGTAAGGCTATTTGGGCCGAAAGGCCATTATGCTATAATTATACATTAGGCTAAAGGACGTTCTGAAATTAAAACCATGTCAGATTTACTTTTGTATGTCATTTAATAAATGCACTGTTATGTATTGTGGTTAAACTTAGCCAATAAACTGCTTACGTATTATTATTCACTGAGTTTGCCTCATTCTGTCATTTTGTCTGATTTTGTAGGAAACCAACTTGGAGATCCGTCCTAGCATCTTTTGTCAGCCTAAGGATAACCAGGCACTTGGAGAACCCTTTATGTTTACTAGGACAGCTTGCTAGTCCTTGTCATTTTGTGCCTATGTTTTGCGGGCTAAGGTTGTTGTATCTAACATTTTATTGTATGCCCAATCTCTGGGCTAAACTTGTAGATGTGTATGTAACTTAATCGCGGATGCATGTCCACTATGAGTTTTAATTCTGAATCGTGATCCTGGCATAGTTGTAGTGGCTCAATGGATGTCTTTGCATGTTATTTTATTCTTTTAGCGCTTCCATACAGGCCCCGGATATTCTATATAGCAGGTTAAGTGTCTGTTTCTGGTTAGGTCATGCCCAAACTTTTAGGGGCGGGTTTGGGGCGTGACAGTTTATGATTAAAGTATTTTCACTTATGGCAATTAAAGACAGCTCTTGCTACTTCTGTAGTGTGCAAGCACGTGTGCTACGGGAAGAAAAGAACAAACAACAGAGAAATGGGAGGGTTGCTGAGTGATGTGAGTTTCTAAGTGAAGGAGAGCATGGTAATGAGTGTTTTATCTAACTATCTACTGTTTTGTGTAGCTTTGTCCTCATGGACCAAGAAGAAGTATTGTGGGTTGAGTGTAGTGTGTCCTATAACTTATATGAAACATGCTAAGAAAGCAGACTGTTTTTGCGGGTTGAGTGACACTAGCCCTTACATTACCATTGATCTAATTATCCTATATATAGTATATCTTAATGTGCAAGCTAAGGAAGCAGTGAAAGAGTGTTGTGAGTTTCATGGATTGAGTGATGTGAGCCTATATATTGAGTGTATCATCTACATGTTACTATATTGTGGCTACAAGTAGTGTATGTTCAAGGATGCTATTGCCATAGTGTTGATGATGATAGAAGGATCGAACCTGATCCTACAGAGGCAGTGCACAATGCTGCTAGTTAGAATGATGGAATGGCTGCTAGATGCACCTTCTAGATGTTTCAAATTGGTTACAAGTTGTCTTTAATTATTTCAATTTGCCTAAAACAATGAATTAAATAATCAACTTGATGTTGCTCATTGAAATTATTATGAATTAAAATCTAAAAAAAGAAAAATAGCCATCTCAGGAGAAGGTAACAAGATGTAAGTCAAGAATTTGAAGCCAATCACAAAACCGTCTCAAGTCACTAGCATATGCCAAGTCTCAACTTTTATGAAAATCAATACCAGAAGGTAGATGAGTATCATTACATTTGATTTCCCTACAAACAAGTAAGCATGCATACAAACACAAATTTAATGTCTCACAAGCAAGGTTTTAAAAAGCAGCCACAACCGTTGCGTAACGCCGTTACGTAACGGTTTTGGTGGTTACTGCCACCCGTTACGGCCGCTTTTGCAGTGTGATTGAGATTCACAAGTGTGTCGGCCGTAGCGAGCTTGTCAGTAGTGGTAAATAACGTGCCGTAACAACGTAATGGCTCACATTACGCTTTTACGTAATGATTCAAAATTGTTTCTTTCGAAAAAAAAACACGCAAAAAAAAAGCTAAAAATGAGAGAAGAGGGAAGATAAAGAGAGAAAATAGAGGAGCAAGAGATAGAGAGAGAGAAGACGGAAGATGAAGAACATGTTATTGATTTGTTGAAACTGTAAGACCTATGCTATTCTATTCAGCTGCTATCACTCAAACATTTTGTTTGTGTGTTTCTATCTATATATTGTTTGAAAATAATAATAATAATAATATCAAATGTGGTCATTATCTATTTGGCTTGGTTAAAATATATATATATATATATAAATTTAGGCTCTTATTTATTCTCTTACTTTTGTCATTGTTTATCTTATATACAACAGTTAGTGATTGATTTTTTGTATAATATAAAGTCATTAATTATTAAAATAAAATATAAAAAACTCAGTTTATAGTGATTTAAAAATATGAAATATATTGGATCATATTTAAAAATTTACAAAAATTGATCAATGTTTATTTTAAACCCAATAAATATGATCATGGAAAAAAAATATGCGTATCGGTAAGTTTTTTCAAATTGTGCAAAAAATAAAAAAATTCACGGTTCCGGTTATTGCAACCGTTACGCTATGGCCTTTACACCCAAGAATCATAACCGTGCCACCGCCATCTTTTGAACCTTGCTCACAAGTCATTTTAAATGATTGGCAGGCCCTTCCACAAATCACAATGACATCAGCAAGAAAATAAATCATGTTACTCTGGAAAAAAAAACAAAAAAAATCAATTAACAGGAACAGTACAAAGAAGTAAAAGATAATATCAAAATGTCCTTTAGAGTCATTTTCACACTATCCCATCCCAAGAAGTAAACAAAGAGTGAATAATTATTTGTTGGACTATAATACAACAACAACAACAATAGTAGAATAATAAAGCACCTCAGCTTCATAAGCCAAGCTGCTGCAGCCATAAACCAGATCTAAGACAGAGCTGCAGCCTCAGAAGTCGAAGGCCCAGCTGCAGCAGATCAATGTTCATCCACTGTCTTAAGTCAAGCCAGAGCCCAGTCCAGCCAGGCCACAGCCCAGACCAACTAGGCCGTAGCCCATGCCTCAGTCCAAAATAGAGCAGCAGCACTTCAGCCCCAATTTAATTAACATGTGTGGATCTCAGAATACATTGTAATAGAATTCGTTTGAGCTGTTAGTCTGTTAGGATCCTATGTTGGGAGAGCCCAGCTGATTAGAACCATCCTTTTCTCTATGCAGGTCTACTTGTCTTCCTTAAAACAAAATGAAACTTCTATTGTATTTTACTGCTAATTTTTATATGGGGCAAGTCAGTGGAGTTAGTATAGATGAAACTTTTAATAAAAAAAATCAAATTATTTTATATGAACAACATCATCTTCTCATCAAGTGTTTGGTGTAGGATATGAAGCTATCTATTTGATTCCTACTACATACACACTACTCTTCACCAATCAAACAGTTCATTACTGTTCAAAGAGAGAGGTAGAATAGAAAGGAAAATATGTATCTTAGTATACTAGAAACATGTGAAATGAAAGACTCATGTTTTAAAATATAAATAAATAAAAATGGACTTCTTAATGATTAAAAAAGAAAAAAAAAGAAAAAAAAGCGACTATGTTCCAAATATTTTCTGAAACACTTGGGGTTTGCAAAGTTAAACTTAAAGACAAAACACTTGATGGAGATCACAATTTAAATCAATTAATAAACCAAACCAAACCAAACAAGGTAGAAAGTTGGAATGATTAATAAAAAAATAAAAAGTTGATGAGACATTAGACTTGAACAAATTTTTTTTTTTTGGACTTGTTAGACCATCTTTAATCTTTAATCAAATATTTCATTAAATTTGAAATTGATAAATAAAAACTTGGTTAAAATTGTGTTCCAACAATTTTATGAAATTTATATCCAGTGATAAAAGAGCTACATTTTTTATCAAATCAAAAAAATTTTTTTTTTTTTAATCTTTTGCAAGGCTTCAACTCAAAAAAAAAAAAAAAAAAAAAAAAAAAAAAAAAAATCAGACCCATAGCATTATCGTTATAACAAAGAATATATATATATACATACTGCACAAGATTACCTTGAAATAGAAGAAAGATGACCTTGTTCTGCAAAAACTCCAAAACCAAAAGCATATTTAGAACTAAAATGTGGGGTTTAAAAAAATAAAAAATAAAAAATTATGAAAACAAGTTTTCAGACCAAAATTTAACAAAATGAAAAAATGTTTGAACAGATGCTGTTCAAATTGAAAATGATGAAGAATCTGAAATTGTTGAGGAAAAAATCCAACTTATGTGCTTGGGGATGAATAGCAATCAAGCAAAGGAAATCTGGATTTGCTAATCGAAGCCGCAAAACTTATCTCTAGCGAGTTTGAAGATGACTACCGAGTTAGAAAATGGAAGTGTGCAAAGAGATGACGAGCAAAACGGTGATGGATACAACAACAACGTGAACAAATTTGAACCAGTCGATCGTTGATACAGCAACAACAAAAGCATAGAAGAGAAGAGATGAGTGCGTATCGTCGATCATCGCCGCTGTCGAGCTAGTCGTCGTATCGTTAATCGCCGCCGAAGAGAGATTGAAACCCTTCGAACCAGTCTCTTTGATGATTAGAATGTATTAGAAGCCAAACAGTTGATGTATATGTTCTTTTTCTAATATATATATATATTTTTTTGGTAAATTGGTGCCATAAATTTTATTTTGGCATTTTTTTTTTTTTTTATCATACAATTCATGACATAAATTGTGCGCGTAAAAAGTGTAATACTTTTTTTCGGTAAGTATTGTGTGTGTCGTAAAAAGTGTAATACTTTTAACAACGGGCGTTGTGTGCACTATGAAAAGTGCAATACTTTTTATAACTGGTGTATGTGTATTATGTATAGTTGATGTATTAATGGCATGCCATATGCATGTCATAGAAAATCTTATTATTTACGAAAAACATTGCAAGCAGTAAAAAAATCATCGTTATTACCATTTACGACCTACGTAATAGACACATTGTGGTTGGAAGATTATTTACGACGTGCAAAAAAAGCAAGTCGTAAAAGTGAGAAACTACGTGTAGTACTTGTACCTTTTAAGGCTTTTGGTAAATGTATTTGGACCCTTCATTCTATTTTGGAAACCTTTGGTGTGTTTGTTGGAAGTCCCACATCGGTTACAAGACACAGTTTAAGATAGACAAATTTCTATATATAGGTGTAGAGATGGCAATTTAAAACCGGCCCGACAGGGACCCGATCCTCCGACCCCAAATTGAGTGGTTTTTTCCCGAAAAATATCACCGACGGGGAGGGGACGGTATTCAAAAATTAATCCGTCGATTTGGTAGGGGCGAGGATTAGTGTTTCAGCCCCGTTCCCGGCCCGTCCCATCCCCGCGTTTCCCCGATGTAATATTACTTTTATACCCCCAGATATATATATACACATATATGAACCACACCACACCCTAAAACACAAACCTGTGTGAGTACTACCCCCTTCTCTCTTTTGTTCTCTCTCTCTCTCTCTCTCTCTCTCTCTCCCCGCGTCGATCTCCTCCTCTCCCCGCGCCGATCTCCTCCTCTCCCTGCCGATCTGTCGTCGATAGCCCTCCTCCTCTCTCTCTCCCGGCCGATCTTCCTCCTCTACCCACCGATCTCTCGCCGATCTCCCGCCTCCTCTTCCTCAGTTCGACCGCCAATCGAGACCCAACTCCTCTCCAAACTCTGCAGAAATCTGACCACTGGCTGTTGGCGATGAGGAAGAGATGTTCGGCTGCCATTGTTGATTCACTCGTGTGCTTGTTCTTGACCCCTCTCTCTCTCTCTCTCTCTCTCTCTGTGAATGTTTCAAATTTTTTATTTTTTATACATGTGCTAGATGAGTGAAATGAAGATTATTGGTACTATTGATCTGTGAATGTTGAAACAGATTTCGATCTATGATTTTTTATTTTTTATGTTTTTGATCTGTGATTTGCACTATTGATCTGTGAATGTTGAAACAAATTTCGATGAATGTTGAAACAGATTTCGGTCTATGATTTTTTATTTTTTATTTTTTTGATCTATGATTTGCACTATTGATCTGTGAATGTTGTAACAGATTCCGATCGGGGGAGTTTGAAATGGGAAACCCGATCCCGTTAGATGAGGATGGGGAGATCATAGGCTCCGTCGGGATCGGTAGGATATTTTCGCCATCGGGATCGGGACGAGGGTGATCTCGGTCGCCGCCCGTTGCCATTATTATTATATAGGTGCAAGTGCATAGGGTTAGCTTACCAACTTCTATGGTTCTTTCTTAGTTTAATGAGCCATTACGAACCAAGCTTGAGTTATAAATTTTAGTTGCGCCGAGCTGGATTTTGGCCATAGTTCCATTGGGATTTTGGCCATAGTTCCTTCGCCAAAGTTGTGTTATTTCTCGAGGGCTGTGTGATGTGTGATGGAGATCGAGTTTCAACTCTTTTCATCTTCTCCGTTTGAGCTTTGAATTTGAGGTAGGGATAACCTACTCCTCTTTATGAGCTTTGTCTTTAAATTTTAGCATTTTGATATGTTGGGGGTTGTTGTGTAATTTTGAAAAAGTTTGGGGCTTTTGTGCAATTTTACAAAAGTTGAGGTATTATTTATAATAAACCTATATGCATGTTTAGCATAGAGAAATGTTGGAATTGGGAATGTATGGGGTTAAAGGAGGTAATGGGGCAATTTACTGTTCACCTAGTTGAAATGTTGATTTTATATTCATTTTGTGCATTTATTTTCTGTTCAGAAATAACTGTTTTGGGCTATCGATAGAGGATAGTCTTGATTGTTGTAGACAATGCATGATGATTAGGCAAACTAAAACTAATCACTAGAATGTGTCATTGAGTATGACGATTGAAAGAATACATTAACTTTATGTATTGATTGATGATGTGTATAATAATTGTTTATATGCATTGTGTTGTGTTGGAGGAGATAGGGGATGTACTCCACGGTTTAGGGGAAGATAGGGGATGGACCTCTAAATCGGTGTTGTGTAGGAGGAGATAGGGGATGGACTCCGTAGATACAGCTCATATGCTTATCTTTGGAAGTGTTGATATAGCTCATATGCTTATCTGTTGCTGTGTTGATATAGCTAGTATGCTTATCTATTGTGAAATGAGGAAATGTTTACTATGAGTTACTGTCTCATATCGGTTATTTGGTCAGGTTCTAAACCATGGTTATGAATTGAGAATTGTAAAGGAATGGAAAATGAAACTGTAATGTGTTATGAAAGAATGTAAAAGTGTTAACCATCTATCAAACTGTTAATCTTTTAGTCATTGTTCATAGCTGGTTTAGTGTATTTCTACTGGGCTCTCAGCTTACCCTATACGGGAATATCATTTTCAGGTACAGGTAGCATGCCACCTCTAAGGATATAGCTTGGGAGGCTTAAGGCGGGCAGACTTTATTATCTTTTTTTTTTTTTTTTGATGTATTACATGTGGATTCAAGCCAAGGGCTTAATGTGTAATTGAGTTAGTACTCTCTTTTTGTAACTAAGTGTTAACTTGGAAAGTTGTAAGCCCGTAGGGCATTTGTTTGTTGTTAACATGTAATACATTTTGTAATGGAATACTCTGATGAATAGAAGAATGAGGGTCTTTTATATATCAATGCATGTTAAAAGTGATGGGTTTTATGTATTATTTTGAGGGCGTGACACTACGACTTGCATTTATTGTATGTCATTGATGTAGTGCCGTAAAAAATCAATTTTGTTGTAGTGATATATGTTTGACACTCGATTTAGATTTGAGTTAGGCTTAGAAAAGTCTTGGATGATCTAGGAAAATATGAAGAAACACGAAGTTAAGTTAAAACACTTGAAGTGAATTTAGAAGCTTGTTAGTTTGTGTGTTTTTAATGTCTTGCTTATGCTCTGTGTAGGTCAAGCACTCGGAGGAGGAAACCTTTTGTTGGCAAGCCATCTGTGAGTAATATTATTTTGAAGTTATTTTTGAAAATGAGTTTTGAAAACATTGATGAGATATATCGTGATTTTGTGAAATCCTTATTTTGCTTCCAAATGGATGAATGTCTTATATTTTATTGAATTTAGCAATGGCATCCTTAGATTAGTCCTAAGTCATGAGGGACGGCATCATGGTCCATGACCTATATGAGATCACATCAGCCACTTAAAGATGTAGTGTTGTCTAATCGGTACTCGAACCGATTATTCTATTAAGAGGTTCTAATGAATGTACCATGTATCATGTTTTGATTATGAAATATTCTAATGAGAAATATTCGAATGTTTTTGGAAATATGATATGATATTATGCTTTGCAAATGAGATTCGAATTCATTCATTTACCACTTTATTGTAATACTATTCACTAGGTAATAGTTGAATGATTGTGATGGTTTTGTATAAGCTTTGTCATAAGTATTGTATTTTACTTTTGTTGTATGGATCATGTAATAAGATAATAATCGAAGAGGAATGTATGCTTTCATTTCATGTGAGGCCCCTAACTTTTGTAAAACCTATTAAGTCCTTGACTTTTGAATTCTTTCAATAAAGACCCTCAAATCCTTATTTGTCTTCAATTTTAGTTATAGAGTCGAAAATACGCGTCAACCGAAAACTTGAAAATCCTGATTGAACTCGATGCTCAGGAATCATTTCCAGAACCCTAATAATAATTAAATTAATTTTCTAATTATATTTTACACACTAAAAATCCTAAGTTTCCAATTCTCAATATAATTCGTCGTTTAATTCAAAATAAAGAAACTTTAACCGAATTAAATTTTTAAATCCTAATTAAATTAAATACTACACTTAATTAAATATTCAAATTCATAAATTAAGATTTTGGCCCTCATATTTTTATTGAATCACATGTTGACCCCAAACTAATACCATTACACACACACACACACATATATGCTTATACCTTTCTTACATAAATAATTTTGTACACAAAAAATAAAAACAAATTCCCTCAAATCCATCCCACATGGGCCGGCCACCCTCTAGAATAGATATATATGTACTTTTGAGACAAATTTGCTTGATTTTAGGAAGAACATTTGACCAAGGTACAAATTTGAATATATATATATATATATATATATTGTACTTGTAACCAATTCAACTTTGATTAATCAAAACCTTAACTAGATCATGTTTAAAGGTATAACTAAAGCTCTAATTATCATACATTACATTCCATCCTAACTAGATCCAAGCCTATTCAATTGAATTGGAACTAAGGACATTTTGGACTTTTCACCATTCCTTTTTTTCTATAAATACACCAATCCTCTCTACACTTTTGAGCACATATACACACCCACACTACACATTTCAGCGGAGGGAAAGAGAAAAAGAGGGCAAGAGAGTGAGCTTTGGTGGTAGATGAGAGAAAAAGAAAAGAATCTTTGTGAAAACTCTTCAACTAGCCAACAAGTAAGCCACATCACCATCTCTCCTTCTATTTCCTTTTTGAAATACATTTTATTAGAGATTTAAAATCATATTTTCAGATGTGTTTTAATGGTGTTCATATGTTAAAAGTTGATGAATTGGGCTTTGATCCGTCTTCTACTCATATTTCCTCTTAATAGATGCAAAACTATTTTTTTCTTCCCATATCTCACCTCATTTCCAAAGGCACACCTTCTCTCTAAAAATCTGAGTTATTGATACATTATTTAGTATGTTTTCATCACAAAAGAAGTGAAAAATTTCCCTTAGTTGGCCACTGTTCTCACCAATCTTCTTATTTTGAGTATTATGCATGAAAAACCAGTTTTACAGCCAACTTTTGAAAATTCTAGAAAAATGTAAAAAAACTCTCCTGGACCTTGGTTTTATGTCAAAAAAATTCCTTAAAGAGTTATCTTTCAATTAAAATTGGTTTCATTGAAAAAGAGTGAGCGGTTTGAAAGAAAATCCGGTTTTCGTAACGATAGACGCCCTTAGACAGCACTGGAGTGTTTCTTAAATAACTAAAAATCTAGAAAAGATATTCCATTTCTGAAAAATGTTCTAAAAACTAGATAAAATTATCTACGAACCATAGGAAGGTCAGGCTCCGGAAAAATCTAAAATGGTCCTTTTAATTTTAATCTTTAAATGGTACTGAATCTGAAAATTTAGTTTTGCATTGGTATTCTAAGCTCTTGTCTTCATGAATATGATTATTAGTAGATGATCATGTCTTGGTATGATATTGGATATGTTATGGTTGTGTTCCTTATCTTCTTCATTTGATGATTCTCATGTTACTATCTTGTTAAGTTGTTCTAACTATAATTTAAGACATCTAACTCAACGGAAAGCTTAATTAGGGTGGTATTGGGTTTTCAATCACTTAAATAGTGAAGAGATGATAATGTGTTATGTATGGATTGATGGAATGTGCTCCCTAATTAAAGGTTAAGTCTTGTACAAGCAGTTATCGCGTAAACCCTAGAATGGAACAGATGTTTCAGACTCTTTGCGATGATTTGATTTGGTGAGATAAGGTTGGGTCCAGATGGGACATTCAAGAGGATAAAACTATTTTTCAGAAGGATAAGGTTGGATTCAAGATGATAAAACCTTTTTCTTTTCGCCGTCCCTTTTGAGGTCCACTGATGGCTCTACGTGGTATGTAACCGTTGCAGGCATCTATGGTAAGGTCTGCAAAGTAACAAAATGGGGAGTTCCAAATAGTTCGGTATCCAACTCTTGTGGTTGGGAGGATGAAATCTCTTTGAGGGATTTCTAGATTACTAACATCTAACCTTGTAATCCTTTATTATTAAATGATTATCATGCTTCATTACTTGCTTGTTATAATTGTGATGGTATATTGGATTGGGAAAAAGGGACGGTGTGTGTGTGTGTGTTTACTGGGCATTCAAAGCTCATGGCGTTTCATAACAGGTATTGAAGACTATTAAACAGTCAAACGCAAAGCTGAAGTATTTGAAGACGTATGGTTACCCTACGAGAGTTAAGAACTAGTTTTGTAAACACATTTTGAGATGGTAAGTGATTAATCGCTTGTTGTATTTAAAACATGATTTGTAATTATTATATAGATCATTTGTAACCTATCCTTATACTCCGTCAATTCATGTAGGCCTTCTTTTAATACTTTGTCAAGATTTGTCAAAAATGTAGCTTTGCTATCTAAGGTGGTTAGACTTAGAAATGAGGCTATATTGACTCGTCCAACCTTCTTGGGATCTTGCTTGGTTATTAGCCAAAGGACTCATTAGTGACATTTCCTACTCTTGTAACCTTAGATAAACCCTGTATTTATTTGTTAATATATTCTCTGATGTTCCTGATTTTTGGGGTGTCACATTTCATATAGTTGTGCACTGCTCTGAATGGACGTTTCAAATGGACTCAATATAAGCAAGTAATGGCTTCCTCACTTGAAAATGATAAATTTGCCGCAATTATTCTAAGAGTTCAACTTGTTTTGTAAGCTAGGCCTTTGGTAGTCCACAACTACTGGCCAGTCACCTCACCATCTTGTTTGGGGTGGGTTGGGGTCGTGACAATGCCGATTCTGGCAGTGGTGGTGGTGGTCATGATGATGATGATGTTGAGGAGAGTCACTCTTAGGGTGCTTCGAAGCACTCTCGAGGGGGTTGACTGAGTTTGGACACCTTTTCCTTCTTTTTTTTCTTACCTTTTGTATTCCCCCCCCCCCTCTCCCTCTCTCCCCTCCTTTTTCATTTTTAGAAACACTTGTATAAGATGCCATTGGGGGATGCTCCATATTTTGTGAAAACCTTTGTACATTTCACACAATTTATGCAATGAAATCCAACTCTTTTTGTCAAAAATTTTGAGTATCTTTTCCCAAATACCTGGCCTTTTGTGTTTATTTCATGGTTATGGTAAAGACTCTTTTTGGATAAAACTAAAAATAAAAATAGGCAAAACCAAGATTACAACTCAAAAATGCTAAACAAACAACCTAACTGACCTAAAATTACTCAAACATAGATGTCAGAATGCCCCCACTATCTCTGGTATGCCTTATTCCTGAAAAGGCCAAATTCCTTCACCAGCATGAGTTATGCGCACGCGCCAGGGTTGTGTGCACGTACTTAAAACGTGTACACATACCAAGCACGTGCATACACACAAATGACCAGGGTATTCAGGTTCTAGTGTTTCGTCTCTTAGGTCACCATTGCTCTATTTTAGCTTATAAATACTTCATCCTGCATGAAGGTTTCTTCATCCAAGCCCTTCTATTCAAACCCTGGTCCCAACTGTTACTCTTTATCTTCGGTTTTGAGCCATGTCTTCCTGGGACAGTTTCTCGATCTGGATTGATAATCTAGATGGTACTGAGTGCATCAACTTTCGTAGCTATGGTCTAAATTCCATATTCTCCCTTGGCAAGTTGGAGATTGACTTGTCCCGTCCAGTTTTGGGATCCGGATGTCCATGTCTTCTGATTTGGGCATCAGGAACTTTGCCTCCACTTTAGAAGAGTTCAAAGCTATACTGGAGTGCCCTTCAAGGGTTGATTTGGTGCAATCCACTCCTTTGACGGGCTATCCCAAACTAGTTGGCAAGATTTACGAGTTGCTTCTTGATGAAGCCAAGGCTTGTGTCTAGAATGGTAAGCTATCAGTCGTTGATTTGATTGATAGGTTAACTAGTAGGCGGGATCCAGGGGACCGGAAGTTCCAGGAATATAGATGGGCTACTTTTTGCATCTGTCTACTTGTGCAATTCTTGGTGGTGTCGAGCAATGGGTTAGTCAATCCTATCTTGGTCGATGTGGCCAAGTAGGTTAGGGACGGGAAAGTCTTGGCTAGGTTGGTCTTAGTTGAAACCTTGATTGCTTTGGATGAGGTCAGTGCTGGTAAGACCACAGAGTTTGGTAAGAGTCCATTGTTACTCTAGGTACCACCCATCTCACTTGGTTTCTCATCTCACACCTCTATATTCTTTTATCTCTCTTTTTTGTTTTTGGCACACCTTAACTTACATTTTTCATTCATCTCATACCTCTCAATTCTTTTGTGTCTCTTTTCCCAAATATGACTGATGAGGAAATTGAAGGTGCGAGAGGCTTCTACCTCTTACTTGACAAGTGCATACCATGCTCGAGCCCAGCTGGCTGCAATCGACTCTGTTAAAGAATGGTACAGCTGAAAGAGCTCCCAAACTCACAGAGACATAGCTTGGCGTTCCTCTTGGTTAGCACTTCCTGTCATGACTCGAGAGATGCTCCCATTCCTATGTATACAAGTAGTCGGCCTAACCTATATTGTCCTAGTCGACCAAATATTCGACACTAAAGTTGCAGAGGTCCAAAAAGGTTAGACTCATTTACATAAAACATCAACCAAAAGTTACGAGTCTGTTCCTTTGCCCATTGAATAGCTTGTTGACAAGCAGTGACCTCCGCTGCAAAGGCTGAAGGAAAATGAAGTTGAGCAGCTCTTTGTGCTATGGGTTCCTCATTAGCATCGTAACAGACCCAAGCTATGCTTGCACTTCTGTCTTCTTTCCTCCATGATCCATCAATAATCAATCTGTGTTCCTGCAAATCAACACCATGAGGTGCATGATTCACAAGTACACATATGGCATTTAAAACACTCAGAGAAAATGTTTCATTTTCCTCATTATCCATCATACCCTCATTCTGCCTCTATGCCCTCTTTACAAAGGCTGTGGAACAAAATAAATCTTGGGCTACAGCAATAGTTTGTTGACAAGCTAACAAGTTAACAAGTTTCCTTGAAAACCCACACTATTTCTTTGTTTCCAAATTGCCCACAACAATTTAATAAGCCTTCGGTCATCATCCAAATCATGAACCTCATTCCTCCAATGAGTTAACCAAGAGGAAAATGACACATCATCTCCAGTTGAAAAATAAAACCTAATGGACTACCCTCCAAACCCTATGGGACTTAAGGTAATTAAAAAACAAATGCTCTAAAGTTTCCTCCTCCCGCACCTCAGACAAATTGCATCATTCAAGGCATTCCTGATTTTCAAATTATATCTGACTGGAAGTATGTTGTGAAGACATTTCCATATAAACACGGACCATTTAAGTGGAACTTTTAGCTTCCAAAACCACATCCAAATAGGATTTTCTCGAGAAATCACAATATGTTTGTGTGCAACAAACCTTTCTAAAGCTTGCCAATTACCCGATTTAACAGAATAATCCCTAGATTTGGTATGAACCTGTAGACCGCCCCGAACTCGCTCCGCGCGCCCTCCTTTCGGAGAGGGCGCGAATTGTGTTCATAGCTACTACAGTTCGGACTCCCATTACGGTTTTGAATCTAATCTCACAAAATGAAATGTAAGACTGATAAATCACCAAAAAGTCCAAATCCGACAAATCGTTTTGAAAAATCGATTTTAATCAAAAAGCGCCAAACATGGACTGCTTTGCCAGATTTCAGAGTTGCTACCTAAATATTTTATTTTGAGAAATTTAGGAAACCCTAACTCGTGCCTAAGGCCACGTGTCCGTCATCACCAAAGTTGTCTCGACTCGGGAAGCATACAAATATAGACTA
This sequence comes from Camellia lanceoleosa, assembly GCA_025200525.1. Classification (NCBI taxonomy): domain Eukaryota; kingdom Viridiplantae; phylum Streptophyta; class Magnoliopsida; order Ericales; family Theaceae; genus Camellia; species Camellia lanceoleosa. Next base: position 158,236,862 of record CM045770.1, read on the forward strand.
AATCACTCAATTTTTGGAACAAACACATCTCATGTTTGTTTTTCAAAAAGTGGTTTGAAGTTGCTACTCTCAAGTGGGCTAAAATGCGGATTTGCCACCCTCAAGTGGGCTTAAAACATGATTTGCCACAAACAAGTGGGCTTAAAACGCACATTTTGATGAACTATTCCAATTCAAGCAATAAAGCCTTCATCCACAGACATTCATTGTGACAACTCTCACTATCAAGCATCGATAAGACCATCGCTTCTCGCTAAACTGTGGATCGAATCGATAAGTAAATGATTAGACTGAAATTCTGAACTAATTGCATGAATATATTGTGTTATTTGCATTTCTATCTATTGACTATTAAATGCATCTATTCATGTTTCATGCTTTAAACTGCAAATTGAAGGCCTTATCGGCGGTCGAATCTGAAATTGATTAGTGCTTTGTGTTAATTAGAATTAATGTGAGTTTATGGTATATTTATTTGAAATGTGATTTGGTATGATTAAATTAGATTAAATAATGCTAAATTTACAAGAGTTGGACTTATTTACCTTAATGCCATGATAGTGGGCCACTTACCAATTCATGTTTGAAGCCAATTACACTTGTGATACAACATTTCCTCAACCATTTTCTTGGGCTTAACCGACTAGAGAGAGAGAGAGAGAGGTGATAGCTTGTTTCATTGTGAATTGGCTTAGGGAGTTTGAAAAATTGAAGAAAGGATTCCATAGTTAGGCCCCTCCACCTTAACATACAAGACTTGAGGTGGGAGACTCACCCTTTTAATTGTGTATTCAAGTGAGTTCTTGCATGTTTCATGGTAGATAGGAGCCTAAGGTCATAATTTGGTTCAAGATTGTTGAATTGAAGCTTATTTCATGCATGCATGCCTATATAGATGAGTTTAAAGTTGTTTTCATGGAAAATTGCTATATGCATGTCCATATTATGGTTATAGTCCATGATTTCATCTTGTTTTGAAGGAATTGGCTCTTTGGAGCAAGTATTTGAAGCTTTAAAGTTGTTTAAATTCATGCATGTTGCATGTACATCATGTTCTTGAATTTTGAGTTGAAATTGTGTTTAATTGAACTACCTTTGGGCTTCGATTTCTCAAATTAGCCTTTAAAACCTGTTATACTATGAGTTCACAAGAGTTTTCCAAAAAATTAGCCCAAGAGGATCGAATTTGATGCATTAAAACTTGGTTTTGAGCTTGAGGTTCAAATCTGGAATTTCCAGAATTTGGACTCACGCTCGAGCGAGGAACTCCATGCTCGAGCGTACACTCTGGATCATAAAGTCCGCTTGAGCGAGAAAAGTGACGCTCGAGCGTGAAATTCGTGTATCTAGTACTTTGCATGAGTTTACAGTCCGCTCGAGCGAGAGAGTTCACGCTCGAGCAAGGACTTGTGTCTCACGCTCGAGCGAGGGTCGAGCGCCCATCGAGCGTGAATTTTGAGCATCCAAGATTTTTCATGTAGTTCTGATCCGCCGAGCGACGGAAGTCACGCCGAGCGAGCCCTTTGTCAAGATGTCCGCCGGCGAGAAAGCCACGCCGAGCGAGACCCTGTTTTCTAAAAATTTTGTAAAGTGTTTAAAAGTGCATCTTTGCATCCTCTTTCCATCCTAGGCATTCCTAGGGCATGTTTAAGGCATCTGAAGGAGGATATCGATGTAAAACCACAACGAGGCAAATTAGGGATTAAGTTATTAGTTTCCCAACTATGTAGCTTAGTGTTTGTTCATTCTGTAACTGTGTAGGGTTGGCATTCGAGGACGCTCACTAGCCTATCTGTAACCCAGAACTCTGTGAGTAACAATGTTGTAAAGATATGTTCAATCATGAATATTTTCTGAACAATTGAACTATACTGTTTTCTGAAATGATACTGTTACTAAATGAATGACGTCCTAATTGTGAATCAGACAGGCATCCTTAGCAACCTCATCACATCTTTGCATCGCTATCACGAGAGATCTCTGTCGGTTCCCATGTTGGAACCACTCAGTTCTCGATATGATGGCCATCAATCGATCGCTCGTCTATTTAGACCTCTTGCATCGCTTTTGCTATTGGATGTGTCACATATGACTGCTATGACTGAGTAACTGATATACTGATTGAAATGACTATTTTCAATACTGAAAGGACATTCATTCTTAACCTCTTTACGCATTATGTTATTCACTGGGCTTTAGTTCAGTGCTCATATATATATGTAGGTGTTCAGGCACCGGACCGCTGCTAGGGGCGTCAAGCAAGCTCTCGTTCTGTCAAGCCAACCTATGTGCCTCACTGCGAGGTTCCGAGCCTATTAAAGCCAAGGCTGTTTGGGGTCGTTTAGTTTTTTCCTTTTTGTTTCTAACCTGTATAGACTGAATGTTTTTGTACTGTACTGTCTTAATAGGGATGAGGTCCCTGATCTGGATAATTGTAAATACTGTGCATATTGTTTTGGTACTGACTATATATATGTATGAAAATTCTTTTTGCATACAGACTGTCACGGCTCATTGGACATCTTTTAATTATCAGATTTGGCTTCCGCCACTCTGTATTCTTGTTTCCTTTAAGCATAAGCCTTCGGTAATCTCGGATTACTGGCCGGTTACGGTACTAAACCCATAGGGGCGGGTTTGGGTCGTGTTAGAGTGGTATCAGAGCGATATTAAACCACGAGTTATACCGCACACACGTGTCCCAATGAGCTATAGGATGTCCTAGAAAGTGATTAGGGCATTGCATGAGCATTGAAAAGTGTGTGTGGCCATGACATGAATATATGTGCTAATGTGTTAACGTGTTTAAAGTATGCAACTTCCTATGTTTATTATTATTATGTTGCATATAGTGAAATGGATAATGCAAGAACTACTGATGAAACTGAATCATCCGAAGGCAGAATGGCAAGATTGGAAAGAACAGTTGAACTGCTAACTGAGGCCTTAAGGCAACAGCAACAACAGAACCAACAGCCCTCACCTCCTCCGGCACAGCCGGAACAGAATGTGAATGATGACATCATCACTCTAACGCAGAAATTCAGTAAGATGAAACCGCCATCATTCAGGGAGGCCTTGAACCATTAAAGGCCGAGGCATGGGTGCTAGAAACTGAAAAATTATTTGAAGTCTTTCCGTGTTCTGAAGCACATAAAGTGCTATTGGCTACCTTCACCTTACAAGAAGAGGCCAAAAGGTGGTGGATGCTGGTTCGCGACACCAATACTGCTATGAATTGGGCTCAGTTTAAAGAGTCCTTCTTTGAGAAATACTTCCCACAGTGTGTCAGAGATCGAAAGGTGACTGAATTTGAACAGTTGAGGCAAGGTACCATGTCTGTTGCTGAATATGAATCGAAATTTACTGAACTTGCCAGATATGCACCACACATGGTGGACACTGACTATAAGAAGGCCAGGAAATTCGAAGGCGGCCTTAATGTCGAAGTACTTGACAGAATTAATGTGTTGAAATTGCACAAGTATGTGGATGTTCTTGACCGGGCCATTATAGCTGAATCAAATATTGAAGCACTGAAACAAACTGAAACACCAGCGTCTGAATGGCGTGGTAAGAGACGAGGCCTTAAATTCAAGAAAGGCAGGAACAATCCGTTGAACAAAAAGCAGAATACAGGGTCAACGACTAGTTCTAGTCAAGGGAACCGCCTGCATACTCGTTCGAATGTGGTAAGAACCATAAGGGAGTTTGTTATAAAATTTTTGGTGCTTGTTATAGGTGTGGCAAGGTGAGCCACATGGTCAAAAATTGCCCTTCCACTTGACAGGGCAATAGTAAAGCTGCACCTAGCACAGCAGCATCAACTGTTGCACCGAAACCTAACCCTAAAGCTACTGGAAAAGAGCCTATGAGGCAAGGCCGAGTGTTTGCACTCGTACCGGGAGATGTGCAGAATACCGAGACCATTGTGTCAGGTATACTTTCAATCTGTACTCAAAATGCTTATGTTCTGATTGATTCAGGGTCTACACATTCATATGTATCGCATGCTTTTTCGTGAAAATTGAATAGACCACTAGAACCTATGAACTATCTGTTAGCTGTATCTTCATCTGTTGGAGGATCTATGACTTGTGCTTATATGTATCCTGCATGTGAGATTATTGTTGGGGATGTTCATTTGTATATTGATTTACTGCCATTGAACATTGACCATTTTGATGTAATATTGGGAATGGACTAGTTAACAAAATATCATGCTACCATAGACTGTGTAACAAAATAAGTTGTTTTCCGTCCACCTGGATTGCTTGAATTCGTGTTTAATGGAGTTGGAGTAGTACCTCCCCCATATCTGATTTCCTCCATGAAAGCTTTTAAATTGATTAGAAAATGATGTAAAGGGTATCTATATTCTGTATTGACTGTACCTACTGATGCCAACACTGATGTGAACAGTATTCCTATAGTCAGAGAATTCCCAGATGTTTTTCCAGATGATTTTCCAGGGGATTTGATTGATAGGGAGATTGAGTTCACCATTGATGTGATTCCGGGTACACAGCCAGTATCTAAAGCTCCGTACAAAATGGCACCTACCGAATTGAAAGTTCAGCTGCAAGAACTGTTAGATAAGAAGTTCATCAGGCTCAGTACTTCACCGTGGGGCGTGCCAATCTTATTTGTGAAAAAGAAAGACAGCTCATTGAGACTCTACATTGACTACCATGAACTGAACAAGGTAACAGTGAAAAATAAATATCCATTGCCTCGCATTGACGATTTATTTGACCAGTTACAGGGTGCCCAAGTGTTCTCCAAAATTGACCTTAGATCTGGATACCACCAGTTGAAAGTCAAGACAGGGGACATTGAAAAGACTACCTTTCGAACGAGGTACGAACATTACGAATTTCTTCTTATGCCTTTCGGAGTTACCAATGCACCTGCTGCATTTATGGACCTTATGAACAGAATTTTCAAACCATACCTTGATGACTTTATTGTTGTATTCATAGATGACATTTTAATTTATTCCAAAAGCACGGAAGAACACGAACATCATTTGAGAATTACTTTGCAGACCCTAAGAGAACAGAAACTGTATGCTAAACTGACTAAATGTGAATTTTGGCTTGATAGCGTGATGTTTTTGGGTCATGTGATCAGTAAGGATGGTATTACAGCTGACTCACAGAAAATTGAAGTAGTAGTGAACTGGCCTAGGCCAACAAATGTTACCGAAGTTCGAAGTTTTCTAGGCCTAGCCGGGTATTACAGAAGATTTTTCAAAGACTTCTCCAAAATTGCCCTACCACTGACACAGTTGACTCAAAAGGAGATATAATTTGACTGGACCGATCAGAGGGAATCAGCTTTTCAAGAATTGAAAACTCGACTAGTGACTGCATCGATTCTTACCTTACCCTCAGGTATGGATGGTTATACTATATTTAGTGATGCTTCTTATAAGGGTTTGGGATGTGTTTTAATGCAGAATGGTAAAGTTATTGCATATGCTTCCCGACAACTGAGACCACATGAAAAGAACTACCCGACCCATGACCTGGAACTTGCTGCAGTAGTGTTTGCACTAAGGATTTGGCATCACTACCTTTATGGGGCGACATGTGAGGTGTATACAGACCACAAGAGTTTGAAATACTTGTTCACTCAGAAAGAACTGAACATGAGGCAGCGAAGATGGCTAGAACTCATAAAAGATTACGATCTGCAAATTCTGTACCATCTAGGAAAAGCTAATACCGCTAATGCCGTTGAAATGCTTGAAATCGATTGGAAATTTAGCTTGTTTACTCACCGCAAAAAGAATTGCTATGTGACCTTGAAAGATTTGAAATTGAGATTGTTTGCATGAACAAGGTGGAACATTAGTCGCCATTTACGCCAACCAAGACCGATTGAAGAGATTAAAGAGAAACAAAGAATAGGATGATTTATTGAAGAAGATCATCAAAGAACGGGAGTCAAAACCGAGGCCGGGTTTCAAATTTGAAAACAATGTACTGAAGTTCCAGGGGAGATTGTGTGTACCGAATAATTCTGAACTGAAAAGAAGAATTCTGCAAGAGGGCCACAATTCAAAATTGTCTATCCATCCAGGAAATACGAAAATGTACCAAGACTTGAAACTGAATTTCTGGTGGCCGGGAATGAAGAAAGAAATTGCTGATTTTGTATCGAAATGTCTTCATTGCCAACAAGTTAAAGCCGAACATCAACGACCCGCAGGCTTACTGCAACCCTTACCAATATCGGAGTGGAAATGGGAACATATCACCATGGATTTTATTGTTGGTTTACCTCGCTCCAGTAAATGTATGAACTTAATTTGGGTTATTGTTGATAGACTGACTAAATCTGCTCATTTCTTATCTGTCAAAACAATTTATAATGTAGACAAATTGGCTGTAATCTACATTGATGAAATTGTTAGATTGCATGGAGTACCTGTGTCTATTGTTTCTGATAGGGACTCAAAGTTTACGTCGAGGTTTTGGCAAAGTCTGCAAACTGCATTGGGTACCGAACTGCGACTGAGTAGTGCTTTCCATCCTCAGACAGATGACCAATCAGAAAGAACCATCCAGACTCTGGAGGATTTACTGAGAATGTGTGTCCTTGATTTTCAGGGAAATTGGGAAAGTCACTTACCTTTAGCCAAATTTGCCTACAACAACAGCTTTCATTCGAGCATTGGTATGGCGTCTTTCGAGGCTTTGTATGGCAGAAAATGTTGATCTCCGATTTGCTGGGCAGAGGTTGGAGAACGGCCTTTGCTTGGGCCCGAAATTGTACTTGAAACTACCAAAAAAGTGAAACTAATTCAACAGAGACTAAAAACCACACAGAGCTGACAAAAAAGTTATACGGATGTCAGAAGGCGAGACAGAGAGTACGAAGTAGGTGATCATGTTTTTGTTAAAGTGACACCGATGAAAGGCCAGACTCGTTTTGGAGTCAAGGGTAAGCTAGAGCCGAGATATGTCGGACCATTTGAGATTATTGAGAAAATCAATCCGGTGGCGTATCAAGTAGCGCTTTCTCCTGAAATGAAGCATATGCATAATGTCTTCCATATTTCAATGTTGAGGGATTATCTTCGGGATCCCTTCCATGTGATTGAGCCTACCCGTGTAGTGCTAAATGATGACTACACTTATGAAGAACGGCCTATTCAGATAGTGAACAGACGGATCAAGAAGTTAAGGAATAAAGAGATTCCGTTAGTAAAAGTTGACTGGAAAAACCATGGTGGCGTGTATGCCACTTGGGAAAAGGAAGATGATATGAGCAAGAGATATCCTGAACTGTTCCCACTGAATCCTGTTTTCTTCCAGAATGAAGGTAATTCGAGTTTGGAGGACCAAACTCTTTATAAGGAGGGGAGACTGTGACAACCCTCACTACTGTTTACTGATAAGACCACTGCTTACTGCTAAACTGTGACTGAACTGGATAAGTAAATGATTAGACTGAAATTCTGAATTAATTGCATGAATATATTGTGTTATTTGCATTTCTATCTGTTGACTGTTAAATGCATCTGTTCATGTTTCATGTTTTAAACTGCAAATTGAAGGCCTTATCGACGGCCGAATCTGAAATTGATTAGTGCTTTGTGTTAATTAGAATTAATGTGATTTTATGGTATATTTATTTGAAATGTGATTTGGTATGATTAAATTAGATTAAATAATGCTAAATTTACAAGAGTTGGACTTATTTACCTTAATGCCATGATAGTGGGCCACTTACCAATTCATGTTTGAAGCCAATTACACTTGTGATACAACATTTCCTTAGCCATTTTCTTGGGCTTAACCGACTAAAGAGAGAGAGAGAGAGAGAGAGAGAGAGGAGATAGCTTGTTTCATTGTGAATTGGCTTAGGGAGTTTGAAAAATTGAAGAAAGGATTGCATAGTTAGGCCCCTCTACCTTAACATACAAGACTTGAGGTGGGAGACTCACCCTTTTAATTGTGTATTCAAGTGAGTTCTTGCATGTTTCATGGTAGATAGGAGCCTAAGGTCATAATTTGGTTCAAGATTGTTGAATTGAAGCTTATTTCATGCATGCATGCCTATATGGATGAGTTTAAAGTTGTTTCCATGGAAAATTGCTACATGCATGTCCATATTATGGTTATAGTCCATGATTTCATCTTGTTTTGAAGGAATTGGCTCTTTGGAGCAAGTATTTGAAGCTTTAAAGTTGTTTAAATTCATGCATGTTGCATGTACATCATGTTCTTGAATTTTGAGTTGAAATTGTGTTTAATTGAACTACCTTTGGGCTTCGATTTTTCAAGTTGGCCTTTGAAACCTGTTATACGATGAGTTCACAAGAGTTTTCCAGAAAATTAGCCCAAGAAGATCGAATTTGATGCATTAAAACTTGGTTTTGAGCTTGAGGTTCAAATCTGGAATTTCCAGAATTTGGACTCACGCTCGAGCGAGGAACTCCATGCTCAAGCGTACACTCTGGATCATAAAGTCCGCTTGAGCGAGAAAAGTGACGCTCGAGCGTGAAATTCGTGTATCTAGTACTTTGCATGAGTTTACAGTCCGCTCGAGCGAGAGAGTTCACGCTCGAGCGAGGACTTGTGTCTCACGCTCGAGCGGGGGTCGAGCGCCCATCGAGCGTGAATTTTGAGCATCCAGTATTTTCACTGTAGTTTACAGTCCGCTCGAGCGACGGAAGTCACGCTCGAGCGGAGCCCCTTTGTCAGCATGTCCGCTCGAGCGTAGAAAGCCACGCTCGAGCGAGACCCCTGTTTTCTAAAAATTTTGTAAAGTGTCTAAAAGTGCATCTTTGCATCCTCTTTCCATCCTAGGCATTCCTAGGGCATGTTTAAGGCATCTTAAGGAGGATATTGATGTAGAACCACACCGAGGCAAATTAGGGATTAAGTTATTATTTTCCCAACTGTGTAGCTTAGTGTGTGTTCATCCTGTAACTGTGTAGGGTTGGCATCCGAGGACGCGCACTAGCTTATCTGTAGCCCAGAACTCTGTGAGTAACAATGTTGTAAAGATATGTTCAATAATGATTATCTTCTGAACAATTGAACTGTACTGTTTTCTGAAATGATACTGTTACTGAATGAATGATGTCCTAATTGTGAACTGTATTGTGGCATCCTTAGCAACCTACTGTTACTGTACTGTACTGCTACTGTCACAGAGATCTCTGTCGGTTCCCATGTTGGAACCACTACTGTTTACTGATATGATGGCCATCAACTGACTGTTCGGTCTGTTTAGACCTACTGTACTGTTTTGCTATTGGATGTACCACATATGACTGCTATGACTGAGTAACTGATATACTGATTGAAATGACTATTTTCAATACTGAAAGGACATTCATTCTTAACCTCTTTACGCATTATGTTATTCATTGGGCTTTAGCTCAGTGCTCATATATATATGTAGGTGTTCAGGCACCGGACCGCTGCTAGGGGCGTCAGGCAAGCTCTCGTTCTGTCAAGCCAACCTATGTGTCTCACTGCGAGGTTCCGAGCCTGTTCGTTTAGTTTGCCCCTTTTTGTTTCTGACCTGTATAGACTGAATGTTTTTGTACTGTACTGTCTTAATAGGGATCAAGTCCCTAATCTGGATAATTGTAAATACTGTGCATACTATTTTGGTACTGACTGTATGTATGTATGAAAAGTCTTTTTGCATACAGACTATCACAGCTCATTGGACATCTTTTAATTACTATATTGGCTTCCATGACCCTTGTACTACGTATTCTTTTATTAGCGTGCCTTCGGTAATCTCGGATTATTGGCCGGTTATGGTACTAAACCCATAGGGGCGGGTTTGGGTCGTGTCATTCATGCAGTCAAACACTTAAGCAGATAGCCTCATGGCAAGCATGCTGTCATGGTAACACTTACACCCATGCAAGGATGCTAAAGCATAAACACTTACAGTATACTCCGAGCCAAAACAGAAACCAATTAGAAATCAATGCATGATCCTAATTATACAAGATGCCTAATGCATCACATGCAAAATGCGACTAAAATAGGCTCGGCTAGCTAAGATGGCATATGAATGCAACAATTTGATACAAGTATTCAAATAGGTATTGAAATACAATGCAGTTTGAATGATGCGCCGAGCCCGGTGCATACAAGACAAATGAATGATACACGCATGCAAAGCATACCTAATCTAACCACTGAAAGTGGATAAATAAAAGGAAGAAAGACCTGGGGTTGGAAGACATTCACATACACAAGCACACTTATTACAACATTTGCCCTCTTGATGGAAGGTCCGAATAAAATGAAAACTAACTAGTTACGCTAATTAAGCTAACTATTACAAACCAACTAATTAACTAACTATTCTAGCTAATTAATATATTATAAAGCACTAAGCTAAATTAATTACAGCACAGGTAATTAACTACAACTAGCTAACAGAAGCGATAAATGGCCTCGCGGGCGAGGGAGATATGCATGCTTGGTTGCGTCCTCCTGGAAATCCACCGCCTTGCCTCAAGACGCCTCTGTTTGCACTCTTTTGAATCTTTGAACATTATACCGATTTCCAAATTGCTTCTTTCTGATCTCAAGAACACCTTGAGGGCTGAAATTCCTTCACATCGCAATGAGCATGACGAGAGGCAAGACAGTGTATTTGTAAGGAAATATATGCATTTCCATACTCCTTATCATATCTCAAGCTCAAAAGAGTATGGCACTTGACTCTCGAGCCAACAGCCAAGCGTTTTCAATGCATGGTGGCCAAAGGATCAAGCTTGCGCAAAACTCAATAAATGCACACATAAGACTTGAAAGGCCTCCACCCTATCATGCACAATCAAGGGCGTCGGCGACCGAGAAATGTGACACGTTTCATTACTATGAGTATGAAACGTCCCACATTTCTCGTGTTTGGATTAACGTCCGATCCAAACACATGCAATACAAACAACATGCTTATCTTGACATGTTTTACTTTGATTCATTTTGTTTACTTGTTTTAGATTACTAATAAGTCCTTTAACCGGTTAAGTCCAAAAGTGAGAAGTCGTCTAATGGGAAAGAGGGTCCAAGCCACAAGCTTTTTGAGCATGAAAGAAACATCATGCCGTTGGTTAGCAGAAACCTTCGAGAGAAGGCTAAAACCATTAGGCATGAATGCCTCAATTTCGTGCTCAAACCAACAAAGGGCTCAAGACCTCTTTCAAAGTGATACGACAAATGAAAGATGGCATGCAATGCTATACATTCCAGCACTAAAATAGTATGCTAAATGACATCGAAACATGGAAATGATGCATACAAAACATGCTTGAAGTCAAAGGCATTGAAACTAGCAAAGAGCATAGCACTATAGGCATACAATACTAAGCCTAAATGACCAAACCAACCCCGGACATAGGTTAAATATGCCAAAACAGTGGCTGAAATATACTAAGATCAAGGCATATAACACAAGGAAAATATGTACATTTGATGGCTCGCCAACAAGGCATGAAGACACAACTGTCAAACACGTTGAAGGAGTAGAAAATGTGAGAGTGTGGCAATGACATATGCTCTGAAATTACATGCCAAGTGATGCTATGCCATGCAAAAAGCTCAAATATGACATGCTAGAGGTCTTAAAGTGCATGGCTAGCAAAGCCAAATACACTATAGCTATGCAGAGCCAAGCATGCATGACCAAAACCATTCAAATCAGACCTAAAGCATGCTAAGACATAGCCAAAAATATGCTGGAGTAAAGCATACACATGCTAGATCAATAGGCTAAAACACCAAACATACTAGGCTAGTGAACCAAAATTGCACTACAAGTGCAAGGAGCATGCAAGAGGCAACCAAACCAACCCAAATCGGAGTTATGACATGGCAAATAATGGCTAAAAACATGCTGAAATGGAGCCAATTCAAAGCATAAAGACATGCTACTTTGCAAGGCTACAAGTAGGATTACACTACAAGTATAAGAAGATACAAGAGGTGACTAAGACAGTGAAAAAAAGAGTTATGGCATGGCAAATAATGGCTAAAAACATGCTTGAACTAAGCAAATTCAAAGCACAAAGACATGCTACTTTGCAAGGCTACAAGTAGGGTTACACTACAAGTACAAGAAGCATGCAAGAGATGACTACGACAGCCAAAAACAGAGTTATGGCAGGTCTAAAAAGTCACAAAAATGAGCCCAAACAAAGCCACTAAGAAGTAGAAACACATGCTCTTTTGAGGGGCCATAAACACATGCAAACAAGAGAAGAGGAGAGGGGACCACCCCCACCCATTTGGGACCTCAAAAACACTTTTCCACCACTGAAATTTCTCTGAGTTTCAGTGGTGAGAAGGCCAAAAGAGATGATCCCAAAGGCCTTAAAAGATGGCACAAAGCAAGGCAAAACAAGCCACCAAAGGGGGTAAACCGCCCGTAACTCAAACAAAGCCTCAAACAACCTTTTTAAACACTTTAAAACAAAGGTTTTTGTAATTGAAAACAAAGCCTAAAATAGCATGCAAAGGTGGCTAAATAAGCAATGAAAATAAAGCTTTAAAGAGGCTATTACTCACTCTTGAAGCACAACTTCAAAACCAGCCACTTCTGAGGCAAAATCAGGTGAAAACCACTCAAATAAGGCTCTCAAGTACCTTAGCAACAAGATGAAGGTGTTTGAGTAGGTGTTTGTCTGCAAAAGTATGAAGAAACAACCCTTTAAGGCACAAATATGGAGAGAGAGGGAGAATTCTAGAGAGAGAGGGAAAGTTTTTGCTCTTTAAAATTCTGAACCCTCACAAAAGGGGAAGCACCTCCCTTTATATAGGAAATGCAAGCCAAAGCTTGCTTGAATCCCTCCCTACACGTGTAGGGAGGATGCATTCTGTGCCCAACAGCTGGCACAGCTGGCACCCAAAATATCTGCAAAAGCAGAAAAAAGGCCGTAGACCACTTAAAGTGGTCGACCGACCACCCCTCCCTAGTCAACCGACCACCTCTGGTGGTCGACAAGGGAAAAAGCTGGTTGGCAGGGGAGAAAAAGTGTCTACAAAGAGAGGAGAAGGTGGTGGCAGGCTGCAGACCACTTAAGCTGGTCGACCGACCACCCACCTTAGCTGACCGACCACCAAAAGTGGTCTACAGGGGAGAAAACTGGCTGGCAGGGGAGAAAAGTGGTCTACACCCCTACTTCTCCCTCTAGGGAAAAGGGGGCGCCAAGGTTTGGCTTAAAACAAGCACAAAACCAAGAGAGTTCAGAAATTTAGGGGCAAGGCACGTAACTGAAAACTCCGGGGATTCCAAACGAGCGCGAACATACGCAATCATCAAGCACTCAAACGATGACGTCGAAGTCTTTAAGATGGTCAAAAATAGGATGTCTATAGAACCCAAACCAATTTATCAATCATAGGCATCAAAGACACATGAACACCTTGGATGTTGTTGATACAATTTTCCATTAAAAAAAAAAAAAGTCTCAAAAGATTCAAACTCCAACAATTATTTTGTTTATCAATAAAGTGAGACAGTTAGTGAAGAAAAATGTCTAGATAAGCCCTGCCCTCTCAATGGGTTCTCTGTGGTAGGAATCCATTGGTCGTCTAAACAATTTATCAACTCTCCATTCCCCCCCCCCCCCTCTGCAAAAAAAAAAAAAGATCGGTTCCCCATAAAATGTTCGGCCGCCACCCCCAAGATGCATTTTGACCAGGCTTAATAGCTTGAAAATTATGTTTTGTGCAATACTTACCCATGAGAACTCGTGCAAGAAGTGTCTCAGGATTTTTTTTTTTTTTTTTTTAAATTCCAAGCTTGCTTAGCTAGAAGGACTTGATTTAAACAACCAAGATCCCGAAAACCCAGTCCTCCATAACACTTAGGCAAGCATACTCTATCCCGACTCTACCAGAACAAGCCCTTCTCTTTGGATGAAGACCAAAAAAAAATTCATATGACCACAGTGATTTGATCCAAAACATTTTGGTGAATTTTAAAGAAAGAAAACATGTATAAGGGGATTGTTTGAAGTACATATTTTATCAAAGTACTCCGCCCTGCAATGTTTAAAAGTTTACACTTCCAACTTTGAAATTTATTCTGAATTTTCTCCATTATTATCCGAAAGATATAAATTAGTCTGCATTCTCCTAGTGCACATGCAATAAACAAAATGGGTTCAACCAATGATTGTCCAAGCTAGTAAACAGTCAACAGCCAAGAACTAAAATGTCCAAGAACAATGGCGACTTTAGAAATTTTTGTAGATGGGATATTTATAAGAAAAAATAATTAAACTAAATAATATTTACTCTGTTTGGTTTCGAATTTTCAAAATCAATTTGAGTTTTTTTTTTTTTTTTTTTCATCTATTGTTTTCTTTAAGATTTTTTGATGGGACTTAAGGCTTGGCTTGGTTTGGTTTGGTTTGATAGTTTAGTCATTTTTTTTACGTTTCCAAGAAAGTAAAATATTCATTAAAAAACTCTTAAGAAAATTTATATTTTTTGTAAATAGTGAATTTAGAAATATTATTTCACAAATATTTTACTGTTTAAATGTATTTAGATTAAGTGAAACTGAAAAGTAAAATAATTTGTTTAAAATATTTAAAAAGTTCACTAAATGCAAAAAATAAAAAATTTAGAAAATATTTTTATAAAGGGCAAATTACAAACACCTCCTAATTTTTCCTAATTTATTATGAAAATTTGACCTCAAGGAGAATTTGTAATTGTAATTTACCCTTTTAAAAACTATTAACCAATCAGAGTAATTTAAACTTTTAAAAAATAGATCTCTAATAGTTGTGGTCCTTATTTGACGGGATCTCTTAATTTTTTAATAGAATTAAACTATATTAAATGAAATTTTAACATTATAAATAAATAATATTTGAAGGGTTATTCATAGCCTGATGGGTCATGGGACCATCCCCTCACTTAGAGTCGCCCCTATCCAAGAATATATTTACTAGCCAACAAAGACAGTTTTTCTAGAACTTTCTGTTAGAACAATCTTCTGTGTAAATAAAATAATTTGAAATAAATTTAAACAAAATAAATAAATAATATATCAAATTTATTTATCGAACCGAATTAAAATTAAGACCAAGTCGAGTGTGTGACACTCTGTCCTTAAGATAGATTCGCCCCGCTACGGTGCTTACGGTTGAGTAGCGTCTATCTCCCAAGATACAATAATCTTCACAAATTATAGTAGCACTCCAAACAATTTGTTCGGCGAATCAAACCTGTGTTCTAACTCTCTGAATATTTATTCTAAACTAAAATGAAGAATAATGCACTAAAAGAAAATGGACAGCAAAAGAACAAAATTCAGACTCAATTTTTTTCAGAACTCTTAATTGCTGGATTTATGGCAGTATATAAAGGCAACAAATACTGCCCCGAACAAGTCCAAACAATAGTGAAAAGGTGCACACAAACCTTTGAACAGGTACACCTCCTACTATTCAAATTTGAATAGAGGTTTTGACCGTAGCAACATTTGAACATATTATTCAAATTTTTGAATAACAAACCGTTGGTCAAAGAAACCTGTTTGGAAAACAAATCTGTTTCACCTTTATTTAAATAAACTATTTTGAATATATATATATATTAAACTATTGAATATATATATTAAACAAATTGAATAGTTTAATAAATAAAGTAAGAGGTACAAATTAAAGGAAACTACTAAGGAATCCAAAATTTGAATTTAGAATTAAATTAAATTCTCACAATTACAAACTTTAGGAAACCACTTAAGAACCCAAAATTTGAATTTAGAATTAAATTAAATTCTCACAATAATTTTTATTGAAAAAATTCAAAAGAATTTTATCTAAAAAATTAATGTTAAACCTGAAAACGACGTCAACTTTCCATTCACTCATAAATGGTTTTGACGAACCGTCTTCACCGTGTGACTTGCAACACGGCAAGGAACACTTCACCTCTTCGGACCCGCCCCAAAAGACGTTCGGGGCCCACTCAATTTTGGGCTCAAAATAAGCCCAAAATATGCAAATATTAAACCATTTTTCCAACACTTACAACAACTACAATAGTGTGATTCCAGCATATGCAAGAAGCCTTGTTGTCTTCTATTGCATAACCAACAAACTATATGTATATATATATTACCTTTGTTCCAGCATGCAAGAATATATGTCTAATTTTACCATTTCGTCATCAAATCAATTGATGATTGAGCAGTTCATCCAATCAATACATAATCTCATTTAGAAGTGAGAAACCTTTATGTTGTGTTTAAATCATGTATTTCAATAAAAATTTAGAAAAGTAAAAATAAAATGTAAAGAATATGCTAATAAAATATAAGTCATATTTTTTATCCATTTCTCTTGGCTTTCCTTTCTACAACGCAAGAGAATCGACACTTACTCTCTTTACGGTAAGATTACTTCTTTAGAAAGTAATGGGATCTTGGTTGTTTAAATCAAGTCCTTCTAGCTAAGCAAATGGCTATAAATGACTATTACCATAAAGAGATGTCATAGCCATTAAAACCTTACCGTAGAGAGATTGGGACTTGGAAACCAAATGGCTATGACATCACAACCCACAAATGTGAGTTCCAAAAAAACACGAAAATAATTTCTATGAAGAACAAACCGAGCACACTTGCTAGTGTTATTGCATTGACACCCCCCCTCCCTCCCAAAACATAAAATAAAATAAAAATTTAAACACTAAACCAAGCACACAAACCAACTACTAATAATCATGCTAGAAAGAGGGCAATGTAAAAATTGGCAATAAATGACTATTAATCACAATTGAGTGACAATTTTTCAACATGATCCTAATTAGATGACAATGTTGCCGCAAACAAACATAACTCCCCATGGTTCACAATGAAGTTAAATAATAATAATAATAATAAAAGAAGAAGAAGAAGAAGAAGAAGAAGAAGAAGAAGAAGAAGAGAATGAAAACCGAGAAAAAGTTTAGAACATGAAAACAAAAACCAGCAACCATAAAAGCATTTTTGGAGGGAGGGAGCACACATGAGGACATTAACGTTGTGTTTAGTTAGGAGATTTAAAAAAAAAAAAAAGATTTGGAAAAGAAAATAGAAAAGGTGTAAAAAACTAGGTGAAATGTAAATATATTTTATTCACATTTCATCTACCTTTTTCTTTTATCTTTATAAATATTTCAACCAAACACAACATAAGAGAGAGTTATTATATAGTTACAATGTCAATTTCTATTTAAGGCCAAAAAGGAGTTATCAAAGTTCACCAATGTGGCTTCCACCCATGAAACTACTAAAAATGTCACAAAAATATTAACAGAGACACACTCATAAAGAGAGAGATTATTTATGTGAAATGAGCTGACATTTAACAGCGACACATCCATAGATTTCTTCAGCTCCACATGCAAGGAGTTGACATTTAAAACATAATCAAACCTCAAAATCCCAAAGATCAAAAAATCAACCTTGGAGGGGCTCGAAAATATTATTTATGTGAAATAAGAAATATCAGACAATCAACTGAAAAGCATTTCAAAGACAAAATATACAAATTACCCAGAATAAAATTCCCAGGTGTAGAGAGAAGAGAGGCCAAACTACATACTACTAGCTTTGCAAGTTTTGACATAATCTGTCTGTGCCACAACAACCTAAAAAAAAGCCCCAAAAGAACAATCAACAAAACACCAAATCCGCTTATAAAAAAGATGATTTTCTCCAACTCACAAAGTAGATACAGATAGATCTTATTGGTGCTTTCTCAATGATTGCGACCGATCCACCGACTTACTCAACTTTGAATGATTGAACGGAGTGGTCAGGGTTGTGAATCCGGCATGGAGTGAGCTCCGATGGGGAAAGAAGATTGAAGATAGAGAGAATGAATGAAAGAGATTGTGTAACTCAAACAAAAGTTGAGAGTGAAATGGAGACAGTGAAGAGGGAGACTTTAAAATTTGAAATCAAGATGAGAGACTCGTTTGCGAGATAGAGAAAGAGACTTTTAACCATTAGATGTTGATTAAGATTGATCTCAACCATTGATAAAAATCGCATTTGTAACACAAATTTCAACAATGTAGGACATTTTCAAAAACTCTTGTGAAACAATCGATTGATAACGATAGCAACGATAAGAAAAATCCAACTTTATCTCTGCTAAATACTTTGCTCTGGCGACGGTGGGGATGGTTGATTGATGAGCCACGAAATTCAATGTTCGAGTAGAGAGAGGGATTTGTTTCTTAGCCGTTAAAAGTTGTTACTTCCGATTAATTTTCTTGTCCATTTTTTGGTTCATAAACTTATTTCTACTTGGGCGAATACAGTCAGAACTATCGGACTTTCTGAATAAAGCAATTGTTGACAATAGCTGCGACAGGATTTCATCTCTGGCTACGGCCACTGCACAACACTGATTTTCTGATCAAATTTCTATGTAGGTGGTTATTGTTTCCTCCCTTTCGATTCTCCTACTGGAATCAGTCTGGCAAATTACTCTTCTAGATAAATACATCCATATTATTTCTGTATGCAAAATCTGAAGAATGAATTGTAATCAATTTTAATGAAGAGGCTAGTTAATTTTTGGTGATAATTTTCTTTATGATTTGTTTGGATGCTGAGAGAATACATAATTTTCTTGGATTGTGCTTTGGCAAGTGTTATATGACTGGTTTAAAAAAAAACAAACAAACAAACAAACAAATAAAATGAATCAGATCAGAATATGCATTGTCGGATTTTTCATAATTGGATTCGTATTAATTGTTAATCAGATCGGATTCTATCCAATCGGACCCAAATTTGACCCGTTTACAGGCCTACTTCCAAATGCATGGTTGTTCCCTGAGCACAGTTATTATTTACTTCCAAAAATTTGTTCGGTGTATAGTGTTGTCGTTCTGGGGGAAATGCAATACAAAGCATCAATTCTTACTCAAAACATGGTTGCCAATGGAAAAAAATAAAAAATAAAATTATATATATATATATATATATGGTTCCCCATCTTGAATGTCAAAGCAGCCAACAGCAAAAATTAATTACCAAAAAATTACAATTTGGATCAGAGAAACAATAATCAACGCCATACATTTGGATCAGGAAAATTACATTCGTACACTTGTGAACATGTGACCAGCGTTTGTCATTATCGTAATGAGACCATACTAGCTAGATACACTTAACGAAGAAGAGAAACCTGATTTGTACAACAATACACTCAAAAGAATCAACATTAGGAAGAGAGAGAAAGAGAGAGAGAGAGAGAGCCTCACTCCGAATACACAACCAACCCATAACACCCCAAGCATAATACACACCACACACAATCTCAGTCCAGTCATATATAAAAAATCAAACCAATTCTATTGAAAGCCTTTTGTCGGTGCCGGTTCATTCCAAATTTGAAGATCAAGACCATCATTGACTTTCTGGCTTTCTCTAGTGAACCCAGAAACTGAAACATCATTTTCGGCTCCATGAGACTTCTTTAGCTTTGCCACAAGAACCCACATGTTTGCAAGCTCATTTTCAAGATAAGCCTCTCTTTGTTTGGATTCCTCTACCTTCTTTTGTAGCTCGGCCTCTCTTTGATTCTTTTCTACTAGAGCAGCTTCATACGAAAGCTCTCTCTCCTGGCTCAAAGCTAGTTCCCTCTTGAAATCTGAGGAGGTTAAACCGCTACCTTGATCCTGCTGCTGCCGCCTGACGTGACCATCTCTGCGGCCGTTCCTGATAGTGGAGGAGCTATTTCTACGCTGGCTTGGGGAGGAACTCTTTTGTGCCGTCAGCTCAGCAGATAGTCTCTCGTTATGGTTCATGAGTTTGGCAACTTCTTCTGACAATGCCTTGAGCTCAACAGCAGCAGCAGAGGCTAATCCTTTTGCATATGAACTCTCTTCTGCTAGTTTCTGGTTCCGAAGTTCTAGCTGCTCTTTTGCATCAGTTAGTTCAGCCACTTTATGTTTGAGTCTTTCAATTTCAGTTCCCTGATTACAAATAAAAGTTGACAGATTAAGATAACCAAAGCATACCTTTTGTTTCTTGTCAGGAATAAGATGGAAAAAAAATTATGGACACATCATCAAAACCATTTATTTATCTAGTTCATTAATGTAAACATATAATGGCATCTCTGTAAACTACAGCTGATTTTCACGCCATAAGATTATGCATATAGAACTTTTTTTTTTTTTTTTTTTTGATAAATTCGATTATGCATATAGAACTTTGCCAAACAATAGGGTACAATAAAGCCATGGGGCACCGCCAATTTACTAACTAGTTTATTAATGACTTATGTGGCATTGCCACTCAATGCTGTTTACAAGACCCCACCGATTTGCCCCCTCCCCTATTTACAAGACCCTGCTCTCTTTCTTGTTTACAAGACCGTCCCCATTGCGTCTTTCTTTCAATTTCCCTCTCCACAACATTTTCCGACTCCCAAAATGAAGGTTCCGTTTTTGTGTGGAAACAAAGCATTTATCCATGTTTCATGTCCTTACTTTGAGCTGCCCAAAGGACATGAGTCTTAAAACTCCACCACTGCTCCCCTGTGAATTAGATGGCATAGCAAACATATCCGCAAAGACCTCCCTCAAAAGCCTTTTTTGTCCACACCAGGTGTCAAGCCAAAACTATATTTTGTGACCATCACCCACTAGTATGTAAGTTGGAAAAAAATCATCCCTTACCTTCATGATGCACTTCCAAATATCCACACCATGCAACCCCCTTATGCAACAAGTAGACCAATCACCCCAATCATAGACATAACTTGCCTGCTCCACAAAATTTCCCAAGAAAATCTCTATAAACATTCACCCAATAAGGCCTTGTTGAAAAACTCTAGTGTTCAAACACTAGAGCCCCCTCTCTTCTAAGGTAAACTAGCTTTACTTAAATTCCTCCCCAAGGTCCTGCCAAAAAAAATCTTTCATCATGTTCTCCAACTTCTTTGCCATTGAGAAAGGAATAGTGAAAATAAAACACATGCTGGCAGACTATTGCTTTTTATCGAAGTATGATCCCCTTTGAAAGATATTGCCTTTTCCAAGTTAGTTAGCCCCTTCTCAAACTTTTCCACCAAAATATCCCACACTTCTTTACTCTTGAGGGAAGAGCCCAGTGACAACCCCAGATAGGACCCTAGTAAGATGACTACCCCCGGCACCCCAAGTTAGCCGCCAAATCTCCACCTCGAAGCTCCCCCCAGCGGAATGATCTCTCTTCATAAAACTAAATCTCAGTCCATACAGCTTCAAAACAAAATATTATGCATCTTGGTACACTTAGTACTCCCTCATTCACTCCAGAAAACATAGTAGTGTATCATCAACAAATAATAAATGATCAATTGATAACATCTCACCAACCAGGCCTCCAACTTTAAAATTTAGTCAAATAGCAGGCACCAACCACTTTCTGAATGATACTACTAACAAAACCCATTACTATGAAGGGGAGATATAAAATTTCCCCGCCTCAAATTGTCAAAGAAACCTTTAGCAACCCCATTCACAATGATAGAAAACCTAACCATAAAGATGCAAAACCGGATCCACCAACACCAATTCTCCCTTTTCATAACCTTCGGTGCAAGAAGCAAGCAAATTGCGTGCTTAATATTACACGACCCACTACACTAAAAAGATCGAGAACACCACTCCACACCTCTTACAAACTGACAATAAATTAAACGATGATTTACACTACCCCTCTCTTGCACATGCAAACCAATCCATCAAGAAATTGCCCTTACTCTCACATTATCTTGGGTAAATTACACCGACTTCCCCTGAGTTTTGGAGAAAATACAGCAAGCCTAACAATTTTTGCATAATTACACCAACCTCTCTTTTAGTAAGGATAAAGGGAGTTTTATTGCAGATGATGTGAAACACAAGGATGAACAAGGAAAAATATACACTTCAGTGCAAAAAAGATGATGAAATTATTTTTCTATCAATATGACTTACCAAATTATTGAGGAAAAAGGAAACTTTGAATTAAAACATTTAGGAGACCTAATGTAATTATGCCAAAAATGTGGAGTTTGTTGTATTTTTCTCCAAACCTCAAGGAAGGTTAGTATAATTTACCCAAATTATTTTTCATCCAAATAGCTTCTCATGCCGCCATCCAAGCAAAGAAACGGGTGACCAACTATTCTCCAAAGATGAGTCCCAAAACTCCTCTGAACTCTCTAAATTAGATGTCATCGCAAACACATTCGAAAATGCCTTTGTCTACACCAGGTAGGGATGAAATCGGTCCGGTTCGGTCGGTGATTGAGCAAAATTCTCACCGAACCGAACCCCTCGGTTTTGTATATGGACGCACCGACACCAACCAAGAAAAGCTTTCAACTGTCCCGAACCATTGTATATTGGTACGGTCGGTTTCAATTCGGTTTATTCGAGGATGGTGTAAACCAAACAGAGAGGAGAAAATATTTGAAGACCCAAAAGGTCACTTTCCATGGCAAAAGAGAAGTAGCCTAGAAAAATGAGAACTCAAAATCGTAGATTTTTGAAACAGAAAAATAAAAGCTCTAGGGAAAGATGTAGAGTAACAGAAGTAGAGAGAAATCACCACCCACGGAAAATAATCAATTCACTTTCCAGATCTGGTTTGAATGTAACAATTTCTATGTAACAATTTTTACCTCCACCTACTCCACATTAGTTAGTGCTCCATTAGTTAGTGCTATAGTTAGTGCCCCATATAGTTAGTGATATAGTTAGTGATCCATTATAGTTAGTGATATAATTAGTGATCCATTATGGTATAGTGCTCCATTATGGCTCCATTATATCCCATTTCTCTCTATAAAAGAGAGCTCTTGTAAGAACATTATGAATCAATCAATAATATCAATACATTAATTTCCTACATGGTATCAGAGCTATAGGTTAAGCTCTTGGTGTTCTGGACCTCAACCTATTCCGCTGTAATCTCTATCAATACACATCAAGTTCACCTATATTTGGATCATCCCCTTCTGTGTTTAGTTCTAGTTTTTCATTCTCTACAAACCCAGTCAAATACCAGAATGGTTTCATTGTTCTTTTTTTTTCAAAACCATATGCCAATGAAGCAGCAGTAGGTTCATTGATAATTAAAACTTCTAAGCCAGCAATTACCAGCATCCTTTGTAGCTGTCCTTTGGGAATCATTGAAGTAAGCAGGTACTGTGACCACAGCTTTAGTGACTTTATCATTCAAAAATTTTGAAGCATCGTCCACAAGTTTTCTCAAAACCTGAGCTGAGATTTCCTCGGCAGCAAACTGCTTGCCCATGGCAGGGCACTGAAGCTTGACATTTCCATTCTCATCACGAACCACAGTGTAGGAGACCTGCTTGGCTTCCTCACCGACCTCCGACATCTTCCTACCAATAAACCTCTTCACTGAGAAGAACGTGTTCTCGAATTCACCACAGCAATCTGCCCGACGAGCAAATCCCCTCAGAGTTGGTGACGATGACAGGCTTGAAAGACCAGTTGAAAATGCTTTGAGGGATGCAAAACTCTCTTTCAATGATCTAGATGAAGTTATCCTCGTTGGTGGATCAACACGGATCCCAGCTGTTCAGGAACTTGTTAAAAGATTAACTGGAAAAGAACCCGATGTTACGGTAAATCCTGATGAAGTCGATGCCCTTGGTGCTGCTGTTCAGGCTGGTGTTCTTGCTGGAGATGTCAGTGACATAGTCCTTGACGTTACACCATTATCTCTGGGTCTGGAAACTCTTGGTGGTGTTATGACAAAAATTATCCCAAGAAACACAACTTTGCCCACCTCAAAATCAGAGGTGTTCTCAACAGCTGCTGATGGGCAGACAAGCGTGGAGATTAATGTTCTCCAAGGTGAGAGAGAATTTGTTAGGGACAACAAATCTCTTGGCAGCTTCCGCCCTTGAAAACTGAAGGAGTTGCCATGAGTTATATGGATTCACATATCGATTATGAGTCTAGTTTCCAGCCACAGTCATCTGGTGCAGTTGGACCTAACACTATGGATCTGCATCCAGAGAACAGTCAGATTAATGGCAATGAACGCACGCAGTTTGATGGCTTGGTGACCCCAAGAATACTAGAATCTGATGTTGAGGATGGGAAGTTAGAAGCTCAGAATGCTGGGGCTCCCTTTGTGGATCCTTCTGTGGAAGAGTTGGATTTTAGCACCTTGCAGATCATCAAGAATGAAGATCTTGAAGAGTTGAAGGAATACATTGGTTACTGGTGGTGTTAGGGGAACCCTTCCATGGATGGCTCCAGAGCTATTAAATGGTAGCAGCAGTAAGGTTTCTGAAAAGGTTGATGTGTTCTCCTTTGGTATTGTCCTTTGGGAGATACTCACTGGTGAGGAGCCTTATGCAAATATGCATTATGGAGCTATCATAGGAGGTATTGTCAATAACGAATGGAAATTGTGAGGACTGACTAGAATTGGAATACATCCAAAAGGAGAAAGCAATTGATAATATCACCAACCTTATTTTATTCATGCCGGGATCAAACCCGATCACCATTTTACACAAAAAAACCCACAACCCATAACCATCACAAACAACCGCCTCACTTTCTTCTTTTTGCCTTTGTCTCCTCATTTGTCATGGTCTCAACACATGACTCCATTCTTTGCTCGAAAGTTCAAAGGCACAAAATCTCTTGTGGACTCGTTGAGGTCGGGAAAGAGAGTGAGACCAAGAAGAGGCCATATGGTTGGTTGTAGAAGTGTTATCTCTAAAATGAAGAGGTTTGAGGTTTTGTGTTTTTTTGATGCTTTTGATCTTTTGATGGCACGCCTTTTGATGACACGCCTTTTGATGGCACGCTTTTTGATAAGATTGGCGCCTTTTGAGGCTTTGATTCATATAGTGTCTTCGCCATAACCATATCTCTTATCCACTTTTATTTTATTTGTCGATTATTTTTTCCAAACTCAAATTGGTTAGTTGAATGTAACAATTTCTACCTCCACCTACTCCACATTAGTTAGTGCTCCATTAGTTAGTGCTATAGTTAGTGCCCCATATAGTTAGTGATATAGTTAGTGATCCATTATAGTTAGTGATCCATTATGGTATAGTGCTCCATTATAGCTCCATTGTATCCCATTTCTCTCTATAAAAGAGAGCTCTTGTAAGAACATTATGAATCAATCAATAATATCAATACATTAATTTCCTACAAAAGAAGATAAGGATCTCTGTCATGCAGCATGTACATGGATTCCTAGATGTTAGATCTAAATGAGAGTGGTAAATCGAAGACATCAATGAGCCAAAGCTTTATGGACTTCGACGGTGATTACAAAAAGCCATTGGGGAGAGAGAGAGAGAGAGAGAAGCAATAAGAAGTTTAGCTGCTGTGTGAGGGATGATTGAGGGGGGATATAAATGTTACACGTGTGGACGACTCACATTACTTCTAGGGTATGTGTGGATGGCTAGGATGTAAAATAACAAACGGTCCGGTTCGGTGGGTTTTGGTCTCTCATACAAGAAAACCGCAACCAAACTGAGTCCAAAAAAATTAATAAAATCAAAACCGCACAGACTGTTTTAAGGGAATAAACAGACCAAGAACTGTTTTTTCCGGCCGGTTTTGTTGGTCTGTTTGGTTGAGTCGGTTAAACTTTCACCCCTAATACCAGGTGTCATGCCAAAACTATATTCTGCGACTATCACCCACTCTAAAGCATGTGAAAGGGAAAAAATCATTACTTACATTCATCATTCAATAAGGACTATTGAAATGATTTATAGGTTTCACTTTGGCTTTTAAAGAAATATAAACATTTTGGACAAATCAACAAAGATACTTAAACAAAAATGTATCATATTGCATGTAACTAATGACAGATTTTATGTGATTGCATAAGTTTCCTTCAACAAACCTGAGCTTGTAGAAGCAACCTTTCATTTGAATCTCTTAACACTTTACTCTCGTTGCCCATGCAATCTCCGTTAATGCTTTGTGCTTCTAAGTAACGTTGTGAATGCTCAATTGGACTGGAAATTTTCAGCTCTAGTGCATCAGAGAGCTGTTGTTTCAAGGACGCAATTGTTTCTTGCAGTCCTTCACATTCACAGATCTGAAAAAACGATATATTTGGTTACAACAGATTCTGAACCAGTAAAATCATGAAAACAAGTAAAAGTTCTATAGAAATTGAACAAGTCCTGTACGGCAGTACTTTTTGGTTGAGCTGCTCCTGAATTATTCGATTATCTGCAGCTTTAACCTGTAGAAAGAAATAATAATAAGTTGCTTCTCAGGAAGAGGAAAAAAACAAAAACAAAAACAAAAACTTTATACGTTGTAGGATGATCACTATCCGAGACTGCGGAGAATATTTTAGTTATTCCCTGCTTACTTTTGCTTTATACACATTATTATAAATTGAAACTCATCAGATCCTGTTTAGTCTCAACTATAAGTTAGAGCAACATTAGTAAAACAGGACATTCAGTTCAATTAATTGAGTAATGAACATTCACCCACCCAATGGAAAAAAATAAAAAATAAAAAAATCATTCCAACACATCTTTTGCGCAGTATTTGAGATGAGTCTAACAGTAATATTTAGAGTCTCATTTTAATGATTCCAAGGATTGGCATTGACCCCATTTTTTTGTTTTAAAAAAGCTAGCACTGTAGGAGAGATTTGCATCTCCATATCAAAAAAAGGAAAGAAACAAAAGATGAAATCATTTGGTTTGCAATTCAATTTCCAATTATGTCCATAAAATAATGATATTCACAAGTCATGATGACCGACATATAATCACCTCAAGCTCAAAAGACTTCTCATTCAGTTGTTCCATTAGTTCAGCTACAGACTGCAATTCAAAACTAAATTAGTTTAATAAATCTTCCTGGACAGCAGCATGGAGCAGCAATAGTTCTCAAATTAATTAATAATTAAGAAGCAAGCATCCTATGCAACTCAAGAACACAACTCACTTGTGATGCTTCTACATTATCCATTTTGCTGTGAGAATCATTAATGGAATCAGCAATTTGCTTTTCGAGCAAAGCTATTTGTTCATTCTTCGTTCTGATTTCATCATTCAACTTTCTTATTTCCACCTTAAATTCAAAAAGATTATTAGTTGAATTTTCAAGGTAATAAAGAGCAGTAGTAAGCACAAATGATACAGAATCAAGATATTACATGAATATGTTGCTTTCTAGGGTTTGTTGCAACCTCCTCAGACAACCGCTTTAGAGCACTTGAATGAAGTGCCACCTCTCCAGACAATATCTTTTGCTGCTCTCTCAGAAGATCAATTTGATCAATTGTCTTTATGCTAGTCTGGCATTGAATAAGACAAATGAGTTCTAAATCAGGCTATGCAAAACCATTCTTCTTGCCAAGTCTTCTCTTATACAACTAAATTAAATACATCATAGAAGTTATCAAGATGACACTAGGAAGAATGGATTTGAATTTTAAATATTTAATCAACATCTTAATGTGAATTTGCAATTCCAGCTTTGACTAAATGTGAGTCAAATTTTAACAGAGACAGCGGGAGGAATATCAAAAGTGAACCTAACAAGATTCACTGACATAAAAAATTTATACTTCTTGGCAACTCCAATGTGCCTTACATAGAGAACCAGAAAGGGTAGGAATGAACAGTTAATCTTACTTCACAATATGTCCATTGGCTTGCACTTTAAGGAGATTGCAAACTCTACTCATTCAACTAAGCCTGTTACAACTACCTGGGCTCAACTAGATGCACATTAAGGACATTCTCCTGTACTTAAATAGCAAAAGTCTTAGGAAATAGGACAGGAGGGCCAGATATTTTGGGCGAGAACAGCAAAAATAGGCTTCAAAAAATATAATTAACAGGCAAGCACCTGCTGAATTTATGCATTCCCAAGTTCAAGAACACGGTAAGAAGGAAATGAATACATATCCTATTATATAAAGTGTATGTCCCATTTCGTGGTAATGCTGCATGCTCTTTTCTTTCTCCCAACTATGCCCTCCACATCCAACAACTGATGGACAGTTTTTCTCATTCATCAAACTGCCACAAAATGCTAAAGGTTGTCCTCATTCATCATATTGCCCAAAAATTTAAATGTAGAACTGCGAACGCATCCCGTTGCACCCACCACTAATGTGTATATATATATAGTATTCTGAAAATCTTATAGCCAAACCTAGGCAACTACTGATGACTAAACAAAGGGACTCATGGTTCCAAAAGTATACAGGAAAGTTGCTCATCTACCCCCTCCAAATGTTGACCCTTTCACCTCTCTCTCTCTCTCAGGGATACTTTCTTTTTCCTTTTTTGTTTTGAATATTTCAACAATATTTTTAGACATTAATCATGTCTTCAAAACTTTTAAAACCAATACCTGCAAAGGTTTTCAAGAACTTCACTATATAAAACCTAGCAGATGAGATGTATTTAATTCAGTTGTTTACAGTTTAGAAAGAGAAAACAACTATTGCATACCAAAGGAGTCTCTTGTCCCAAAAACTTATCATCAGGGCCTTCTCTATGCTGTCTGGCCTCTGATAAGAGATCCGCACGAGTGTTTTCTGTAAGAGGAGAATGTGAAAGTCTGGATTCCATTTGAAAATTAACACTTTCTGCTTGAGGAGTTGAAGGTGTACTAATAGACTTGACTCCACTTGATTTATCACTGTTGCTTGCCAAAGCCCCTGAACCACTATCTCGTTTCTGTTTAAAATGTAGAATTAATTAGAAAGTGAAGGGAAAAAAGAAGTTACAGAAAAAATAATAACAAAGAAAAAAATACAGAACTAGGCATCTACCACTTTAACAGTACAGGAAAATTTTACTAGAACACACAACAATTACATGTGCTTGCAACCATACAGAAATCCAAATGAAGAAAAGCCAAGATTGAAATCATGAAATTGAAGCAAAGTAAAACAAATATAAAGATTGAGGACTGCTATAAAAGAAATGTAAACTTCATTTCTCAGAACTCCCAATAGTTTGGAAACCCATTTGAGACTATTACTGGTATAATGGGCCATCGAACATATACATTAACCACTTTGAGACTAGATTATAAAAGATTCATATTCTAATACCCGTAGCTTTAACCAGTTTAGCAACCCATGCTTCCGGGTTTTCTTCTCCTCCTTCAATGTATCATCAGCAGTTTCAGAATTCCCATCAAGGGAGACATACAAGTCAATGTTTTCATCATCCAAGATCAAGTCTCTCCTTCTGTGAGGAAGGTATGCAAGCTGCACATTCAACATAGGAAACTGCAATCAGATCATACTAAAATAGAATAGATATAGAGAAGGATAGAAGTCCAGCCATTAACAGAATCCATACCATTCGATTATGTTAGATAAGTTAATTTTTTTCCCCATTTCTTGTCAATCAACTTGATGGGTATTTTAGAGGGGAAAAAATAAAAAAAATAAAAATTGGGATCACCCTATCAAAATACCTCCTCTTCTCCAAAGGAATGCCTTCTTCTAGGACCAAGGCGGTTAGGAACTCTTGATGATTGTGAAGTTTTTGTCGAGACCAAAATTAACTTTGTTAACCGTTGTATTCTCCCCAACAAGGCAGCTTTAGCTTCCTCTTCCTGTTCCAATCTTGATTGCAGCTTGACTTGACCATCTTCTAGCTTTAGACATCACAGGATACCAAACAAATTCGGTTAATTCATGCATGACAGCTGTTTATCCAAAATGTCTGAAGTAATCAGTAGTATACTTATACATGACTTTAAATACAAGACAGCATTATATATATATATAATAAATAAACATCAAGTACGTAAAAAGCTAAATAAAATAGGCAGGCTGGAAATCAAATATTATCACAAGTCACAAGTCACAAATAAAAAGAGTTATTAAATAAATGAATAATTAAAGAGCAGTTACTAAAGTAACTAAACAAAACATAGATGGGATAATAGGAGGGATGATTACCTCCAAAACAACTAACGAAGAAGCAAGATGAGTTGCCAGCAGAAGTGGTTTACTTAAGAGGGTAGACATGTGCTTTTTTTTTTTTCCACTGTTTTAATCAGCGAGAAAATCACACATCTAGGCATTCTGATTCAGAGTATAACATGACTATACAGAAGGAATGCAAAACAAAAACTAATAACGGATCTCATACAATGCAAGTGGTTTAGATTAAGTTAGATATAGAAAAGTTTATGGAAATCAAACTTTGTGTGGACGTGATTAAAGATTCTCTTTTTGTACCATTATAAAAGCTGTGAAACATGGGCATAACACATGTACATATACATAAGAGCCCAGCGCATAGTTGCTTGAAGCGGGGTTCGGGACAGGAGCTGGGGGAGTATGGGCATATATAAGTTTCTAAGGTTAGGAGCACCTATGGGAGCATGTATATATTTTATATATTTAATATATAAATATATTCTAACAATTATATTTTCTGCTTAGTTATAATATGTTTTAAAATATGAATAAATGTTTGAGACTGATGTCAACTACAAATTGTCTTTGTCAAGAATAAATAAATATTATGCAAATAGAAAGTAGTTTTTCTTTTGTTTCTTTGAGATTTGAATAGTTAAGAGTTTCTACATCAGTTGGGAGTGAGTTTACAAGTTTCTTCCTTGGGAGCGCAGACACACGTTTTTGAGTAAGAAATGTCTCCCAAGTAGGAGTTTCCTGCT
This sequence comes from Camellia lanceoleosa, assembly GCA_025200525.1. Taxonomy (NCBI): domain Eukaryota; kingdom Viridiplantae; phylum Streptophyta; class Magnoliopsida; order Ericales; family Theaceae; genus Camellia; species Camellia lanceoleosa. The sequence goes on from CM045770.1 coordinate 158,267,551, forward strand.
ACTAAGGTGCAGAGAATTGATGTAGAATGCTTTAGAGAAAAGAGGGCCACAACAACCCTAACACAAAACAACCTCTGAACACAACATATTAATCCAAGTTGAATAATACAAAGAAAGCCCCGACACTTACAGCGTAAAACCCCTAATCAAAATATGAAACCATATTTTATTATTATTTGGCAACTAAATCCTAACTAAAACTATAATTCAAAATAAATATTAAAAATATAATTACAAAATAAAAAAAGTCCCCATGCCAACTTAGAGTGCATATGATCCGCATCACTAAGCCACATCCAAGAAACTTAAATGAACCATAGACTCGACAAAAGAATCTACAAAAGAAATGATTGAAGAAGCGCTTAAAACTATAGTGATGTATATAAATCTATATTGACTAATTATTACATGTCCTCAACAAAGCATAGAATAAAAACATTCTCCTCTTCACAACTTCCACTCCATGGAGATTCAATGCAAGGACCTGATTATTTTGTGCTTGCTTAAGAGGATGCTAACTTAGGGAATGATAATAATATCACACCTTTTATATTAACCAAACAAACTGTTACAAAGAAAGAAAGACACTGATTAAGGAATTACAATATAATCTAAATAAGGAAACACAAATAATAAAATGATTCCAATCATATATTCTAACACTCTCCCTCAAGCTGGTGCAAAGATGACTCTCATAACCAGCTTGCCAAGGATGTCATGAAATGGTTTACTCTCAACTCCCTTGATGAGGATATCTGCAAGTTGTTCACCAGACTTCACAAATGGAGTACATATTGTACCACTAGTGAGCTTCTCTTTGATGAAGTGATGATCAATCTCAACATACTTTGTCCAGTCATGTTGAACCGGATTGTGAGTTATCTTGACAGCAGCTTATTATCACAATATAACCGCATGGAGTCCCTCTGGTCAATTCCCAGATCACGCAATAACAACTTGATCCACAAGAACTCACACACACCTTGTGCCATAACTCTAAACTCAGCTTCTGCACTAGACCTGACAACCACATTCTATTTCTTACCTCTCCAAGTAACTAAATTGCCTCCAACAGGTACAATACCCGGAGGTGAACCTCCTATTAGTCACAGAACCGGCCCAATCCGCATACGTATAAGATTCCACACTAAGATGATCATGTTTGGAAAAATAAAGACCTTTTCTAAGAGAAGATTTCAAATATCTCAAAATTCTCATAACTGTGGCCAAGTGTATTTCATGAGGAACATGCATAAACTAGCTAACTACACTAACGGCAATAGCAATATCAGGACGAGCATGGGATAAATAAATGAGCTTATCCATTAGTCTCTGATAACTCCCCCTATCAACAGTTGCTTCCCTATTATCATCACAAAATTTCTGATTAGGCTCCAGTGGCGTGTCACAGGCTCCACTTCCAAGCATCTCTATTTCCTTCAACAGGTCAAGGACATATTTTCTCTAAACCAAAACCAAAACCAAAACCAAAACCAAACCAAGCCTTCAATCCCATCAAATGATTCGGCTACATGAATCCTTCTTCTCCAAGGACAAAATTTCTCTGACAGATGAAAATCACATCTTTGGACCTAGCCACTTCAATTCCCAGAAAATACTTCAGGTTCCCTAAGTCTTTGACTTCAAACTCACTTGCCAAATACTTCTTCAACAAAGAAATTTCCTCAACATCATCTCCTGTAAGCACTATGTCTTACCATGAGAGGAATGTTTAACAAACAAAGTATGATCAACCTGAATCTGTTTGAAGCCATATTTCAACATCACTTGAGTGAACCTCTCAAACCAAGCCCTAGGCAACTGTTTGAGGCTATATAATGACTTCCGAAGTCGACATACCTTTCCCTTGATTTGAAGAGTTTTAAAGGCAGGAGGAATGTCCATATACACCTCTTCTAAGTCACCATACAAGAAAGCATTCTTCACATTCAAATTGAGTGACATAAAGCAAAGGTAGGAAAATGATTGTGCTTTTGAATTCTTTTGAATTGAGAATCTTCGTCCTTACTCACAGGCCAATTTTGCTATTTATTCGGTACCAGAAAACATTTTCCCGTGGAGAGGAATATGCTTTTGCAGTGGGACAGCTATTGTGGTGACGTTTTCTAGTACCTTGTTTCGTCCCTCCTTTTCTATCTCTTTTTGTTGTTGATTGTATTGGTATACAATGTTGTACTATTTAGAAGAGTATTCCGAGAATTGCGGGCAATTCACTCAAACGTGTGTAGATCGTTTTTTGACGTGGCAAATAGGACTGTGGGAAGAGAGTCGACGGTCAGTTCCGGCTAAGTTTGTTTGTGGGTACGAGGAGCAAAGGGCAAAAATATCAAAGTTAAGATGTTTGAACAGAAAGGTTAACAGAGGTAACAAATCCTGTAGAAGTGTTCGAATAAAAGATTTGGAGTTTTTTTATAAAAAAAAAAAGAAAGGAGTAGTAAGCAACCAATATCGGACTCCCCTTACGTACCGGAGGTCAAGGACACAGGTGGCCAGTGGATATAAACGTAGTTACCGTGGTCGTGGCCAATCTAGATTAACTACCAGAGAGAGAAGTATTCTGACTGAATTCATCTTTGCAATTGGGGCAAATGTCTCTTGGTAGTCCACTCCATGGGTCTGAGTGAAACCCTTTGCCACAAGTCGAGCCTTATACTGCTCAATTGAACCATCTTCCTTGTGTTTCACAGTATATACCCATTTACATCTCAAAATTCATTTGCCCCTAGGTAACTCCGTCAAATCCCAAGTGTCATTCTTAGAAAGTGCTTTCATGTCCTCCACCATAGCCAATTTCCACTTAAGAGTAGTAAAAGCATCCTGAAAATGATTAGATGTACTAATGGAGGAAATTTTTGACACACATGATTTATATGAAGAGGACAAATGAGAATAAGACACAAAGTTAGAAATTGGATGATGAGTATAAGATCTCACACCCTTTTTTTCGGCAATGGGTATATCAAGATCAGTAGGCTAGACTTAGAGGTTGCAATATCAGGAGTTGGAGAGTTACCTGGACCTTCATCAAGAGAAGGAGACAGCAGTGATTGATCGAAATTGGTCTCTTCTATCCAAGTAACTTTCTACCTTTCTTTATCCTTGACATAAACTTGTCCTTCTCTGTTCTTGGCAACATCAGATTCAGTATTGCTAGTAATAGGTACCACTGGAGGAAGTACTGAGCCAGGAATAATAGAAGCAATAGGACTCTTTTCACACCAAGGCTCCCCTTGAAGAGATGACGAGGACACTGGACTGGACAAGTAGGATTGAGACCAAAAGAATGTGACATTCATGAACACAAACCATTTACGAGAGGGAAGATGATAAAACTTCTACCCCTTTTGAGTAGGAGAGTAACCTAAGAACACACTTGAGAGAACGAGGATCCAACTTATCCCGAGAAAGAGAATGATTGTGAACAAAACATACACAGCCAAAGATTTTTGGAGGAATGAAAAACAGAGACTTAGAACTTAAGAGAACCTGAAGAGGTGCCCTTTTTTATAAGACTTGGTAGGAAGATAGTTAATGAGATATGCTACAGTAAGAACAGCCTTGCCCCAATAGGACCGAGGGACACCCATAGAAAAACACATACAGCGAGCCATATTTAGGAGATGAAGATTCTTGCGCTCGACAATCCTATTCTGTTGATGGGTGTTAATGCAAGATGTTTTATGGATAATACCATGAGTGGAAAAATATTTGGCCAACCCAGAATCAATGTACTCAACTCCATTATCAGAACGCAAGACTTTGATAACTGCCCCAAATTGGGTACTATCTTATGGAAGTTTTAAAACATAGAGAAAACCTCAATCTTTTCTTTGATGAGATACAACTAAGTGGCACAAGAGCAGTCATCTATAAAAGTAACAAACCATCAATAACCCTTCATTGACAACACACGAGAGGGGCCCAAAACATCAGAATAAATTAAAGAAAAAGGAAAATAACTTTTATTATTACTAGGAGCAAAAGAAGCTCGGTATTTTTTGCCAACTTGGCAGGACTCACAATAAAATTGAGAGACTTTATTTTGGATAAACACAGAAGGAAATAAATATATGTAAGTAATAAAAAAGATGAATGTCCTAGACGGCGATGCCACAACCATAAATCTTCCGTGGTGGATGGAGACTAGATGGAATGATGAACTAGTTGGTCAGTCTGATTTTGGATATAGAGACCATTTTCTGTTCTACTACTGTCAATCGTCTTCTTCGTGATAAGGTCCTGAAAAAGACAAGAATCAGGGAAAAAGTTACGCTACAATTCAAATCCCGAGTAAGATGACTCAATGACGATAGATTAATAGAAAAATTAAGAACATGTAAAACAGAAGATAAAGGTAGGGAAGGGGTGGCACGGATTAAACCTTTCCCGGAGACTGAGGAAATAGTACCATCAACAATCCTAACTTTATCCTGACTTGAGGCGGGTGTTTAGTCTAAGAAGAGATCAAAAGACCCAGACATACGATCGGAGGCACCAAAATCAATAATCCATAGCGAGGCCTTATGGGATAAGAACACACTAGATGATGAGACTAAGTTACCTGAATAGGCAAACGAAGAAGATGCACCTGGAGGAACTGTAGACCAGCGATCAAGCAGATAGTGTACAGCATCCTCAAACTTAAAAGGCGACATACCAGAGACCGGATCATAAGTTTGCATAACCGAAGATGAATCATGTGTCTCTACAGCACTGGACTGATGAGCACGAGTGAGACCCATGTCCTCTCGACTAACTAGAACAACCACCTCTATGACCCGAGCGAACCCTTCAACCCCCTAATGGAGTACCATGAAATTCCAACAAGTCTCCCAGGTATGCCTCGGCCAGTGACAGTAATCACAGAATAAAGTATCCTACACTAAAGGATTAGAAGACACGATAAACCAACCCCATCCCGAGGTGCAAAAAGTAATGCTGAACGGTGTGTAGAAGTCAGTGGTCACATGGCAGAATGACGACTCTCTTTATTTTGGACAAAAGCAAAGGCCTCTAGAAAAGACGGAAGAACATCCATGCCAAGGACACGACTCTGGACCGGGTCAAACTCCACATTGAGGCCTTCCAGAAACTTGAAGACTCCCTCCTGTGCAAGAAACTTCTGGTAACCAGTGGAGTCCACGGTGAGATAGGCTTGTAATCCAGGAGATGATTGAGGCTTTTCCAACTGTTAGTCAGAAAGGTGTAATACTGAAGAACTGTATGCTCCCCTTAGAATGAGCGCTAAATAGACCGGCACAACTCGAATGTCTAAGAAAAATTTCCCTTCCGAGAATATGTAGCAGCTACTACCTCCCAAATATCTTAGGCAGTCTCTCTATAGATAAATAACCTTTACCAATCTCAAGGACCGTGGAATGAATGAGTCATCCCATGATCAAAGAGTTGGTAATCTCCCATTGATCATAGCTAGGATCAATAATATCTGCTGCTTGAACTCTCCCATCAACATATTCCATCTTTCCCTTACTCTTCAAAAAAAGTGTCAAACCATTAAATAGAGAAGTGGTGATTTTAAGGCTAGGGCTTAGGTTCTCAAAAACAGTGTGTTATCAGACCATAGGATGTTGAGAGACACTTAAAGGCTATTACAGAGGATTCAAAACACACAGGGAAAACCAGAGGGAAGTCCAAGAAACACCTATCAGACCATGAAGACATCAGGAAATACCTAAGAGGGTGTTAGCGATTCTGTCCAACCCAGGGCCTGAAAAGAGAAGTGGCTAAGGTTGTCGCAAGCTCTAGAGAGGCTGAAGGGTGCACCAAAATACTGCCCAGCAATGTCGCAAGCCCTAGAGAAGGCTTGAGAGAGTGCTGACAAAGACTAGAGAAGGCTTGGAGAAGATGGGTGGCTGTCAGAGTGGTGATTGGTGGCTATCGGAAGGGTGATTGGTGGCTGTCGAAGGTATGGTAGTAAGATAGGAGCCTCAAGGCTCTGATACCATGTTTGCTTAAGAGGAAGCTAATTTAGGAAATGATAATAATATCGCCCATTTTATATTAATCAATCAAACTGTTACAAAGAAAGAAAGAAAGGCATTGATTAAGGAATTACAATATAATCTAAATAAGAAAACACAAATAATAGAATGATTCCAATCATATATTCTAACATTTTGAACTTAATTTAATATTAATAAAGTGGCACTTAGTTTAACTCAATCAAAGTCTTGTTTATATATTTTGTTGATAATTGTACTATTTGATTATTGTTTGGGGAGTTGTGTAATTCAATTTGATGTTTAGTTCCCAGAATCTGTAAAGTGGTACAGAAAGTGGAAGAACTTTTGTGTGATGTTTTGAACTGGGTACTGTGAATATGTATTTTATATCTGTTTAAAATTTCTGTTATGCTCTATCTTTCTCAAGGATGGTTTAGTCTCTCTCTTGTAATTAGGATATTATGGTTTTGTTAGTTTAGTATATATATTGTATTCAGCCCTTTTGATTATTATTCAATATCGAGATTATTATGTTTATTATCATAGATTATTATTCAATATAGAGATTATTATGTTTATTATCATAGTATCAGAGCTAGGTTACAACAGCAGACTTAGCACCTTGATGTAGCCTTTTCTCATTTGTCATCTTCTTCCTTTGCATACGTCCTTCGCAGGTGTTCTCTTCTCCCATACGACCTGCGAATCATTCTGGAACAACTATTCTAGGCACCGCAGGTGTTCTCCTTCCACATATGACCTTCGAATCCTTCTAGAACATCTGTTCTAGGCATATCGACTCTCGTAGTTGTTTTTCTCCAGCCATCGTAACCTTTAGGTGAGTGGTTCTAGCCCTTCGCAACATGTAGCTCTCACGAAAGTCCTTTTCAGCCACTTTCGACTCATCTGGATCAGTTAAGTTGATGTGGGTATCCGTCGAACCTTCTGTTTTTGCATTTTCTCTGGCACCACAATGTCTGTTTCTGCCTTCTCCCTGGTTTGATGAACTCTCTGTTCATTATTTGGGTATTTTGCATTGTTGGGTACTTTGATTTGCTTAATATTAGTGCAGAATTTTTTTTTTTTTTTGGCTGGTTGATGGTCTGAGTATTCTTTGGGCTGCTTGATATTGCATATTGTTTGGGTTGATTGCTATTGTCAGTACTATTATACTTCAATTATTTTGCAACTATGTCTGATGATAAGTTCCATAATTCAATTAACATTAAGTTGGATGGGTCTAACTATTCATATTGGTCGCATGTTATGAATAATTTTGTCGTAGACAAAGGCATGTGGGGCTATGTTAGTGGTGTTACAAGACGACCTAATGAAACTAAAGAAACAGAGCGTGTAGTTACCCAATGGGATAAAAAGAATGCTCAAATTCTCATTTGGTTTCATAACGCTATGGCATTCACCATCGGTCAGAATTTTTCTAAATGACACAGCATAGAAAGTTTGGGATTATTTGAAGACTATGTATTTGGAATCCAATTTTGCTGAGCAATATGAGCTTGAGATGTCTATTCGCACTGCCACACAGAGCGATAAGTCAGTTTAAGAATTCTATAACATGATGACATCTTATTGGGATCAGTCTCATGGAACCTTCAGAGCTCCAGGCACTTGACAGCTATGTGAGATATCAGGAGAAACAATGGCTTGTCCAGTTTCTTATGGCTCTTCGGGATCAGTTCGAGCCTCTTCGGGGGGCTATTTTGCATCGCTCTCCTTTGTCTTCTGTTGATAGAGCTATTCACAAGCTCATTGTAGAAGAAACCTGGTTTAAGGACTCACATATTTCTTCCCCTTCTCAGTCTGTCTTTTCTGCACCTCTCTTGCCGACTCCTGCTGCTTCTCATTTGAATCAACTTACTAGGAAACCCCAGCCTTGGGTTTCCATGCAAGAGTGTAGTTTTTGCCATCAGAAGGGTTACTAGAAGCATGCTTGTCCTAAGCTTTTGCAACCCAAAAGTCGTTGGCCCCCTTGTGCCTCATCCTCATCTCATCAACAACCATCTCGTCATGCTACTCCCGCTGTCCATACTACTCCCATGTATGATCCTATGCAGTCTATGTTTGAGCAATTCAAGTCTTTCATGGTGGCCAATCCGAATCTCTCATCTCAGGCCTCTGCTATGACTACCACTCAATCAGGTTTGCCTATATATATTATATTCAGCTAATGGTTCTTCTATAAGTGTTCAATCTATTGGTTTCATTTCCTCTCCCCCTTTTATCTATTTGTCATGTCTTTTATGTGCCTCATCTCTCTGTCAGTCTTATCTCTATTAGTCAATTATCTTATTCTGATTTTGATGTTGTTTTCTCTTTTTCTCATTGGGTTGTGCAGGATCGAGTATCCAAGAGGCAGATTGGGATTAGGCGTGGAGTTGGCAAACTATATATTTTGGAAACCTTGCATGTTCATCTAGATGTGTCTTCTACTGCTTTATCTTCTTTTTGTTTAAACAATAAATCCTCTTTATTGTATATATGGCATTCTAGGTTAGGTCATTTGTCGAGTGATCGTTCGAAGTTGTTAGTTAAGTCTGGATATTTACGCAATTTCCCTATTTCTGATATTTCTGAGTGTAGTGGTTATAAATTGGCTAAAATGTCCGCTCTTCTTTTAATAAAAGTAATTTTATTTCTTCTTCTCCTTTTCACTTGGTTCACACTAATGTCTGGGAACCTTCCCCTATCATTACAAAAGGGGGTTCCACATATTATGTGTCTTTTATTGATGATTACAGTAGGTTTACATGGGTATATTTGATGACACACAATTCTAATTTTTACAAAATATATTCCAACTTTCACTCTATGATTCGCACTTAGTTTTCTACCACCATTAAAATTCTTTGTTCTGATTTTGGAGGGTGAGAATTATTTGTCTGAGTTTACCAAGTTTCTAGCTGCTAATGGTACTATTCATCAGTCCTCATGCTCTAACACTGTTGCGCAAAATGGTCGCGCTGAATGCAAACATCGACTTCTCCTTGACACAACTCGCTCTCTGTTACTTTCATCTTCTGTCCCCTCTGTGTTTTGGGGAGAAATTGTGCTCACTGCTGCATATCTTCTCAATCGAATGCCTACTCTTCTCTCAGGTTCATCTCCGTATGAGTCTTTTTGGCACTATTCTCAATTACTCCCTTTTTCGTATTTTTGGTTGTGCATGTTTTGTCCTCCTTCCCAAAGAGGAACACTCTAAGCTTAGTTCTCGTTGTGTCCTATGCGTGCTTTTAGGGTATAGCATAATCAAAAAGGTTATCGATGTTGTGATCCTATCACCAAAAAGCTGTGTCTAGGCATGTCACCTTTTTAGAAAAACTACCCTACTACACTATCCCTTCTGCACCTGTCCCCATTGCCAAGGATGAATTGGTTTACATTGATCAATTTCCTTCTGTTGTTCCTCCCGATGCATTTGTTTCTGATCTTGAGGTGTCTACTTTGTCTCCTAGTAGTACTCCTGATCCTCCCCAACTCCTATTGCCCCGACTCCTCTTGTTTACAAGTATCGCAAAGCACTTTCGAGCCCACCTACTGCTAGTTCTTCACCCCTTCCACTGGCTCTATGGATCTCACTCCTCCTGCACATCGTTTTCCCAAGCGCGCTCGACATCCTCCAAACAAACTTGGTTTTGGTAATACCTATTTCTCCTCTTCCTATCAATCTTTTCTTTCTTGTCTTCATACTTACTTTGAGCCTAGGTCCTACAAGGAAGCCTGTCATGATCCAAATTGGATTGTTGCTATGAATGATAAGTTAACTGCTTCGGCTAAGACTTAGACTTCGGATTTGGTTCCGTTACCTGCTGACAAGAATATTGTGGGATATAAATGGGTTTACAAGGTCAAAACTTTTTTTGATGGTTCTTTGGAACAGTACAAAGCTCGTTTGGTTGCCCGAGGTTTTTCTTAAAAATATGGGATTGATTACGACGAGACTTTTGCCTCCTTTGCCAAGATGACTACTGTTCGCACTCTTATCTCTGTTGGTGATGCGCATCAATGGCCTTTGTTTCAATTAGATGTTAAAAACGTTTTTTTTAATGGGCATCTTGCTGAAGAATTGTATATACGTCCTCCTCCTGGCCTCTCTCACCCTCCCGGTGTCGTGCTCTCTATGGTCTCCAGCAGTCTCCTCATGCTTGGTATAAGCGCTTTCACTTTGTTGCCCTTCAGCTTGGATTTCATCTCAATCTTCATGATTGTGCTCTATTTGTTCATCATACTTTTGCTGGCCTTGTTCTCCTTCTCTTGTATGTGGATGATATGATCATCACTGGCTCTGATTCTGGCACTATTCAAGCGGTTAAGCATCAGCAGTTTTATGAGTTTGAAATGAAGGATTTGGAGTCTCTTCGGTATTTTCTTAGTATTGAGGTTGCTACTTCTATTAGGTATCTTTTGTCTCAAACTAAGTATGCCCGTGATATCCTTTCTCATGCCAATCTCACTGATGACAAAATGGTCGACACTCTTATTAAGTTGAATGCCAAGTTTTCTCCATCTAATGGAATTTCTCTTGAGGATCCTATTATGTATTGTGAGTTTGTTAGGTGTCTTGTTTATCTCATTGTTACTCGTCTTGACATTTCTTATGTTGTGCACATACTCAGCCAGTTTCTTTCTGCTCCTCGTTCCACTCGTTAGGCTGCCTTGCTCCGTACCCTTCGCTACCTTCGTGGTACTTTGTTGCAGTGTCTCTTGTTGTCTCCCTCTTCAGACTTGGCTCTTTGTGCATATGCTAATGCTGATTGGGCTGGTGACATCTCTGATCGCAAATCTACTTCTGGCCTTTGTGTCTTTCTAGGTGGTTATCTTATCTCTTGGAAAAGTAAGAAATAGTCTATTGTTGCTCGCTCCACTGCTGAGGCAGAATACCGTGTCATGGCCCATGCTTCTTCTGAGATAGTTTGGCTTCGTTGGCTTCTTTCTGATATGGGTGTTTCTATCTCTTCCCCTACTCCATTGTATTGTGATACTCAGAGTGCTACACAAATTGCCCATAATTCCGTTTTCACGAGTGTACGAAGCATATTGAGATCGATTGTCACTTTGTTCGCCAACATCATCATTTGGTACTATTACTCTCCTTTTGTTCCCTCTCTTCAATTGGCCCATTTTTTTAAGAAGACTCACACTGCTGCATGTTTTTGTTTTTTTTTGGCAAACTTTCGATGTTTTCTGCACTCGCATCCTTAGTTTGAGGAGGGGTGTGAATATGTATTTTATATTTGTGTTATATTTTTGTTGTACTCTGTCTTTCTCGAGGGTAGTTTAGTCTTTCTCTTGTAATTAGGATATTAGGGTTTTGTTAGTTTAGTATATATATTGTATTCAGCCCTTTCGATTAATTATTCAATATAGAGATTATTATGTTTATTATCAGGTACATGGTAGGTATTCTAGCAATTACCAACTACCACCACTCTGATTTTTATTACCTTAGGTAGACTCTCAACTTGAGAGTGTGTGTGACTCTCCCTCTCTTTCTCTTAAACATATCTGTGCGTGTAGTGCACACATGAGAGAGAGAGAGAGAGAGATAGAGTCACTTTGCTCAGACTTCTCTTCATTTCCTCTCCCTAGTTAAGGTTTAAGTGTGGGAGCTAAGGTTTGCCTTGGGGCTTGGTTGGAGGCTCATTTAGAGGTATGAAGTCGGACCATTGAAGCTTGAAGGAGCTAAGGTCACCGTCACCATCTTCCTCGTCAAGTTTTCTTGGGAAAAGCTTCATTAGGTAGGGATTCTTCTCTTGGTTCATGTATGGATGCCATGTAGGGTTTATTTTGGGGTAAATCTTAGTATAACCATCCATAAAGTATCCTCAAGCCATTAATATAAATCATCTAGATTTCGGTTGAGTATTGAATGAGATCCAAACTTCTATCGCGGTTGCCTTGGCATTATTAACTAAGGCAACCCCAGAGTTTTCAAACCTGGGAAATGAATTAGGCTGGCCTTGGCAGAGTGTGACTCGACCACTGATGATCCACTGAACAATCAGCCAGTAGGTGCACCAGTTGACTGGTCAACACCAGTTTTGGCATAAAGCAAAGTCCAATTTCAGGGTGTTTTGGGCACATTCTTAGGCCCATTTTCTTGGATTTTTATGGTAAATTTTTCAGTTTTTGTGGTACATTACATATTTAATCTTGATGTTCCCCCCTTTGGTCAATGAAAATTGGACGGTAAAGGGGTGACTCGTTATCACCGTATGATAAAAAGATATGAAAACAAAATTTAATGCGAATCATAAACTACAATAGAACTATGTGAAAAATAAGTAATGATTGAGAAAAATGTAAAGTTTCGATTAATGTAATTAAGAACAATTAACTTTAATTGATTATAATTAAGCCTACGACTTCCCCTAATCAGTTTAGTTTAGACCATATCTTTTAATTTTGCATGTACTCAAGCACGAGATTCGAGACATGGACTCACAATATGATAAAAAGACATGAAAACAAAATTTAATGGGAATCATAAACTACAATGGAACTATGTGGAAAATATGTAGTAACTGAAAAAAATTTAAAAGTTTCTATTAATGTAATTGAGAACAATCAACTTTAATTAATTATAATTAAGCCCACGAGTTTCCCTAATCATTTTAGTTTAGACAGTCTTTTAATTTTGAGTGCACTCACGCACGAGATTCAAGACATGGACTCACCAAATCCGGTATTAGATGTCCTTATGCTTGTGCAATATTACTGGTTAATTTAGAGATATCCTAGGGAATTGGGAAGCACAATGCATCAATTGCCACATTTTGCGTGCATTCAAGGCCTAATCCGATTTGAGATTTGAGAGACGGACTCTACGGGCCCACAAATTATTATTTAAGTATTAATTATGTGTTAATTCTGTGTATTTTATTATTATTAGTTGACCCCGCAAATTTCGTGAAATTCTAGTACAAAAAAAGCTCATTTTTTGTATCCGAACTATACAAAATTGATTTAGGGTTTTGAGGATAAGCCCAAAATGCATAATGTAACATTTTGAATATAATTTGGGATCCAAAAGGAGGTCAGATCCAGCCAGCCCTGTGCCATGTGACAAAAGGTGCGTTTTACCCCTTTTAGGTCCTTTATTCCTTACACCACTCTTTCTACTATGTTCCCCCTTCTTCAAAGAGGTAATTCCCTCTTAGGAAATGTGCTTGGCCTAATTTTGCCTATATAAGATGGCTTATATATATACATAATGTTGATCAATTCAAATTGGAAGCTGGTTATTGCTTTCTTTAAGGTTAGGATTGTTTTAAGGCCATTGGATCAAGACTAGGTTTATGTTTGATTAGAACCTAAGTGGTCATCTTTTTCTCCAAGGTATATACAAGTGTTAGAGAGAGGAAAGAGAAGACAATCTTCCCCTTATGCTCTCTCACAACCAAGCCTCTCTTTCTCTCTTCTTCTCTTTTTTTTCTTCATCTTCTTCCTTGGAAACACATAAAACCTTAACCCTAGTTTCACCATTGTTGGACCTTGGGTGATTTGGTGAGCTAGAAACCATAAGCAAACACTTAGAGAGTTATTGTGAGTTTGGAAACACCTTTTGGTGATCGTTTTGAAGATCAAAGTTGGAAGACTTGATGTGTTCTTGGTGTGCTTGAAGCCATCTCCTCATTCCTACCTCCTTTCTCCATCTTTGCTCTTGTTAAACTTGGATTCAAGGTAGGGGTCTTCTCACATCTATATTTCAAAGCATGTTAGGGTTATTTGATAGGAATCTCATGTTTTAGTTTTAATTTTATGCTTGTTATCCATGATTCATGACTAGTTGTTTAAATGTAGCATGAATGTATCTCCTTCTCCTTCTTTTGAGGAGCCCTAGCATGAGTTCTTGAACTTGTACGTTAACATGTTATTTTCACCATTTTTAAGCAAGAAAGTAATCCTTGCCACGAAACCTTTAAAAGTGTTATCCTTGCATGTTTTCATAAGTTTTGGAGTATAATATTGGTATGCTTCCTTTGAAATCAAGCAAATGATTACTTAATAAATTTAGGGTTTTCATGTCAAACATAAAAAGTGTAATCTATGGTATATTATAAGCCTAATGGAGTAAAAAGCTTGCTATTTGGAACACTTTGATGTTTTGATAATTATTTAAAGTGTTGAGAAATTGGGAAAAGGGATGTAGTCAGATCTATCATGGGTTAAATGAGTTGGTCTAAAAGATGATGTGATTCAGAGTTGATTTACTATTTTCCCCATAATTTTTACCCTAGTTTTGATCCCTAGTTTCTTAAAAATATAGGTTCCCATGACTATTTTATTATTTTAGTTGCGTTTATAAGTTATTTGAATTATCTAATGAATTTTGGGGCTTATAAGGGCAAAAAGGTAATTTTGGCTCTTTAGGAGTAAAACAGTAATTTGGGAATATTTTGGATTATTTGATTGAAATTGCCACGTAGAAAATGAACTTAGGATTAATGAAGGGTAAATTGGTAATCTCATTCCATAAGGACATTTCGGTAATTAACACCTTAGGGGCAATTTGGTAAATTGCGCCTTGGGGTATTATTGGTCCTTTCACACTAAGAGTATATTACTATTATTGCCCTAGGGTGAAATTAGTAAAATTGGCTAGAAAGAGTGTTGTTGACCAAAAAAAATGGCCAAGTGCTGGAAATTACTCTATGGAAAAGTGGAAATCAAGTTCAATAATAAACAACCGGTGTTGCTATTTACTGTACTTAGTTGTTTTTTGAGCATGTCCCCCGTATTACTGATTTTACAAGCTTCGCCTAGGTTATAGGCTTATAACCTGTATTGTGGTCCAATACACTTCAGGGAGATGGTGGGTCCAACCATCCACGGGTTAACCCCCGAACAGTGCGCAATTTAGAGTAGTAGCCGCCTCCGGTGGTTAAGGATGAAGTTTATGTCTGACACAGCTCAGAGGGAGCTTAGGGGTGTGATCAGAGCAGGACCTAGTACATATTGATTTACAGCTCAAGCACGGAATGTGTTGACGAGACTGGATTGGTGCCTTGTTGGCAAGTATTGATTTTTGGATAATTTCTTTATTTAATTATACCGTGTGAGTTAATTAAATAGAACGGACTTAATGAGTTTAAGTAATAGAATCTGAAAATCAGATATGTGCATAGCATTATTGTCCTATCACTTCACCCGCATGTTTATTTATATAGATATAGATATGAGACTCCTGTTGGGTGAGTGTCATTACTCAACCCCCTGCATGTCAAGTACTGATGGACGCCTTCAGTTGTGAGCTGACGGAAGCTGTTATTTTGTAGCATAAGGTTTAGACCATAGCTTAATTGGGCCTGCAAGCCTTTTTTTTTTTTTTTTGGAATTAATGTAATTAATTTATGGTCTATAAACTTAATGCTTTACTTATTTCCTATTATGCATGTATTCAATTTGCATGGGCTTGCATGCCGCATGAGATGGAGTGTTACATTCGAGAGAATCTTTTATTTTCAAAAACCCTTAATATTATTTTTATTGACAAAAAATTAATCGGACACGTTCCCAAGGTAAGTCGGATTCACCCTAAAACAGATGCTCTATTCTGTTACCTAAAGATGAGTGTAATAAAAAGGAGTTTTCTTTTCAAAACCTCACATAGGTTAATTAGCTTCCACCTAATTAATCTTCAAAAATTGGGGCGCGACAATATATGATGTAATTACCTAACGGAAGGGTTAGGGAAATTGGGTTGAATATTCATGACAGTTGGCTAGCGGGAGTTTGAATTGTGTGAAAGCTTGACACCGGTTAGAGCCTGAGAATGTGCAGTGTAGGATGGAAGGTTAGCAACCTCCTGGTGTTGCTCCTGGACAAGAAGGGGGAACAGGCGTGAATAAACTGTGTGTTGTGGATGTATTTACATTCGGATTGAGTTATCTCGAGCTAAATCCAGATATAGAAAACAAGTGACATCAATTTAGTATTTACACTAAATTGATGTCAATTATTTTACACACCTGGCATAGCATGTATATATGCAGTGTTGAGATATCAGTGAGCACGTTGTTCTCTTTGCTCACCCACTACATTTTCAGGTATGAATCGTGGACCAGTGCCTTGATTCCGGCGGGGAAATCCTCATCTTCTGGACTGCAGATTAATAGACCTAGGTTTAATTGGGGCTATGGCCTTTTCGATTAGTTTAATGTAATTAATCCTGAATCTACAAATCTAACAATTATTTAATGAAATTTAATACTTTTCAATATGTAAATTCTATAATCTTCTGAGAAGAGTAGCCTTGTGAATTGGGTCAAGTAAGAAGAAATGAAAAAAGTTACTACTAAAAGGCACACTAAGGTTAATTAGTTCCACCTTAAATTAATCCTGTGAAAATGGGGCACGACATTCAAGAATTGTTCAAAGTTAAAGATGCCTTCGGTGAGAAGATAATTTGAACCATGTTGTCTCCATCTTGACCAAAAATGCATATGCACTTGTTACCAGAGACTTGGCTGCACTAGCATGCTTCTTTTTCTCCACTGCCTTTTCCTTTTTCTCTTTTTTTTTCTCTTTCAAATTCTCACGCAAGATACCCAGCTGACCAAATACTCAAAAACAAAAATGAAAGTTCAAATATTATAGGATTTTTTTTTTTTTTTTAATTAGCACTGGGATGCCTGGATCAAAGCCCGAGTAATAGTAATCCCTAGGGGTGCACAGCCCTTGGCAAGGAGTTTTCTACAAGTACACCACGGTTAATTCAAGAGTTTTCCTCTAGTCCGATGGCCCCAAGGAATTGTGAGTACCTAAGAGGTTTCGATCCTGGAACATTGGATGGAGCACACGCCCAAGACACAAGGTCTTGCCACCAAGCCAACCGCTTGGGGTTAAATATTATAAGATGTTTTAATAGCTAACAAGGTTGCATATCAACATAAGAAAGAGTTGAAATGTAGGCACCTGAGGAAAAACCACAAATCCAACATAGCACAAGGGTACCTTTTGTTTTAGGAGCACAATATTTTCTTCTCCAGCGTCTTTCAGTTGAGGAAGGGTAACAATGCCTCTCTTCAATTGTTCTAACTCTTCCTTCAAACATCGAATCTCATTTTGGTACTTCTTGATGAGTGATTTCTCATCAATAATCTGTGAATTCACAATCTTAGTTCCAACAAATGCCAACAAAGACAATTGCAATAATGCAGACAACCCACAAGCTCATACCTTATTTTGTGCCGCTTGAATTTCAATATGCTTTGCACGGTGGGCAAACTTTAAAGTGTTATGTGTCTCTTCTGCACTGCTTGATGATGGGGTAACAGTACATATGAGCTGTAATTTCAGAAAGGATAGATTACTAATAAACCCACTGAAACTCAGATAAATGTACATCCAATTGTTCACCCAATAATATGTTCAAGGAAATATATATCTAATATTTATATATGAATAAATGCATGCTTGTACCAGGTTACCCAGCTTTGTTGTGAAGAAGCTGATTCTTGTGAATCAGCCTCCCCACACATGCACACACAGAGATCTGAGAAATCTTACGGATACTCGTCCATGACCGCTTAATGAAGATTGAAGAAGCCTAGTCAATTTAGAGTCCCTATATGGTATATGAGTAGCCCTCTCATCTGTTAACTTTGATATAACCTGCGACAATAACAACAATGATTCCAATCCATGTAATAAAGACGAGTATAATAACAGTCAACGCAGAACCATCAGATATCAAACAGTTCGGCCACTGCAACAGCATTCAATGACAAAGAAGACAGAAGTAAGTTATCAACATATAAAGAAAAACCAACTAGATTACAGCATTTGTGATTTGGACAAGGTCAGGTACTCAGCAATGGGAAAAAAAGTGTAAGAACGGAGAGACAGTAAGAGTTTTGTTATATCCCATTTATACAGATTGTCCAATGGGCTATTGCAATGATTGGGGAAGGAAACCTTGAAATCAATCATTTTCCACGAAAAACCTGAATACGACATCCAAATACAAAATAGTTTCGAAAATTTTAAACTACACCATTGACAAATGAAGTCTTATACTTTGATGGTAGCTAAACGTGAATGATATTATTGAGAAATTAATTATTTGAGCAAGAAGTTCCCAACCTTGTTTGTGGTCACAACTTTCTAACATCTCATCTTCACCAAAGATTGAGGCTTCCTCCTTACATCTTGGTTCGACCACCTCTTCACTAAATAGCACCTTATGATGACATCCACCATCAAAGTTCCTTCATTCCAACATTAGTTGAATAACCGACTTGGACATAATCATGAAATGGCTGTCCAATTGTAAAGCCGCCTTGGCATTAATGTCCAAAATTTGAAATGTTCTTCCTTTGTTGCTTCTCAACCAACAAAGGTTGCACGTAATTATATGTCAAAAATGCTCTTTGAGCTTCTTTCTCATTTTCTTCTACTATCTAACCTTTTCTTCGCCTCTTCTCGTCTACAAACTTTTAGTTGTTTCCACCAATCGAAGGCACGACCTTTGAGAATTTGAGACACCAACTTTACCCTCTTTCCTTCCGGCACATCATAATAGTTGAAAAAGCTCTCAATTGTGTTCAACCATTCCACAAATACATCAGGATTATAGCTCCCAAAAAATCGGGAAGTACAAAATCCTTGACGGTGTCCTAACCCATGTGAATATGCTCTACGCCTATGTGTAACATCAAGAGAATCATCAAATTAAATTAGATGATCCTTGGAACCATTTCTACCTTCAGAAAGAAATTGTAACCGTTGCACTAGACCAACCGAGATAGAAACTTGTTCACTCAACTCTTCAATCTCATTCCTTTCATTTTGGTTTCCATTGTTCCTCGCAATTGATAGATTCATCTCGTTTTCTTCACCCAAATTCACAGTAAACACCCTATCTTGGCCACTTCGTCTACGCCTACCTTTGTCAGCCATAGCAAAAGAAAAAGCACACACAATTGAACAAACCACCAGAACAGTTTCAAATAGTACAAGCTCAGAATCACGGACAAGACCAACTCTCAAACTAGCTCAACAATCAGCAACCATATCAAATCCGCTTGCAACTTGAAGACAAGCTGAACCACAAAATCGAACAAAATTTGAAGATCAAACTCCACTTGGAATTTGCAATCAAAGTCGGATCACAGATTTGAAGGTTCAAGTCCATTTAGAGTCCTAAGTCACAATGCAATTAGCAAAGTCGAAGCAAGATCTCAATTCCAATTGTGAAATTGAACTTTGATCAACAAATGAAGATCCAGAAAAAATGCAAAGCAGACCATGAGTCCTCTACGCCAATTGAGACAGTGAGTCAAAATTGATCACCAAACTCAAGTCTCAAAGTTGTTTCAAAGTCAACCAGGGCACATTCCAGATCAAAGATCCAAGAGTTACTGATCAGAAATGAAATAAAAAAATCTGGACTTGAAACAGAGATTGAAGATGAATTTGAAGATTGAGGTATACTAGAGTCAACTAAATCCCAAAATTGAAGAACTAGATCTAAGAATCTGTCAAAGTTGAATCCAGACTCACAGTCTAAGTGGTGAAATCGAAGTTCTATCCAAGCTTCGAAGTCAAACTCTGATAGAAATCCAAGTCGCAATAGTCAAATCACAATTGCAACCAAAATGAAGAACTAGATTTGCAGCTATATCCAAGTTGGAATTGAGTTGTGAGCACAGTCAAATCGCGATTGTGACCAAATTGAAGAACTAGATTTGCAGCTATATCCAAGTTGGAATTGAGCTATGAGCACAGAAGTCAATTGTGAACTGATTTAGGGCTTTGGATCGAAGTTGGATCGCAACTAGCCTTTGGATCAAAGTTGGATCTTAGCTAGGACTTCAGATCAAAAAATTCGGGGTCGGATCTATGGATTCGGATTCGAGTTCAGATCTCCACAGAGACAATTGGATCAATATCGCATCTTAGATCTTTATTGTGAAATTGAATCAAATGTCAACATTGGACCTAGATCAAAATCACGCTGCAATCAAGTCACAATCAAAGTCGAACAATAATCTCAACGATCCTTATATCGAAGTACTGCTGAGACACATTTGTCGAAGTCAGAATTGTACGTGGTGTTCGACACGAAGTTAGATACACATAGTCGATGTGTAATTGATTATTATGAACAACATTAAGATTCAATCGCATGCAACGAAAAATCAAAGGGTTGCATACTCAGATCGTGATGCCAAATAAAGGTCAGACAGTTGAACTCATTGAAACCCAATCACCACTCAGTAATGAATTAGGGCTACTAGCAACTAGGTAATGCTCTTCCAATTCAAGCAGTTAATACATGAAACAAAAACATAGATTTAAGCCCTAAGCTCTGACACCAAAATGATGCAACCAAATAGTGAATGGATTTCATTAGAGAGAGAAAATCTCTAAACACAGATGCCAGAGCACTAGCTCTGAAAATACAATGTCAAAATATCATAACTGATTTTCCAGGACCCTAACTACCTATTTATAGGCCAAAAGACCCAACTAACTCTTATGGTGCTAAAAACATAACTACACCACTAAGCCTTACAACATCAAGAATCTAACAAAATTATGCATAGGTCATCCTAATTATTTATATAAAAAAAATCTTTAAACGAAAAAGAAAGATGTAGGTGTTGCTACATTTCTTAAACCATAAAACATGGGTGACTTTGGTAAACAAACAACTCCCTAGACTTGTTTTTCCATTACATCATTAATCCAAACCAAACCGAGCCTTAAGTCTCATCAAATGGGGTCGGCTACATGAATCATTCTTTTCCACTCGACTCTATACAAGGCCATTTCATTAGTTAAATTAAAAAAGTTCATATCTCTATTTACTATACTAGCCCACGTCAATCTAAGTATGCCCCTTCCCTTAATGATTCCATATACCATCACTGTATCACATCTCTTCACTACTACCTCTGTCAGTCTTAGTTATATATGACCAAACCATCTCAATCTATTCTCTCTCAACTTATCTTCTATCGGTACTACTCTTACCCATTCTCAAATATACTCATTCTTAACTCTGTCTTTTCTAGTCTTTCTATACATTCACCTTAACATCCTCATCACAATAACACTCATCTTATCTACATGTTATTTCTTAGTTGCCCAACATTCCGTCCCGTACAACATCACTCATCTAATAGCCGTTCTATAGAAATTTTCATTAGTCTAGTGGGTACTCGTTTATCTCACAATACCCCAGACGCACTCCTCCACTTAAACCACCCCGCCTTAATTCTATGAACCATATCTGCTCTAATCTCCTCAGCCGTTGTGATAATTGATCATAAATAACGAAAATGTTCACTCTTAGGTAGTTTTTCATTTTCAATTTTCACTTCTCCTCTGCTGCCATTGTTGTTGCTACTAAAAGTACACTCCATGTACTCTATCTTAGTTCTGGTTATCCTAACTCCTTTGGATTCAAGTGTTTCTCTCCAAGTCTCCAACTTGGTGCTAACTAATTCTCTAGTCTCATCCACTAACACAATATCATCAGTAAAAAGCATACACTATGACACATCGTTCTGAATATTTCTCGTCAACTCATCCATAACTGAAGCAAAAAAATAAGGACTGTTTGATCTTCATACATATCCCTAATCACATCAATGTAATCTTTTGTCACCCCTTTCCTTTCTAACATCCACCAGATTATATCTCAAGGCACTCTATTATATACTTTCTCAAGATCGATAAAAACCATATAAATGTCTCTTTTCTTTTTCTCTATACTTTTCTTTAACTTTCCTCAAAAGATAGATTGCTTCCATTGTTGACCTACCAGGCATAAACCCAAATTAATTCTCTAACACCTTTGTTATATCTCGCAATCAACATTCTATCACTCTCTCCCATACTTTCATTATATGACACATTTGTTTGATTTTTATATAGTTGTTGCAGTTTTGGACATCTCCTTTATTCTTATAGATTGGCACTAAAATACTCTTCCCCCACTCCTTACGCAACCCTCCCTTCTTATGCAAACATTTCCAAGCTTCAATAGGAATATCATCAAGCCCTAAAGCCTTATTCGATTTCATCCTCTTAACTGCAATCTCCACTTAAAAGTTCATAATCATGCGATAGAACCTGTAATCCTAATTTTCCTTATTACTACCTACTTCCTCGCCTTTTGACCTACCTTCATGTTCCTCGTTTAACATCTCAAAATAGTTCTTCCACCTCTCCTTAATCTCTTCATCCTTCACCAATACCTTAAAGTCATCACTCTTGACGTACTTAATCTAATTAAAATCTCTTGTTTTCTTCTCTCTTATCTTAACAAGTTTGTATATCGTCTGCTCTCCCTCCTTACTATCTAGTCTAGTGTATAGGTCATTATAGGCTTTCAACTTAGTCTATCACTACTTTTTTTGACCTTCTTATCAACCAATCTGTAACTCTTAAGGTTTTCTTCAATTCTATCACTCTGTCATTTTTTAAAGTACTTTTTTTTCGTCTTTACTACCACTTGAACTTCCTCCCTCCACCACCAACTTTCCTTAGAGTTGGGTCTCTTTCCTTTCAACTTTCCAAGAACTTCCTTCGATATTCTTCGCATACAATTGGCCATTGAGTTCCACAGTGTTAGCATCATCTTCCAAGTCCTAAGTACCTTCTTTATCCATTCTATTCTTAAATATTTCTAGTTTATCCCTTTTTAGGTCCCACCATCTCGTCCTACGAAGCCCACTATTCTTCCTAGCTTGGTATTGCCCTTTAAAGCTCCATTACATCATTAATCATGCAATGTAAATAACACACCAATATAGCACCTTCTTTCCTTAGTAAGTTTAGGCTTCCCAACCTGTGTATTTTCTCTCAAATTATGCGCATCATCATGCTTCACAACAATAGAAATCGTTGAAAAATATACCCCTAAAGATCGACAAAGCTCTAAAACTCCTAACTAGATGCATAAAGTTATGGAAAATAATCTACAGAAATCAGGTGTCCAATAAGGGCCAACTTTAGCAATAGAGAAAAGTATTAGTCCAAAATAACACTTTTTTGTCTTGTAATATTTATTTTTCCCTCTCACAAAAACATCGTATGATAGTAATCATCATTGTTAGAATCGTACGACGGACAATTCAATTCTTAGATTTGATACGAATTTCAACCAAAACGATTTGAATCATTCTATTGAATCGACGATTGAGTGAATCATGCAATTCAATTTGCAATTCACTACAATCTACAACGATTCACTGTGATTCCACTATGTTTTTATTTTTATTTACATGATGCATGAAACGACATTGTTTTTGCTTCTCCATCAAGAAATTAAAAAACTAAAAACAAATAAAATAAATAAGAGAGAGAGATTAATTAACTATATTGATATACATAGTTTTATATGTATATAATACATATACAATTTAGTTGTATTGCTATGTACTTCATTTCAAAACTGTATGCATTTTTATACATATATAGACATATAAAGGTATATATTGGATTAAATAAAGTGCATCTTGTGATCCACAATTCACAATTTTAGCAAAATCATTCGCAATTTCATAACAATGGTAGTAACAAGCAATGTCTGCAGGAAGACAGATTTGTTAGATGGCAATGAAATACAATTTGACAAGCCGAACAAGACATTTGTAGACCAAACTATTATGCTGATAAAATAAAAATGGTTGAGGCCTCACAGTTCCAAGAGTTAGTAGACTTTTATTAATATAGGATCCTTCCTTTCGGCGACTTTACCGGTAGTTTCAGTCTTGGAGCTCTCAGAACCTACCAGATCGATGAGGTTCTGCATAAGTAAAACACAGAGAGGCCAAATTAAGAAAACAATGTTGGCATCACATAAAAGCCTAAAGCAGTTGCTTATCCATAAGGAAATAAAATCCTAAAGCAGTCGGCACAAAATAATTCTAAAATTAAAAGCCACAGAAATATACCAGTTGTGACGAGTTTACCGCTCCACCTTCACAATTATCACCACAAGGGCTACTCTCTATTGTCTGTCAAATATGTAACAAAGGAAAAATTGATTAGCAGAGAAAATAATTATAAAAAATAAAAATAAAAAAGCAAAAAAGCAAATAGTATTTGACACAGGATAAGAATATTCAATCAAGACTTTTGCCTAGCTTGATCCAAGCTAAATTTTCTCAAGACCTCATTTCAACATTCTACATTGAAGAACTTGCATGCAAAAAAACCTTTGTGGGACCAATTTTATGACATATTGAATTTCCTAACCTAGAAAAAATGGTTTTCAAGAAAAAAGAAATATGGATTTTGTGACAAATTTGTTAATCAAAATAGAAAGTACTCTTCTTAACCCTATTAAATGAGACATGCATTGAACAACTACACTTCATCCCCAACAAGTGAGATATTCTTCTAATGGGCCACTGAATTCTTGAAAGTTAGCCGAACTAAGTGATAAATGTCCAAGTCACTCAAGAATGAGTAAGATCAAATCATTATATGAATAATTTTGGATAAAATAAAAGTAGAATCAACATATACTTTCATATGCTCATGTGTGTGTCTGACCATTGCTTGTGTCATAAAGAAATATTTACATGCATATTTTTAACAAATTTAACTTAAACATACCATATAATCTGAAAGCAATAATATAAGTTAGTTAATAGCTAGAAGAAAAGCGCTGAAATGTAATGATCAATAAATATATCAAAAAATAAAAATAAAATAAAAGGAAGAAGTTATATAAAACAACATACCAGTGTAAATATTGTATGGCTTCTGCTACTGAGTAAATTGAAATTTGTGGAACCGACATGTCTGTGCTCTGTTACCATCAACTAAAATCTTATCATAAAGTTTAAAAAGAACTTAAGTAATGGTTATAAAAAAATTACTGCAATCACACCCATAACTAAAAATACTAAGCAATGTAAAGAACATTTAATCAAAAAAATAACTCCTCAAAATAATTAAAATATTTTCTTTTTGTAGTTTACAGCATGCTAAATCAATCCTCAAAAATAGTTTATTATGAGACAAGCATTCAAAGCACACTATTTCAGATAGTGAATAAAAGTTCTTTACATATATTTATATATATATAAATCAACCAGCTTCACTTGGATCCATTTCTTCCCCTCTAGGAAAGAAGAAAGTTCTTTCTTTTTCCATTTTCTGGATCAAAAAGTTCGAGAACTG
Source organism: Camellia lanceoleosa (assembly GCA_025200525.1). NCBI lineage: Eukaryota > Viridiplantae > Streptophyta > Magnoliopsida > Ericales > Theaceae > Camellia > Camellia lanceoleosa. The sequence goes on from CM045770.1 coordinate 158,292,702, forward strand.
CATGGACCAATAGTTTACTTCAAAATATGTTTAGCTAGAGTTGGACGAGTGGCAAGAAATGAAGGTAAATTAAGATATAGATGAACAGAGATGGCCAGTTATGCACAAAATAAAGTTAAATAGACCAGCAGAAAAGCAAAAAAGGTGTGAGATGATGTGGTAACATTACAATGACTTGGGTTGAACTTTATATGGAACATTCAAACTTGAGTCAAATAGTAGTACTTCAGTCGGAAATACATCGAGTCAAGCTGGACTGAACCTTGCCCTTGATCCCTTCCAAACTTGGAGTTAAATAATTTATGCACAATACAGTGACATGTTTCATCCTTATAGTAGTAAATTCAATAGAATATATTCGAAAGGTTATTTTGCATTGTTCTTTTTCCTTGTCCCATTGTTGATGTCGTGTTTGGAATGACCGTAGGAATCCAAATCCATATTGACCCATACTCTTCCTTGTCTGACAAATCATAACTCTTAGTTCTTCACTATAACAACAAACACAGACACAGGGCAAGGGTAGAGATAATCTTGGAATAGTTACCAAGAATGTTTAGATTATGGTCATTTTAGCCATGAAAGACTACGCAATCTTCCAACTGACTGAGACATTGTACTCATTCACTACCATTATCACCTTAGAATCTCGGATCTCTAGGATTATCTTCGGTGGTGTAACAAGGCCTATGAAAATGCATAATCTATTGACTCAACAACGAAAAGGCTGTCTTGCATGGCAACAACAGCATAATGCATGCTTACTTATACCAACATATGGAAATGCTTCCACATGGATGAGAAAAAATATATATATATATATTTAACAAAACAACATAATGTTTACCTTCTCCAGCTGCAATAAGAGAAAGGGCATGCGCAGGAGATAATACAACTTCCTCCTTTATTCCTTCAACAAAAGTACCCTACAGCCAATAATAAAGCAACAAATGCAGTAAGTGGACATGTTGAATAATGAAGCTTACTCAATATAGCCAGCAACGTCAACCAAAGAACAACTAAAATCCCCCACAAAAGATTTTGTCATATTCTACACACGGATTTTATCTAATATGTTTTAGTGCCTGTTTGGTTGAGCTTAATTTTAGCTTAACTCAGCTTTTAGATTATTTTTTAGCTGTTTTAGTGTGTTTGATAGAGCTTAAAATCACTTTTTGTAGCTTAAATTAAGCCAAAAAAGTGATTTTTGGCTGAGTGGCAGAACGGGTGCTTTTCGGATTCAACTTAAGGGGAAAGCTAAAAATTGAGGGGCAAAATTACTTAAATGCCCCTCGTCAATCTCAACTACTACCAAAAACCCAACTATATAAACCCCATATTTTCAAACACTATTCACTTGAGAGAGAGAGAGAGGAGAGACGATTTCCGACAGGAGATTTTCAACAAACAATCCAGAGCTCTCTCTCTCTCACGAACTAGAGGTGGTGGCTAGGGCACGATCTGCTCTGTTGCCGCCTCCCGTCACCACAGCCATCGATGGCGTGATCGCGATCTGAAAACCTAACCACAATCGCCATCGCCGCCTCCTCTCTTTCTCTTCGCGATCAACCTTCTGTGATCTTGCCGGCTTCGCGAGATAGCTTGACGGTGACGAACCAGAGCTCACCGCCGCCGTCACGATCGCGATCTGCGATGTGAAACCCTAGCCACCGGCGGCGGTAGCTAGGGTTTGTAATGGGAAAAAAATAATAATAAATTATAAAAATAACAATTGTTATATTATTAATTGTAATGAAAAAAAAATTAATAAAAACAGAATCACAATTTTTTAAAAAAATTAAAATTGAAGAAAAAAATGAAATACAAAATGAAATAACTTATATTAAATGAAATAAAAAAAAAATGAATATTATAACTTCTATAAAATAACTAATTGAAATTAATATAAAGAAAAATAATATGTAATGACATCACAACATTACTATAAATACATGGATATTAATTGATATTAATTGTAATGAATTAATAAATTAAACAAAATTAACAAAAAGAAGAAAGAAGAAAAGAGAGAGAGAGAGAGAGAGAGAGAGAGAGAGAGAGAGAGAAGAAAATAAGGAGAAAAAGAAAAAAAATGAACAAAAAGTATTGATACTAATAATAAAAAAAATGAAATAATTAACGAAATAAGGAGGTTTTCAGTATTTTTTTAATAAAAATAATAATAATAATAATAATTATTAAGCATTTTAGCCATTAATGAAATAAATTTTATATTAATTGATACTAATTAATAATTTTGGTATTAATGGATGCTAATTAGGCCACTAATTGACACTAAATAATTTATAATGAAAAAATGAAATAATTTTATACTAATTGATACTATTAATACTAATTATATTAACTTTTATTAATGAAATAACTTTTTAAAAATTAAAATTGAAAAAAATGACAAAAGAATCATTTTTATATCATATAAGGGCAAAAAAGGCAATTACATAGCAAAAAGTTATTTTACAACTTATCAACCAAACACTATTCTACTGCTTAAATCCATAATCCTATAATTGCATTAAACAGGTTAATAGCTTATATTCACAGCGATAAGCTATAATCTGTTAAGTTATAAACTATAATAACTTTTCCACAGCTCTACCAAACGGGGCCTTAGTCCATTTGGTGGCTTAGGCTCTTTTGATGTACAATTTGTTCAATGTTAATTCTAAATTAGGATTATCCTACCATAAACATGAAGAGATTCTTATTTTCACAAGGAATAAAGAACAACTCAGCAACATCTAATCGATTAGTTAGCACTTAAAGGTTTTGAATTATGCTCCCAATTTCAAACAATTTATTCTCACATGGCCTGAGTTCCAATGTAAGTTGATGCCAAATTTTGAAAGCAACCTAGTTACAGTTAAAATGAAGAATGGAAGAATATCATCATTGTCAATGACTTTTTTTTTCTTTTTTTTTTTGTTTGAAACCCAATGAAGAATATTATTAAGCACAGTGTTTTTAAAAGCTCAGGGTGCACTAAGGCGCTGAAGGTCTCTCAGGGCCTAGGCGCAAGGCGCAAGGTGAGGCACGGGCTTTATTGAAGCAAGGCACACAGTCTTAGTAAAAAATAGAAAAATTAACGTAGACTAATCATTCATAGTACTACTAAACTTTTTTTAAAACAAAAGTAATCAAGATTCAAGACAAATTATAGAGTAATTCTCAAAACTATGAAAGTGCATATTACATAACATTCTAATTTTCAAAAATAAAATAATTCACATTTGATAAAATAAAATAAAATAAAATAAAAATAAAAAAACATAAACACTAAACATCCAAAACATAAATGTCCAACAAATACTAATATATGTCTTAACACTTCAAAACATCAATATCATAAGGGTAGGTTAGGTTAGGTCAGTCAGTCAATCATCATCCTCAACATTAATGGCAAGCAAACTATCATCCTCTTCTCCATCAGTTGATTTATATCCCTCAACATCTTCCTCCTTTGTGTCATTTGAGCCCGCTTCCTCCTCATCTATTAATTGAAGTGGAGTTAATCTTTGATGATTGAGATATCAGCCCCGTTTGGTAGAGCTATGGAAAAGTGATTATAACTTATAACTTAATAGCTTATAACTTATAGCTGTGAACATAAGCTGATTTTTGACTTATAAATTAAGCTTCTCCTCTCCCATTCAAAGAATAAGTTGATTTTTGACTTACAAAAAGCTATAAGTTGTATTGTTAAGCTGAACCAAACGCATCAAAATAGCTTAAATTAAGCTAAAAGTTGAAATAAGCTGGAAATAAGCTCTACCAAATAGGGCCATCATCGGTTGTGCCTTTGAGCGTGAATTTGTTGCTCTACTTGCATGACTACTTTCTTCTACTCCAGAAGCTCTAGCAACAGTGGCCCACGTTAAGCCATCATCATCATCATCAAACACTGGCTCACATTATCTTCATATGATTCTCCATCCATCCTCCCAAGCAACCACTTTCATTAATATTTTGCAAAGATATGGGATCAAGAGTGTTGCGCATGTCATATCTAGATCTTAATGTTCTATTATATTTGAGAAACACTAAATCATTGAAACGTTGTTCCAATCTATTTCTTTTCTTGCTATGGAGCTGCAAGTATTAAAAAGATATTAAATTCTATATAATGCGAATAAAAAATATTTGAATTCACCAAAAAATTAGTTAGAATGTTAAATACTGACATGTTCAAATACACTCCAATTTTGTTCACAACCCGATGAATTACATGTTAGGCTAAGGACTTTTATGGCAAAAGTTTGCAAGTTTGGGGTTTTAGAACCACATGATGCCCACCAATCAGCTGCAATAATCACTAGTTAGAAATAATTGTTACCAAATATTGAGTTTTACTAAAAGTATAACTAAAAATAAACTCTATGAGTCTATAATATATTATCTGGTACCCTTGTACTTCTTTGCCTAATCGCAACAGGCTTGCCAAAAAGGCTCTCAACCTTTGTATAAATACTCATCTCATTAGTGATCAAATTTTGAACAATGACATCCAGGACCAACCATTGCATGCATTCATTACTTCATGATCTTTTTGCACCAACGCGTTTGGGTAAAAGCATTATGGGTTAAGAAAGTGCAATTGCATGCAAAGGCCAATGTAATTGGATATCCCACTTTTTGTCAATGATTTCAAAGATTTCATTATACTTCTCTTCTTTATGATCAAACGAACTTGCAATGCATTCTTCTGCCCTATCCATTGCCTCATAAATGTATCCCATAGGAGGTTTCTTCTCGGTACCAACCAATCTAAGCACATTAACGAGAGGACCTGAGACCTTAAGGGCAAACACAACAGTATTCCAAAATGAAGGCATCAACAAAGTTTGTATCATTCTTTTACCTTGTGGCTCATTTGCCCATTTGCTTGAGGTCCAATCTTCGGGGGTGACCATCTTTCTCAAATTGTTTTTGGTTGATGCATCCTAGACAAAGTCAAAAAAACAGTGGCAAATCTAGTTTTTGCAGGCTTAATCAAATTCTTCAGATTTGTATAGCGCTTCATCATGTTTAGCGACGTAGGCTGGTTGTAAATGTAGCCATGTACTGCAATACCCCTTTCAAATGTCTTTTTCAGTCGGAGTATCTTTAAAATGTCTTTTGACATTAGGTCCAAGCAATGAGCAGCACATGGTGTCCAATACAAGTGTTCATACTTGGCCTCCAAAAACCTCCTTATAATGTAACAATTACAAAGACTTATTATGTTCAAGTTTTTAAATTTTAACTACAAAACAAACTATGAGTAAACAATTTTGAAGTAAGGAAGGAGGAAAGATTCTTACACGCCAACACATTAGCTGCAGCACTATCAGTGATAACTTGCACCACATTCTCTTTTCCAACTTCCTCCACAAACTTGTCTACTAATTCAAATAGCTTCTGCCCATGCTTTGAACAGCTAGAAGCATCAACCGACTCAACAAACATGGTTCCTCTTGGACGATTAACTAAAAAGTTAATCAATGTCCTTCCTCTCTTATCATTCCAACCATCAGCCATTACGGAACACCCGTATTTTGTACAATCCTCTTTATGATTCTTCATCAAATCTTCAGTATGTTTCACCTCTTTTTTGAGTTGGGTAACCCGCACTTCATAAAGAGTTGGTGGCTTCATACCGGGACCATATTGCCCAATGGCTTCAATCATTGGTCCAAAACTCTCATAATTTACTGCATTAAAAGGGACACCAGCATCATTCTCATCAATTTGTGTTTGCTTCCCTTTTGCTTTGTCTCTTCGATTTTTCGCCACTGATTCAGGATTGGGTGTGAAGTAAACATCCATAGGCCCTTTTCTCTTTGGCATTTTTTATTTGGATTTGGATTTGGATGAACCTTGGTTGCTACTTGTCAACTTACGGCGTTGATTGACATTGATCTCAACAACATCATCATCTTCATCTTCCATGTCCATGTCATCAAAATCAGGCAACATGTTCATTTTTTCTTTTTTTGTCTTCTTTTTTGTGTTGTTTCACCCGATAAACACCTCCATTGGATACTTTACCACAAAAATTACACTCAAGCTTCTTTAAATTATTCTCCTCTACCAAATGGGCATGTTGCCAAGCCCGATCTTTTCTATTACTTTCAGATGTTATTTTCTACTTAGTACTTGCTACACAACACAAAAAACAAATGAAACAAAAACAATTTCAATATAATGTAATGTATCTGATGAATTAATTATTTGTATTTTATTTTTTTTTTCTAACAGAGACTCAACTCAAAACAAAGGGGGGGGAAAGAAAGAAAAAGAAGAACAGAGAGCAAACTACCAGAATAAGAAGAAGAAAAGAAGCAGAACAAGAAGAAGGAAAAAAAAAGAAAAACAGAGAGAGAGGTTTCACCCAGTAACTAGCAACAAAGAAGAAGGGAAAGGAGGAGGAGGAGGAGGAGGAGAAGAAGAAGAAGAGGGAAAAAAATTCACCCAGCAACAAGCACAACCAGCAAAGAAGAAAGAAGGGGAAAAAAAAGAAAAAAAAAATGAACAAACCAGCGAAGTAGAAGAGAAGGAGGAGGAGAAGAAGAAGAAGAGGGGGAAAAATTCACCCAACCCAACCCAACAACTAGCGAGTGAAGAAGAAAAAGAAAAAAAAAATTGTCGAGAGAGTACCTAGTTCGAGAGAGTACCTGGTTCGAACAACAAAGAAGAAGAAGAAGAGTACTAGGTTCGAGGGAGGAGCCCAGTCGAAGGAGTCTAGAGGAAGATCACAGTCGAAGTTGACACAAATTAGGGATTTGATTTGAGTCGTATACTGATTTGGGTCGTATTGTATTGTATTGTATATGAGTTGCAATCCTATGCGTTGGAGCCTTTTGAACACAATTTTGAGGCGTTAGATATGAATAAGGAAGAAAAACACAACACCCGCCTAGACACGAGCCTTGCGCCTCGATGCGCCTTTCCCAATCGCGTTCAAGGCACGCAACTGTTCTACTGCGCCTCACCTTGGGCTCCTTAAGTCACACCCATTGTGCCTCGCTGCGCCTAGCGACTAGGCACGCTTTTCACAACACTGATTAAGCATAAGCAAGAAAAGAGAAAGAGGACAAAAAGTTTCACAACAACAACAAAAACCAAAAATAAACAAGGAACCAAAAAACTAGGAATGGCAAATAGTAGCCCAATCCCCAAAAATCATCATTGTCAATGACTTGTATCTATATTTATCATTGTTAAAGACCAAAGATAATCAATGGTTCTCCCTTTTCTTTTCTTGATAAACAAAAGCCCATAACAAGGTTTAAATAGTGCAAGGGAACTAAAAAACTTCACAAGCCTCAACTCACAAGTTGATAGAATTGGACACAAGCTTTTGATGTATCCCATATATCATATATGACAATTCTACACTAAGAAGCACGAACACGACACAGACACGCGAATATGCAAATTTTAGAAAACAAAATGTAGGACGCAACAAGCCAAGGACACGTACAAAAAATTTAAATACAATTTTTATCAAATCATCAACCTTGGATATGCTATTTCGGTAAAAGAAATAAATTTTATAACAATAAATAATATTAAAAAAAGGGGGGACACAATGTGTCCTCAGCGTGTGTGACCCCCAAAAAAATGCCACGTGCTATAACTATATTATTATTTATCCTTGAATTCAAATTAACTATCTCATCACATAAAATACTTAAGGTAAAACCTAGAAATGAGTAGTTAGGAAGTTTTGAAAGTGAGGATCTCACTATCCATTGTTAAGACTTAGGAACTAATCACCTTTTGAGCATAGCAAGCAAGGGCGTGTCACCTCAAAAATACTTTTACATGACATGATTGAATACTTAACTTGATTTGATTACTTTAAAATACTCTTGAGATAGAAATATGAATTGATAAGATGAAACCTTAGAGGATGAATGCAATTGGTAAGAAATTTAGAAGTGAAAGACATGCCTTTATAAAACAAACTTAAGAAGAGAAATACTTGAAGATTACTAAGAGTTAGGGGATACCTTAAGTTTAAAATTTGTGAATGCTAGGATGTGCCTATGCACTAATTGAGGAGCTTAAAGACCTTAAACTAATGCGCTTGTCATTTTAATACTATATGCTATTTTGCTAATCAAGATTAGAGGCTAAGAAGCACGGACACTTCAAAAAATGTGGCATATCCATGTCGTGTCCGTGCCGGTCATCGGTCACTCTCCCAACACGTGTCCGACAGTCATCCAAACGTGTCCTAGTTTTTTATAAAGAATTTAGGACTTGGACACTTGGAGGACGCGCTTGTCCATTTACTAGACACACGAAACTAATTATATGTTTAAATAAAATAATTTAAAATAAGATCATAAAAGAAAAATAATGTCAATTTATAGAAGTTAGTGTTATATTGTATTTATTTAGTCTTAGAATGACATGTTCATATATATGACATGTAATAAATATATAGAATTATATATTTTGTGTGTGTCCCCCACGTGTCGTGCTTTGCATTTTTTAAAAATTAATGTGTCTGCGTGTCCATGTCATATCCGTGTCGTGCCACGTATCCGTATCCGTGCTTCTTTGATTAGTGGTAATTAAGTATGATTGGTGAACCTTAATTGTGATTAATTAAGCCAAGTAAGATTAAGTTAAACCTTGATTAATTAGAGACTAGCCTCGATTAATTATAACTAATATTGGTTAATTAAACTAATGATGAATAATAAGGAATTTGGTGAATCAAGCAAGGAGGTGATGCATACACCTCCCTTTTTATCTCAACTCAACTCTTGTCCTACCTTGCCTTATAAAACCAAACAAGAAGAGAAAAATCTGCTGGAGAGAAATCAACAAGAAGAAAGGAGAACGAAGGAGAAGACAAGAGAAAGAAGAAGAGAAAAAGAGAAAGGCTCGAAGAATCTTGTAAAAAATTCACCCTTAATCATTCCAAGGTAAGATTTGAGCCCCAATTCTTATAGAAATTATTCCTACCATCTAAGATTAAAGAAAAGAGATAGGATTAATTTGGGTTATTATTGGAGATATGTTGGAGATATGAAGAAAAGAATAAAGAAAGGAAGGAAAGATTGAAGAACAAGCTATGTAGTCATGATTCTCACCATTTTGATTTAGTTTTTGATGTTCATACTTCATGAGAAGCTCCATCTTCATGTTTTCACATGATTTCTAAGGGTTTTCCAAGTTTAATTCCATGTTTTGGAAAGATGAAAAGAAGGTTTTCGATTAAAAGTAGAACTTATGATTTCTTGCCAAAAACTGAAGTTTTGATCTTTAAATTTTGAAATAAAACATGTTTTGAAGTTGTTGCTTTAAAAAGGATGATGTTTTCATGAAAAATTCAAGAGTTTTATGAGCCTAAAATCATGTTTTGAAACCTTGAAAAGAAAGGGAAAAAGATAAGAAAAGAGTGAGATTTTCGGACCAAAACAAATGTTCCCGAACAACACTTCCCACACATGCAGCACCCATCCCCACAAGTGCGGCTAACCCTCTCAGAAAGTGATTTTTTACACTGCAAAAACTGCACGTGCGGCTTAGATCCCTGCACGTGTGGCACCCCTGTTTCAGCTCAATTTCAAAATGGGCATATCTCTCTTATCTGGACTCCGCTTTAAATGATTCTTGAGTCAAAATTCAAGCCCCGAAAGTCTAATTTTCAATGGTGGGGGTCTCACATCCAAATTCTGTGTATACAAAGAGATATGTTCAAATTAGTGAAGGCTACTCACTTCTTCTTTACCATTTCATGCTAATTCCTCTCCTAACTTAGCTCTCTTTTATTTCCTCCTATTTCCTTAAACCTTAAACATCTAAACATGATATTTTTTCAATACAAAGCATATGAAATTGTTGTGGAATACTTGGAGCCCTTCAACGTACGTCTTTCGTACACTTCAATATTCATCAAGCCTTGATCACCTAGGATGCTTCTAGGCATGCATTTGACACTTGTTGATACTTGATTTAGACTGGAAATAAGCTTAGAAAGACCTTGAACAACCTAAGAAAATAATGAAGAAATATTAAGGTAAGTTTAGCCACTTGAATTGAAGTAGGAGCTTGTAAGTTGAATTGTGCTCAATGTCTTGTTCATGTTCTATGCAGATCAAGCATTTGGAGGAAGAAAACACCCTTGGTGTTCAAAAGTCATTCGTGAGTGGTAGTGTAGTAAAGTTATGTTTGTTAAACTATGATTTGAAATGCAAAATCTATGCTATGTTTATGAAAGCTATGCTAACGTTTTACCATGAATGAACATCCTATACTCTTGTATCATGTATTAAGATGACACTTTCAGTCTTGTTTTGTTATTTGGAAATCATGCCAATAACCTCTTGCTAACTGAGCTCCTCTTGCCACCTATTGTGGATCTCGATGTTCTCAAAGCCCTTGGAATGTTCATTGCTATGTATATGCTTGCAAGTTAAGCTCTGTTTTATCATATACAAATTATGCTATATTTAAACTACGATAATGTGCTTGGGTTTGTCAAAAATTACTATTCACTAGGCAACGGCTCACCCCTCTCCTTTATATATATCTAGGTGATGAAGAGCTCAATTATGAAGAGAAGTTTGATTAGAAGATGGTCTTGTATGCTTGTACTAGTTTTGTAAAGCTTTGTCATAAGTGTTGTATTTTAATTTGTTGTTTAGATCATGTAATAATGTAAGATGACAATCCAAGAGGAATGTATGCTTTCATTTCATATAATTATGCACTACTCTAAATGGACGTTACAAATTAACTCAATATAAGTAAATAATGGCTTCCGCCCTCAAAAATTGAAAATTTTTCCCAATTATACTAAGAGTCCAACTTGTTTTGAAAGTTAGGTCATTGGTAATCCACGACTACTAGCCGATCACTGCACTATCCTATTTGGGACGGGTTGGAGTCAAGAACTTGTCCCATCCTATCCGACTCCCACCAAAGATGTCCGCATGTGCGTGTCAAACATCAGTACATGACCCCCAGAGAGGGGTTCGTGCTTCATAGATTCTATACTCCCTATCAAGCAAAGTCGACAACATTTATAAAGTCAATGCAACAAACCAAATCAAAATCAAGTCAAACCAAGTCTTTTGTCCCAATCAAGTGAGTCAGCTACATGATGTGAGAATATATTGTGTATATTCTAAATTAGGCATGATTTTGCTTGTACATATTATAGGCATAATTAAGGTGTGATTGTATTTTCCTTTTTGGTTTAGAAGTTAGGGCTATATAATCTAAGGTCTTATTGTAATCATATACAGTTCAATATATTGAAATCATTCAGAAAACTTACATGGTATCAGAGCTAAGAGTGAAACCCTACCAGAAATTGCAACTAGTTCTTTGGTTTGGAGCTTTAGTTCGATCGAGCCCTCTGATTTTGTTCTCTGGCTTTGATTGAATTCATCCTCTGTCTCATCAAGTTTGTGCGATCCATCTGAGTTCGAATCAAGACATATCAATCGCAACCCAACCCCTCTGAATTTGGTTCGCGTCTGATTCATGGTCGTCAGCTATCATCGATAGTGATTTTCTGGTTCAAAGTCTTTGGGTGATCTTTGGAGTCACGTTTCTCATCGGAATCTCGACTTCGATTGTCGCTAGAGTTCCTACATCAGTTCAGTTGCCTCTCTGGTTTGACTTCATCAGTTCAGTTGTCGCTGGAGTTTCTTACCTGTTCACGACCTGGTTCCCTATCGCGATATCTCTCTTTTGTTCTCTCTCAGTCGTGACCTCGTTCTAGTTCTCTCTCTTGTTCTGAGTCGTGATCTGGGTGTTCCTCTTTGACTGTGACGTCGACTGACTACAAGTCTCTCTTATTCTTGTTTAGACCAAACAAGTTTTTGGATTATTACAGTTTGACCACAACTATACAAGTCTTGTGTTTCTCTGGTTCTAGCATTTTTAGGTTTATTACGTTTTGACCCATCAATTTGTGGTTTATTACACTTCAGTCCATCAGTTCCCTTTTCGGTCTCTGGTTCATACCAATGTCAAATGCTAAGATTATTAGGCCATGGGCTTCAGATGAGTGCGCTTTCTGCCATCAGAAAGGTTATTGGAAGTATCATTGCCCCAAAAAAGAATGTTTGTCTGCCTCGCCTGTGTCTGCCTCATCTTTTTACCAATTTCCGATCCAGTTCTGCGCCCCATATGTAAGTACCGTTCGGCCTCTCGCCGGTTCTACTGCATTTGCTCCGGCTCTTGATCCTGACTTAACTTCCTTAAGTGCTCAGATTAGTCAGCTTCATCATATCCTGTCTACCTCCAAACCATCTCCATCTGCCTCCATTGTTTCCTCTCTTCATTTAAGTTTGCTTGGGTCTTTTTCAAGTGTCTCTCCATCTGCCTGGATTTTTGACTCTGGTGCCTCTCATCATATGACTCCTATCTTTCCTTCAAAATTATACTCCCCCTTCCTTTCCTATTACTGTTAATGCTGCTAATAGGTCTGGTATGTCTGTTATATCTGTTGGGTTTGTCTTATCGTCTAATATGTTTGCTATTTATATTCCATATGTCCCTTATATTTTTCAGTTATCTGTTAGTTTATTATCTATCAGTCAGCTTGATGCCTCCGGTTTTGATGTTATCTTTTCTTTTTCTATCTGTTATGTGCAAGATCAGATGTCCAAGCAGCAGATTGGGAGTGGCCATAGAGTTAGCGACCTCTATATAATAAAGAGCTTGCATCTGCTTATGACAACCTCTCCGACTGCCTTTTCCTCTTTTCAATTGGATTCTCTGTCCAGTCCTTTCTACTTGTAGCATTCTAGATTAAGGCATTTGTCTACTGACCGCTTACAGTCTTTGGTTTAATCAGGTATATTGGGTAAAGTTTCTCCTAGTGAACTCACTAAATGTCGGGGGTGTAAACCTGCCAAAATGACAGCCTTACCTTTTCATAAAAGTACTTCTATATCTGATACACCGTTTTCTTCAATTTATACTGATGTTTGGGGTCCTTCTCCTATTCTCACCATGTGTCATTTGTTGATGACTGCACGTGTTACACTTGGGTTTATCTTATGACTAATAAGTTCGATTTCTATCACATATACCGTACCTTTTAGTCTATGATTACTACTGAGTTTAGGTCTACAATTCAAGTGTTACGGTCTGACTTGGGTGAATAATATTTCAAAAATAAGTTCTGCAAGTATTTGGCCAATTTGAATACTATTCACCAAACTTCCTGTACATATACACCTGCCCAAAATGGTCGAGCCGAGCATAAATACCGTCATCTCCTTAAGACAGCTAGGTCTCTTCTCTCTGCCTTAGTTCTGGCTCCATTTTGGGGGGAAGCAATTCTTACTGCTGTTTTTCTTCTCAACCGCATGCCTACTCCCCTTCTTTTTAGTTGGTCTCCTTATGAGGCTTTGTTCTTCCAAATTCTTAATTATTCCCTCCTTCGTGTGTTTGGATCTACCTATTCTGTCATTCTTCCCTGCAAAGATTGGACCAAACTTAGTGCTCGGTCTGTCTTATGTGTCTTTTTAGGTTATAGTCCTACTCAGAAAGGCTATCAGTGTTACGACCCTATTGCCCGTCGTCTTTATGTCTCCCGTCATGTCTCTTTTCTCGAACGTCTTCCTTGCTTTTAGCTTCCTCTATCACTGCTTCAGTTTCCAAAGAGGATTTGGTTCACATTGATCCATTTCCTTCTGAGGTCCCTCCTGATGAGTACATCTCTACTGTTTCCCATGAACTTGTTCCCTCTTCTCCTCCTACCACCCTTCCTGCTAAGTTTTTCTCCACTTAACCCTATGAGCCTGCTCCTTCTCCTCCTCCATTAGTATATTCTCGTCGCAAGGCTCTTCCTCCACCAATTGTCTCTGCCCCTACAGCTGATCCTCCTGCTTCTGACGACTCTGATCTTGCTAACCGTAAGTATCCCCTTCGCATCCGTAAACAGGTCGAAAAAATTGGTTCTGCTAAAACATGCTTTTCTCCTTCATATTATACGTTTTGTCTGTTATTCACTCTTTTTCATAACCTCAACCTTACAAGGAGGCCTATCAGGATCCTTATTGGATTCAAGCTATAGAGGATGAATTGTGTGCTTTACAGAAAACTAGTACTTGGGAGTTGGTTCCTTTGCCTGCTGGTAAGAATCTAGTTGGTTGCAAATGGATCTACAAAGTCAACACTCATTCTGATGGTTCTCTTGAGCGCTACAAAGCTCGTCTGGTTGCTAAAGATTTCTCACAGGAGTATAGTATTGATTATGAGGAGACCTTTGCTCTTGTTGCCAAGATGACTATTGTCCATACTTTGATCTCTGTCGCTGCTATTCGTTCTTGGCCTCTTTATTAGATGGATGTTAAGAATGCTTTTCTTAATGGCCATCTCACTGAGGAGGTTTACATGCGTCCTCCCCCTACCCTTCACCATTTCTCTGGACAGGTTTGTCGCCTTCGGTGTGCTCTGTATGGTCTGAAGTAGTCTCATCGTGCTTGGTATGATCGCATTCAAACAGCTGTTACTGAGCTTAGGTTTCATCCTTGTGCCCAGGACTCTGCTTTATTTCTTCTCCACATCTTTGCTGGATTCGTTGCCTTATTACTGTATGTGGAACTCCGCCGGGGTTGTTAACAACTCTGCTAGTCCCAAGCCTGGGTTAAGGAGGAGAGTTGTGTGTTAGGTAGCCGACAGTCAACACGTAAAAAAAAACCGCTGGAATCCCTTATGACAATGAATCCTACTTTGAATCTCGACTCCATTTGATGAGACTTAAAGCTTGGTTTGGTTTGGTTTATTACTGTACGTGGATGATATGATCATCACTGGCTCTGACTCTTCTGCTATCTCTGAGGTCAAGCAACATCTTTTCTGCACCTCTAAAATGAAGGCTCTAGGCCCATTGCTGTATTTTCTTGGTATTAAGGTTGCTTCTTCTCCAAAGGGCTATTTTCGGTCTTAGGCTAAGTATGTTAATGAGGTCACTCACCGTGCTGATCTTGCTGATACTAAGATTTCTGATACACCTATTGAACTTAATGTGAAGCTCAACTCTACAGATGGTGTCCAACTGGATGATCGGGCTTTATATCACGAGCTTGTGGGTTGTTTAGTTTATCTGGCTGTCACTCGCCCTGATCTTGCTTATGTTGTTCATGTGGTTAGTCAGTTCGTTTCTGCTCCTCGCTCTACCCATTGAGCTGCTTTGGTTCGCATTCTTTGTTATCCCAGGGGTACCATCTTTTAAGGCTTATTGTTGTCCTCTACTTCCTCTTTAGACTTGGTAGTCTATGCTGATTCGGATTAGGCTGATGATGTTACTGATCGCAAGTCTATGTCTGATTTCTATATGTTTTTTGGTGATTCCTTGATCTCTTGAAAAAGCAAGAAACAATCAGTTGTTGCTCGCTCTCTTGCCGAAGCTGAGTATCGTGCTATGGCTCATGCCACTGCTGAGATTATTTGGCTTCGTTGTCTGCTGACTGATTTGGGTGTCCCTCAGTCTTCTCCGACCTCTCTCTATTGTGACAACCATAGTGCTATTCAGATTGCCCACAATATTGTCTTCCATGAACAGATGAAACACATTAATTGTCACTTTGTCCATCAACATCTGTAGTCTGGCTCTATCGCGCTTCATTTCGTCTCTTCGGCTTTGCAACTTGCGGATTACTTCACCAAGACTCACACTACCGTATTCAGTAACTGAGTGGTTACCCTTGTTTGGTAGATGAGATTTTTGTCTTAATCTCATAGATTTGTGCAGCATCTCGGACTTTAGAATAGGTCTGCCTGCAGGCCTCCCAAATCTCCCTTGATGTTGTCAAAAACATGCAAGTATCACTAACTTCTAGCATCATCGAATTTCATAACCAGGACATCACCGTCGAGTCTTCTTCATCCCACACAGTGAACTTCAGATCTTCTGGTTTTGGTCCCATCCCAAGAAGATGACTCGGTTTGCCCTCCCCTTTCAAAAAGGTTCGAACAAACTGAGACCACTTCAAATAGTTTTGGCCATTAAGACATGAAGTAGGTTGAATATTCTGCAATTCTCCAACATAACTATTTGAAGTAGTGTTGTTTGCAGCCATTGAAGAGACTGCAGATTTACTGGATTCTAAAATGTCAGACATAGTTGAAATCAAAGGGAGAAAAGATTTGTGGGTTCACGTGGGAATATTAGGTTATGAATGAACGGCAATTAAGGCCGTCGGCAAGAGTTTCAAGCAATGAAAGCCTGGAAAACACCAAAAAAAAAAAAGGTTTCTGCACACACAGATTGGGGAAAAAAAAAATCAGCAATGATAAAAGCTGAAAAATTGAAAAAACAAGAAGCCTAACTTGGCTTTGATACCATGACAGAATAGGAGAAATCTCTTGTTAACATTCAACCAGAGAATGTACAAAAGTATATAGGAAATAACTAAGGTATAAAAGGAAACTCTCCTAAGACCTAATCCCCATAAATCAAGGATATTAACATTCTAATTACAGGACATATACACAGCTGTACTGAGCTGTCAAATCTTCAAAGCCTATTCATACAATAATTACCGATTCTAACACATCCATCTAGGAAAAGACGTACAAAATATTTTAAAATAATGTCCCAAATCAGAAGCTTATACTATTTGATCGAGCTGATATACCCTAGATAGTTTAAATAGAACCCATCAAACATGGACCTAATCCTTTTTCTTCAAGCCAAACCACTAAGATGGCACATTACAAAACGCAGAGGAATTGTAAGTCAAATCTGTTCAATTCTTTACTTGTGAGTTGTGAGCAATGAATAAAATATAGATTAAAAGAAAAAAGATATTTCACAACAACGAAAATGCAATCACCTAGTTGGATGTCGTTTTTTTGTTCTTTTTTTTTTTGCTTTAAGTGGATACAAAGCTGGATATGCAACAATTATATCAAGATAGATATTGACCTTGGAAATTTTGAATAAAATTCTGGAAAATACTAGGAAAGATACTAAACCATATTTTTGAGTCAACTATTGCAAATAATGGTATATTTGATTTGAAAAGTATGTCGCATCCTTGGCACAATAAGATGCTAGCAGTTCTTGACAGAGAGGATGTAAGAGAGTAAGGCAATCAAAAAAAGGGCAAAGACAATAGCAGTCATGATAGACAAGAACCTGAGCATCCTCTCTGATTCTTAGATTTTGGCCTGCTGGATTCAACAAGTCATTAACAACCTGAAATGAAAGAAATCTTAACGGATAGTGAAGTCAAAGCAAAACAAACTAGTTTCTCTTTAATAATGCAAGCAGAAAATAAAATAGCTTTTAAAGTATTGGCAATTAGCAAGAAGCAAATCTAGTGGTCCTCATATGACAGGACATGGATGGTAAAAGTTGAGAAAGTCAAAGTAGTTTAAGAAGAATAGTAGAAATGAAAACATATAATTGAAGATAATGAACTTCTGCAAAAGCAAATATATGTACGCATATATACAACAGGGGGAAAAAAAGTATTATCTTCAACCATTACAATTTATTGCAGCTACTCAAAGCAATAAGGTTTCATATAAGGTTATAAATTTCTTTAACCTGCAAAAATCATCTATAGGAAAAGAAAGAAATCAGAAAATTACATAAATAAAATAATTTAATCAATAACAAATTATATAAATATTGCAAGAAACTACATGAACATTTTGAAAATGTTAGGCAAGGCAATATGTGGCAACCACTTATCAAATGAACACTAGGTTGATAGTTGATAGTTCTTCCAAGGAATCTAATATAAAAATAAACAATTTTCATGAGCATAGCAGACAATTACTATTATTTTAAGGGTTAATTACCATCTAATCCCATTAAATAGACTTATTGACTTTTTTAATGCACCAATAAATCCGACAATACCTATGTTACCCTCATTAAATTTCTCTCTCTCTCTCTCTCTCTCTCTCTCCACCATTTCTTCAAAAGCTTCACACCACTACTGTCCACCACCACCATCGTCATCCACCCACCACCACCACCATCATCCACCCACCACCACCACCGTCATCATCTCCGTCCACCCACCACCATCGTCGCAGATCTACACTCCACCATTGCCGATCTACACAACCACCACATCACCACCTCTCTCTCTCTCTCTCTCCACCATTTCTTCAAAAGCTTCACACCACTATTGTCCACTGCCACCATCGTCATCCACTCGCCACCACCACCATCATTGTCTCCGTCCACCCACCACCACCGTTGCAGATCTACACTCTACTAGTGCCAATCTACACAACCACCACATCACCACCTCTCACTCTCTTCACACCACCACCGTCATCGTCTTCGTCCACCCACCACCACCATCACAGATCTACACTACCATTGCCGATCTACATTGCTATAAAACAAATTCAAATTCATATTCATATTTTTTTCAATGATAAATTTATCAATCTATCTTGTTCTATATGTGTATGGGAGAGGAGGGTGGGCTCTTGTTGTAAATGAATGAGTGAACATCAGTACAAGTGAGTGAATCAAATTTGTCGTTTGTAATATTTTTACAAATCGGTCAGTGATAAATTTATCACTGATAAATTAATAAATTTATCACTAAATGATAAATTTATTAGATCAGTCTATATGTATCTAAATCTGTGTGTGGCTGTGTTTCTTTGAGTGAATAAATATGCAAGTATAAATAATAGTTAGTGTGTGTCTGTGTCTCTGTGTGTGTAAATGTGAGTGAATGAGTGTGTGAGAATGAGTACTGAGTTGTGGAGGTGGTGGTAGTAGTAGCGTGGTAGTGGTAGTGGTAGATGTTATTTTTATTGAAAATGGCCAGAGAAATGTCGTCGGAAATTATCGTCGGAGGTTGTCGCCGGACACTATTGCCAGAGATGGTCACAGTGGTCAAAGACAGCAGCCACTAGCAAGGGAGGAGGGAGTCATAGTGTTGATAATGGAGACGAAGAAGGTGAAGGAAGGGTATTTTAGGGATATTGATAGGTGAAAAAAGTAACAAACTTATACGTGAATAAGTCTAGTCAATAAGACCAGCACGCAAGTGCCCCTTATTTTAATCCCGTCATAAAAAGTAAGTGAGAACTACTCTTTTACAGGTTTTTAGCAAGAAGAAATGCAAGTAAATTGTTTGTGTCCATTGCCAAAAGCCTAGAAGACACTTTAATTATGCCAAAAGCTTACTTACTACATGCCACTTCTAATGGACTCAAAAAAAGTAGATAACATAGCAACAGAAAGCGAAGTTAATGACTTCACTGAGAATAAAACAGAGAACTTGTGTAAACATCAAAAGCTTACACTCCACATTTTCAGAATGCATTTTACAGATTATGATCTCAGTCAAAATGCAAATGAGAAGTGCAGCACCATATCAGCAACTCTAGAAAGTCAAGAGGTAGAGCAACTACAGCAGTATGCATTGAAAAATAGAAAGAAAAAATTAAAGAAAAGAAAAGAATCCACAATATCCTCATGAATATCAAGCTCAGTAATGAAAAGATGGTTCAAGTAAATAGCTGAACAGAAGGTTCAGAAGCTCACCTCATTATAGATTTCCAAATATGAGACACGAAGAAGAAATTCTCGGCTGGGAGTCTGGCCCATAGGTTACATTAAATTAGTTCCTTCCATTTTAAAATTAAGTAACATACTTAATAAAGGTCACACTACTGCAGACTAGCTTGTATAGAAGTACCTCTTGAATGATACTAAAAGCATCTTTTACAGCCAATGGAATAATACCAGGAGACCTCTGATCTCCCTGCAATTAGAACAATCAAATTAACAGTATAAATTGTCATTATAAAACATAATCTCCTTGTGGCTTTAAATTTATGAGTATGCTGTGTATGCAGAATGCAATGCACAGATGGTGTTACACTTCCTAAGCTTAAACAAATAAATCATGCCTTGTAGAATTTTTTTAATGTCCTTGCCCAAACAAAATATATTTGAATGTGTATATGATGCCAGAAATAAAAACTAAGGGCCTGTAGGTAACATTTAGTTTTCAAAAAATTATATTACATTACATATTTAAAAAAATGACAATAAGTTTCAAAAATAAAAATAAAT
The DNA here is from genome assembly GCA_025200525.1 of Camellia lanceoleosa. Classification (NCBI taxonomy): domain Eukaryota; kingdom Viridiplantae; phylum Streptophyta; class Magnoliopsida; order Ericales; family Theaceae; genus Camellia; species Camellia lanceoleosa. The sequence continues at coordinate 158,312,749 of CM045770.1, forward strand.
AAATAAACAAACAAAAGAACAACACACAAAAAAAAAAATTGTGTTTTCACTTGTTTTGAATTAAGTTTTCATATCCTCCCACCTGCCCTTCCTCCGGCAGTCCCCCTCCCTCCCCTTCTTGGCCCCCTTCAAGCCAAACTCCCCCCTCTAGCAACTCACCAAACATGTTCTCTCTCCTTCCTTTTTTTTAATTTGTTTTGAAAACGTGTGTATCAAACATTCTTTTTTTTTTTCCAAAAAAAAAAAAAAAATTCAAAACATGTATCCATTTTTCTCTGGGTTACCAAATGCAACCTAAGCTTTCTCAAAGTAGTTTAGGTTTTGTTTAAATATCAGTACTTCTTTTACCAGGAAAAATTAGATAGGCAAAAATTAACTAAGAATCAAAAATCACAACTTTCACTTCTGAATGTTATAAGAGCACCATTGAAGAGGAAATAACTTTTCATATATCTATTCTTTTGAACACAAATCAATTTTATATCCTTGAGTAGACACTCTCAGTTGCTACAAAGATAAGGTCTAAGATCTATTGGAAATTAGGATTGGTCCGCCTCGTCAAATCAAATTTCAAACTATACCTTTTGCATTTTAAAGATTAGTTGATTCAGACCCAAGGAAAGGGGAAAAAAAGAAAGAAAGATTGAAGAGACTTCTTAAAGGCACAGGTTTGATTTGTTCTTCAAGGTCTGGGGAAATAGAGGACTAAACCTCCCAATTTCCAAAGAATTATCCCTACCTGCTCCAACTACAGAAATTATAAGAAATTTATTCCCATAAGCTATCAATAAACCATTTGACCATGTTTTTGGGTGAATAACCATTTGACCATGTTGCTAGAAGTAAACCAAGAATTGGGATAAACAAATATTTTCAGTTGTCTCAGTTTGTCATCTCCATTGGATTTATACCAGATGCAATCAGTTTTTATATTTCATTGAATATGCGGTCCTCTCATTTTAGATATGCTAAGTTTTCTTTGTACACAATAGGACAAGCAGGGAAGCATTGAAAAATAACTTATTGAAGCTATGTGCATCGTTATCAGGCTTTACTACAAGAGGCCAACATTTCTTTGCTTTTGTCAACATCCCACAGAATTTCCTCAGCATAGATATTTTTTTTTAGGAAATGGGCAAGGCTGATTACAGGAATTTGAAATCGAAATGTGTAGTAAAATCAACAAATTATGGGAACAAAACAAATTCAGATAAATTTGCAAACGTTCAAAATGCAAATGCCACAATCTGGTGCAAATACAACCAAATTAGAGGCCTGATAGAAAGTGGAGATTGACAACAAAGAAATCTAGGAAATCATGCAATCAAGACAGGTCAAGTGGCCCTTTGAATAATCTCCACATCTCTTGTAGATAAGTGGCTTCTCCACAGTCTAGCATGCAACCCCTTGTCGTAGACCCTAAACAAATACCCCAGATATGGAGCTCAAAGCCTTGAGAGAAGCCACATCTTGAGTACCAAACTGCAACATCACTTTATGATTCTTTTGGTTTTAATTCAAATTGAATTGACAGGTTCACTTTAGGCTCTCAACAAACTTCAGTTTATGCTGTGTTTTGTGGGAGCTTACATTTCCACACACCATATTATCCCAGTTCACACACTTACTAGTTTTGTTCGGAAGTAAATTTCAGAACCAAATACTTGCTCGGAAATCAACTTCTGAACCAAAGATACAACCGAATTAAATAATTTTGTTCGAAAGTTGATTTCCGAGCAAAAAAGATGTGTGCACTAAGAGGAACCCATGAGTGGAAATAGAAGCTTCCGTGTTTGTCATTTAAAGCATTGTGCCACTCTCTCATTCATTCCCAACCTGCCCCCACTTTCAAGAACCTGCTGTTGTGTTTTCATAAATCTACCTTGGAATTCTAATCCCTGATTATATTTTCACCTATGAAGCATAGATACTTCTAAAAGAGAGTCGTATCTATATCATATTTGTATTGGATGCTAATTCTCACGCGAATACGTAATGTATAAGATACTTTCCAAACGTATTTGATACACGGGGTTAAATTGAGTATCAGATACTTTTCAAACACTCTAGGTCACGTATCCAAACTACTAGGAAATTGAGATTGCAATAATTTTTGCACAGTATTAGAGTATAATTGTTAAAATAAATATAAAAAATAATTTTTCAATAATTTTTTTTCCAAAGTTGAAAATAATGAAATAAAAATAATTCCCTAGTTTAGATTTTATCAAATTAACTTATACTCTTTGAGTACATGTATAATATAATACTAAAAATTAAATTTTTTTCTCAACCTGTCTTATCCTATTTTTTAAGATTCTGTCGTATCCCCATATCCATATTATACCCATATCCCGTATCAGTATCCATGCTTCATGGATTTTCACAGTATATGTTCTATTATGAACTAATAATGTTGATCTAGTACACCTTTCCTTGAAAGCCCAAAGAGATGAGTTATGGACAAACATCACCTCTGAAGATCTCACTACATCTAAGAGTCACTGAGACACTAGTTTTTCACTCTGATTATGCAAGGGAAGGGTTATATGGACCAAAAACAAGAAAGTATTATGTGATAAACTACGATGCTCATAGAAGACAAAAGGACATATAAATGTAACTACACGTAGAGAAAAGATAGTTGTCACATCAAATGTATGGTATAAGCCAGAATACAAAGACACCATTATAAAAGGAAAAGAAATATCCCTTACATGCATAGTGTGAGTCTTCCCACTGCTTGTCACACCATATGCAAAAATTGTGCCTGTTCTTAAAAAGGCAATTATGAAATGAATTGTAGAAAATGGAAAAGTACAGACAACAAGCACAACAAAAAAGTAAAATTTTATAAATAAGAAAATTGGTTATTTCAAATAAAAATTTCATGCAAACACCCGCCCCCCCCCCCCTCCCCCTCTTTTACAATGGATGAGAAGAAGGATGACATGCTTGCCCATTTGTTTTGGTACAGCTAGGCCACTCTTTGTCTTACCTATTTTGAATACTTAAGAAACAAGAAGAAAACAAAGTAAAGCTGGGCTGCTCTGAGGGAACCCAAGTCCTCCGGTTTTACACACAGGTGTAGATACTAAAATCAAATGCCTTTCTTTATTCATTCCACTACTTTAAATAAAAAGTGTTAAATTAGATGAAGGGTAGTTTTGTCTTTATGTACTTATTTGATTAGTATAATTTATTTTTTTTTTGGATAAATTATTTGATTAGTATAAATACATATTGTTATAGAGGAAAACCTAATCTAAGGTTTTGTACCTCTTCCTAATAAGAATTCTCTCTTTTATTTTATTTTTTTCTTCTCTCTTCTCAATCTTAAACTTGTTCTTATAATTTTAACTTGGTATTAGAGCTGTGAAGAGGTAATCTTTTGTTCTTCTTTTCCTGGTTCGTTCTTCCTTTTTTTTTATTTGAGAATGTAAAAAAAATAATAATAATAATAATAAAACATAAACATAAAAATAAAAATAAAAAATCCAGGATGCTTGCCTAGGGCTAAGGATATCCCAGAAAAATTTTCAAAATTTTCTTGATGGTTGTTGCCTATTTTTCAATTTTTTTTTGAATTTTTGGAACAATGGAAACTTTTTTGATCTGGCAGTTCTGTGCATTTTTTGCTTGATTCGTGGCTTGGGTCTCCATCCCTAGGAGCCGACTGGACCTTCTCTTGCCCTCCTTGGCTTCAGTTGTGGCTCTAGGCTTGTTTTTTTTTGGTCTACAAGCCTAGTTAAGGGTGTCTTTGTACCCTCTACCTCACTATTTTGCCCTTTTCCGGGCTGTTTTGGCTCTTGTGGGACTGGTTTTGTGATTTGTTGGGGCTGTTCCACCTTCCTCTCTATTTTTTTTAGTATAGTTGTGTTCTTAGTCCATGGCTGATGATAACAAGAACCTTGTGACCAGTGAGGCCAAAGGGTCAGGTCCTCTTGTACCTCTGGGTGATAACTCCTCTTCATCTAACTTCTGTCAAGTTAGATGGCACCAATTATCTGGTTTGGTCACGTTCCTTTCAATTGGCCATTATTGCTCATGGTATATTGGGTTACATAACTGGAGTTACTAAGATTCCTAGCGAGGATGGACCAACACATGACAAATGGTATAAAGAGAATGCACTTGTTATGACTTGGCTAATCAATTCCATCCACCCCACCATTAGCCAGTCCTTTGTGTTGATGGATACTGCTCATGAGATTTGGATTGCCAACGAGGTAATGATACCCAAGCATATGAACTACGAAAAAAGATTCGGGGGTTTGATCAGAAGGAAAGGTATCTTGTTGAGTACTATGCTGAGTTGAGCAATTTATGGCAAGAACTTGATTATTATCAAAACTTCCAAGCTGTCTGTTCTCAAGATGCCACTACCTTTTAGCAAATGATGTCCAAGGAGCAGGTCTATGACTTTCTTGTTGGTCTCAACTTGGAATATGATCATATTCGTGTTCAGGTTCTCGGTCACCAACCGTTTCCTACTGTCCACGAGGCCTATGCTTATGTTCTACAAGAAGAGAGCCGGCGGAGTGCTATGGCTCATCAGCTTCTTTAAGACCGGTCTGCTGTAGTTGTTTCTTCTACTCCCAAGGATGAGAAATTTGGTCTCTCTCCGTCTAGGGGTAAGGGTCCTAGTGCTCATGATCAAATTATCTATAATTATTGTGGGAAAGAAGAACGGCATGATCGGGAACACTATTGGAAGTTACATGGTCGACCTAACCACGGGAGAGGTAGTAGCTGTGGTGGTACTAGTGGCCACGGTGGGACTGTTCACTCTCATGCACACTTGTCAGAATCCTCTACTAGTCCTTTGAGTGATCCCACAGCTTTTTCCCATGACGAGTTACATACTCTTCGGCGTCTGATGGGTTGACTTGATTCTTCTCCTGCCTTTTCTTATGCACCTACTTCTGATCCTCCTCCTTCCTCCAACTTTGCTTCTACAAGTACTCCTACACATGCCTTGAGTGTTGTCCCTTCCTTCAATTGGATTATTAGCTCCAGTGCTACTGATCATATGACAAGTTTGTCCACTCTTTTCCACTCTTACTCTCCTTGTTCTGGCAAGAATGAAGTAAGAGTGGCTGATGGGTCTTTATCCTTTGTGTCTAGGACAAGTTCTATTCATTGTTCTCCCTCTATTTCTCTCTCCTCTGTTCTTCACATTCCCAAATTTTCTACTAATTTACTGTCTATCAATCGCATTACCAATTCCTTAAATTGTTCTGTAACTTTTTTCCCTTCTCATGGTGCTTTTCAAGAACTGGGTACAAGGAGAACGATTGGCAGTGGTAAAGCACATAGGGGATTGTTTTTTTAGGAGGGTGGATCTTCTGTCACTAGCCAAGCTCTTCAGACAACCAGCATTTCATCTCTTTCTCTATTACATCAGTGGCATCGGCTTTAGGTCATCCCTCTATTTTAGTTTTGAATAAACTTTTTCCTAATTTAGTGAAGGATTATGATAGGAATAATTTTCATTGTGATGTTTGTGAGTTTGCAAAACATAAAAGATCTTGTCATCGTTTAATTAATAAAAGAAGTTTGTTTCTATTTATGGTTATTCATTCTGATGTATAGGGTCCGTCTCGTGTTATGTCTGTGTCTGGTTATCGTTGGTTTGTTACTTTTATTAACTGTTATTCTCGTGTTACTTGGATTTACTTGCTTTGCACCGAAAGTGAGGTCTTTTCTTGCTTTCAAACATGTCATAAGATGATTCGTACTCAATTTGACACCGACATTAAAGTCCTTTGAAGTGATAATAGTACTGAGTACATTGATGATAAATTTCAAGCATATCTTGAGGCTCATGGTATTTTTTATCAAACCAATTGTGTTGGCACTCCCAAACAAAATGGTGTTGCTGAACGCAAAAACTATCATCTTCTTGAGGTTGCTCATGCCCTTATGTTCACGATGCGGGTTCCTAAACCATTCTAGGGTGATGTTCTCACCGCTGCGTATCTCATTAACCGCATGCCTTCTAGTAACCTCCAGTTTCAGCACCCCCTTACCCTCCTTCCTCACATGTCTGTACCCCATCATTCCTTTCCTCCTAAAGTGTTTGGTTGTGTTGGCTTTGTTCATATTTCTCGTCCTACTTAGATCAAACTGGACCCCAAGGCTCTTCGGTGTGTCTTCACTGGTTACTCCTCCACACAAAAAGGCTACAGGTGCTATGTTACCATGGATGTCACCTTTTGTGAGTCTAAGTTGTTCTTCGAGGACCAATCTCTTCAGGGGGAGGTTTCTTCAACGGAAGAGATTGTTTCTTTTAATCCATTATTCTCTACTATTTGTTGTGAGTGGGAGGAGGTATCATTTTGTGAGAAGGATATGAGTAAGTGCGTTCAGGGGCAGTCTAGTAGGTTGGATAGACCAGACTGTGTTCAGAAGGAGTCTAGTACGTTGGATAGATCAAATCTTCAAACCTACTCTCAGCGACAGAGAACAGTCGACCTATGTGCCGCCATGCCAATCATCACCTCCAACTCCAGTTCCTAATTCTTCTATGGAATCCTCAGGTAATCAGTCTTTGGTTACTTTTTCTACTAATCCTGTTGATGATTCAAATCTTCCAATTGCTATTAGAAAAAGTGTTAGAACTTGTACCCAACATCCTATTTCTAAATTTGTGTCATATGACTCCTTATCTTCATCATATCGTGCATTTATTTCGTCTTTGTCTTCTGTCTCTATTCCTCATAATTGGAAGGAAACACTCAATGATCCTAAATGGAAAGAAGCTATGGCAGAGTAGATGAGAGCTCTAAGTAAGAATGGCACTTGAGAGTTAGTTTCTTTACCATCAGGTAAAAGACCTGCGGGTTGCAAATGGGTGTTTACCATCAAGCAGAAGGCTGATAGGACTATTGACAGATATAAGGCAAGACTGGTTGCTAAAGGGTTCACTCAAACCTATGGCATTGATTGCTCCGGTAATTATATTTGTGTCCTTTCCTATGCCACAAATCTAGGTTAGCCATTATAACAGCTTGATGTAAAGAATGCTTTTCTCCATGGTGATCTCGAAGAAGTGTACATGGATGTTCCTCCAGGTTTCTCTTCTTCAGTCACTGAAGGAAAGGTTTGTCAATTAAAGAAAGCTTTGTATGGATTGAAACAGTCTCCTAGAGCCTCGTTTGATAGGTTTCTTAAAGCGATGCTCAGATTTGGATACAAGCAAAGTCATGCTGATCATATTATGTTCATAAAAAAAGTGTAGAAATAAAATTGCTATTCTTATTGTCTATGTGGATGACATAGTGGTGGCTGGTAACAAAGTAGAGAAGATGTCCCAAATCAAGGCTCGACTGTCCAAGGAATTTGAAATCAAAGATCTTGGTTCTTTCTTGCATTTTCTTGGGATTTAGATTGCTAGATCGGATAATGGAATCTTTATCTCTCAAAGGTACATCTTGGATCTACTTGAAGAAGTAGGTATGTTGGGATGTAGACCAGCAGATTCTCCTATTGAAGCTAATCATAGACTTAGTAGCAGTGATGGAGATTGTGTAGATAAAGGAAGATATCAAAGATTTGTAGGGAGATTAATGTATCTTTCTAATACTAGGCCAAATATTGCATATGCAATTGGTGTTGTAAGTCAATTCATGCATGATCCTTGAACAGGGCATTTGGATGCAGTTAATCAGATCCTCAGGTATCTCAAATCAACACCTGCAAAAGGAATCTTGTTCTACAATCATAGTCATCTTATGCAGATTGGGCTAGTGCAATTGATGATAAGCAGTCTGCTTCAAGTTATTGCACTTTTGTAGGCGGTAATCTAGTAAATTGGCGGAGTAAGAAGCAAGCTGTTGTGGCCAGATCAAGTGCAGAAGCGGAGTACTGAGCAATGGCAAATGGCATCTGTGAGCTCATGTGGCTTCAAGTGTTATTGGCTGACTTAAGATTGTTGAATGGTGGACCAATGCGGTTGTATTGTGATAATAAGGTTGCTATTAGCATTGCTCATAATCCTATCTAGCATGATAGGACCAAGCACACTAAGATTGACAAACATTTTATCAAGGAGAAAATAAGTAGTGGTGCGATTTGTCTACCGTTTGTGCAATCCGAAGATCAGTTAGCCAATGTTTTTACTAAAGGGTTAGGTAGTAAAGTCTATCATCCCATTGTGTGCAAATTGAGCATGAGGAATATCTATGCACTAACTCGAGGGAGTGTTAAGTTAGATGAAGGGTAGTTTTGTCTTTATGTACTTATTTGATTAGTATAAATACATATTGTTATAGAGGAAAACCTAATCTAAGGTTTTGTGCCTATTCCTAATAAGAATTCTCTCTCTTTTATTTTTCTCTTCCCTCCTGTCAATCTTAAACTTGTTCTTATAATTTTAACTAAAAGTAATAAAACGGTAATAGTCATAAAAATAGGAACAACTCCAACAAAACAGATACGCATCTCCTAAGCTATAGGAAGATTCCAGCTAAATCAAAAGACTTCAACACTCCTAATTCTACTCAACTGTTTCAGATTTTCATGAATTAAATTACTCCATGATATGAAACAAACCCCACTGTAACATTTTTGCACTTGCATTGCAGCCCAAGTGACAATAATCCCATCCACAAAGCATAATATATGCATCGTGAGAAACTTTTCATATTCTGCAGTTCATACAAACAACACCACCTTAAAAGGGCACTTTGGGCCACCAAATCCCTTTCTAAGGAAAAGAGGAATCTCGACTAGCCACCAAAATACCATTGAATGACCTTACCTAAAAGTGCACAGAACTAGACATCATCCATCTCATGACATCCTCTCCCTTGCCATGCCAAAAACCCCATATAGTATCTCAAGCATACCCACTAACTTATTAACCTCCCAATCTTGCAAATCTTCCTAAAAAATACAAAACATACATTGGCTTTCATTGGAAATAATTAGCCATAAAGACCTTACTACCCACCACAATCCCAAAACTAGGAATGAACGTTATTGGGATTATGTCTTAAATTTAGAGTCCACGGGGATCTTTTGGGGGGTTGTCAAGACATAGAAGGCCTTGAGGCTATTAACTTTTTTGGGGTTATTTTTTTTGCATTTGAACACATGTACAAGGTTCTAAGAAGCACAAACACTTCTAAGGAGGTGCCTGGTCCATGTTGGACAACGACACTTTTGTACACTTTCCAACTTCTATTGGACAAGTCCAAATGTTAATTTATTTTTTTTAATGTAGACCTAGAAACATACTTGAAGGACACACGTGTTTATCACTTAGACACACATGAAACACACTACACGTATCAAGAAATAACTTGGGATCCAATGGTAAAAGAAAAACAATATTATGACACATTATTTTTATAAACTTTAATGAAATATTCATATGTAGTATGACTGTAGACACAAATTTCAAAACATGAAGTGTTTCAACACATTTCGAAGTTCATGTTACAAATATCCACTATTTAGTTTTTGGACTAAACAATATTGATTATTTGAATATCAGGTTCCTATTTCCGATCTGTATCCCAAATGTTTAATTACACATTTTAATTAAATGAAATCTCTGATTAATGAAGAACAAAAAATTAACAAAAGACAATTTAAGGAAAAATATTTTCTTGAAATTTTAGGGATTTAGAACCCTTAGATACAAGATACAATTGTTGGGTATGGAACCCTTTACCTATCGCTTGCCATCATATTAGATGTTTGCAGTGTAGTGTAGGCTCTTGAGCTCTCTCGGTTTCTCTTCTTCTTTCTTCTGAAGACTTCTTTACTGTTTGAAAGTCCTTCCTCACCATGGAAGTCCTTCGGATGAAATTAACATTAAGTCCTTTCACCAAGCCACCGGCAGAGGAAATTCAAAGAAGTCCATTTGAGAGAAGTCTCCTAAGTAGGCTTCCAAAAATCATAGAAAAAAATGCTACTTGCGAAGCCAGTGCCCAGTCTAAGTGAAATTTTCTTAATCCTCTATACTGCCCCTATATTATAACAAAATCCTCATACTAACCTTCTACATTGTAAAATTTACATACCCTAGCCTATAAATAGAATGATTGTTGTATTTTGCACTTTTATTTCACAGCTTGATATCACAGCTTTTTTTCAAATCGAATCACATATTTTTCACAACTTTTTTTCATTGACTTTTTTATTTTTCTTCTTGATTTACATGTTTAAAAAAAGAAAATTTGTTTGGTTGAGTTATTAGAATATATTTTTTGAAAACAAAAACTAATTTGCTGAGAAAAAATTAGAAACACTCATTATTTTTATATAGTTTTCCTTTTTGGAGCAGAAATAATTTTTAAAAAATTCTTATTATTACACATGGAAAAACATGTGCTTTTTTATTCAAAAAAAAAAAATAGATTCATGTAATTTTTTTTGAAGTATATGTGTTGATGACACTAATGACATTGGAAAGTTATTTGATAAGTGTTACCACCAAACATACTTTTACATGGTAGATGCATTCTTGATTTCGAAGGACTTCCACCAAAAACATTCAGCAAGCATCCATCTTCTTCTCAAAGTCCTTAGGTAGTAGCCCTTTTTATGAAGTCCTTAGCGAAGGACTTCCGTTAACAGAAAGTTGCACCAAACAGGCCCTTTTGTATCTACTTAACCAAAGGTTTGGTTTTTGTTTGGCAGTAGTGCCTAACTGTGACCTGAAACAGGAAGGCCAAGCCACTCCAACACAATTAATGCCAATTTAGTGATCAAACCAGCTGATGGCAACTAGGCGAAGAGGCCAAACATCAAACTGTAAAAGACAGGTTGTTGGTATGGAAAACAGGCCAATCAAGACAAGTTCCTCACTGCTTCAATCAACTTATCATGCTATACCAGATTATCAAGTATACTCCAAAGATGTAATGAAGCCAATGTTTTGTATCAATTAAACTAACTTGGCTGCCCCAGCTGGCCAAGGACTATAACTCCTATATGCGAAGTCATGGGTTTAAACCACAAGAGCTGGACCAATTGTTAAAAGCTCCATTCCCCTCTCTCTTGAGGACACCTCCAGAGCCTAGGCTCTGTGATTTGCTTGTATATGTGGGGCGAGAGACTACATGTACTCATTAGTTGGGGCAAAGCCTTTTTGTGAGCCAAAAAACAACAATATAATTGCAACTCAATAGTTGTTTGTTTCTAGTGCCTCATCTCAAAGTAACAAAATCATCAAATTCTAAGAGAAGCAACATATTCCTTTTTTGCCAACCTAATATAATCAGAAAAGGAATTTTGACTAAGAGATGTGTTCCCTCCAGGTAAAAATTAATTTAAAAGCATTTTCTTAAAAGAATGTGCAAATACAATAAATAATACACAGCGTCTGCAATAAGATAAAGGATAATACCATTGATGCCCTCCATAGCACCACTGACAACATGTTGTGCAGCAACATCGTACACATGACGTGTGGTGGTTGTGGGGCCAAACACCCGATCTGGAAGCATGGAAATGAAAAACAATCAACTACAATATAAATGTGTACTTATTTTAGAAAATTAAACTGAACAAAGAAAACAAATCTTTGAAGAAGAAAATGAAAAATAAATAAATAAATAAATAGTGGAAGATAAAATGATGTGTTCAACAAACTGACTTAATATTTGAATTGGAAACAATAAAAATAGAATAACTTTCAGGCACAATCTTGACACACTTGACAGAAGGTCAAAAGTTGAGTCTTTCCCAACAAACTAAAATTCTAAAACCCTTGACTACGTCCTCAACATAGATTGAGCAACAGAAGGTTGGCTTGAGCATGGCTTACTAAATGTCTATTTGGGTTTGTCTTTAGGTCTTAATAAAGTCAAGCTAACACTAGGGTTATAGCTTCTTTGGAACGAAGCAAAGTCCATCAGCCTTGTAATAAACTTTCCAAGCATCCGGATTGTGTATATCTATCTTTATGGAAAATGACTTGTCTATAGTAGAATGTTACTTTCACAGGAAAAATGAGTCAAAGAAAGACTCAACAATCAGAAATATTTACCCAAGCATGACCTGTAGTGTAATTTAATAATAATCTTTTTATAGAAGCTGCTAAAAATGACTTTTCCCAAGATGAACATGACAACTGAAGTTGCAAAATCTCTTAGATGTTATACCAGTTCAAATCTTTCTAAGGACTTCTACAAAGTTACCAATCACTAACAGCCATAGCCATGGTAAACCAAAAGCCACATGTACAAACAATGACTTAATGAGCAACACATGCCTATCTTTTTATCCAAGCCAAGCTGAACTGCTGCATAAATTCAGCCCAATCTCAAAAAAGATTAGATAATTTCTAATTAAGCTTGAGCAAACCCAAGACTTAGCAAACCAACCTCAAACAATTATCCAACTCTGACTGGATCAAGCTAAAGGAACTGAACAAGACAAATGAACAATAAACACACAAGAAAAAATCACAATAAATGGAAAATGAAAATATAGAAAGCAGTTGCATATCAAAAGGTATTGATGTGGACAATTTCAGGAAACTTCAGATAATGTAAAGCTAACCATGTTTGGTGTGTTAGTGTGATAAGTCAAGGAAAGCTTGTAGGTCTAGGTAAAAGAAGGGTTCTTGTTCGTAGATGATAAAAGAGACAGTGCTTGCCAAAGTATTTGGTTTCATAATTTTCATGAATTAGCTGCTTACAGTCTCAACTCAAGAAATTAGACAACCATGGAGTTGCCTTCTTCTCACCGAGTGGGGTAAGGAAAGGGATAAAAGCTATGAAGCAACGACACTTCAAAACTAGTGTCGTATCCATGTCGGACAAACGGACACGGTGGGGACATGTATGGGGCACGCTACATGGCGTGTAGCCTTATTTAATTAATTTATTTTCAGGGGACACTTCAGGAACATGCCTAATTGTCTTTTCTTCCATTTTTTTCAGCATTTTTGATGAATGTTGAATGTTGAATTTCTATTGTTTTTTTCTTAGATTTAAATACTTAATAGATCATCTATTAAAAAAAAGATATAAACTGTTAATTTAAAAGTGCCATTTTTTTAAAATATATATATATATATATATAAATAGAATTAGAGTTAGTTTTTGTAATATCAATTGTTTATGGATGTAATATTAATCTAGATAGCAAATAAAAATATATAAAAACATATTTTATTGTCGTGTCCCCACCATGTCCCCATTTTTTTGAAAATATCGTGTTCCATGTCCGCGTCCGCGTCTGTGTCCGTGTCCGTGTCCGTGTCCGTGCTTCTTATGATAAAAGAGATGAGTGATTTTGAGAAAAATATTCAGTTTGTTGTGAGAGTGAATGAGGAAATGTAACAACATGAAAATTTAATTATTCTCTAATTTCGTACTAGTATTATTTAATTATAAATGGGAAAAGTAGAATTTATTTTATAACTTTATATGTTATTTTATAGTTGGGATCAAAATATATTATTTTTTAAAAGAGCATAATTAGTAATGTAATTATTATAAACTTTGGGACCAAAGTGGTAATTAATAAAAGTGGAGTTTGCCACCTTCAATGAGACATAGATATATACAACGGATGGAAGCAATAACACAACAATTTTCAAAAAACCAAATGCATAACAAGACATGTCAAGGACACCCCCACAAAAATAAAACAACACCCAAATAATACACATTAATGTGTGTTTGGGAGAGGAAAGATAAGGTACAAACCTAACCTTTGACATAGTGCACAAAGTGGATGACCAAACACTTGAACTCGTAACCCTAAGGTTATTGAGCCAAGGTTTTACCATTGAACCAATACTCACCCCCACAAAAATATGCTATGTAATATATTATCATCTATATATATAGTGGTGGCTCCAAAAATCTTTGCTATGGTATTCATTTATTATTGTTTTAAATCAACTTTTTTTAGAAGTTTTTTCTTCTTTAGTAATTTTTTTTTCTTTTTAATTTTCTTCAATTATTTGTGCAAAAAATTTGAGAAATTACTAAAGATGACAAAATTGATTGATTGAAAAATAGCTTTGTAAGCTTCTTTTCTTCATTTTTGGTAGGCATAATTTAAATGTTTCTTAATATTTTTATTCTAGAAAATCTTGTTTAACAACTTTGCCGGTCCCAAACCCGGGTAAAGGAGGAGGATTGTGTGTTAGGTAGCCGACAACCAACACGTAAAAAAGCCTCTTAGATCCCTTGTAAAAATGAATCCTACTTTGAATCAATTAAATACTAGGTCGTTTCCCTTAAGTGACGCGTTGCGCTTGCCTCCGAGTGTTTCAAAAAGTGAGCAAAGGGTGCCGCATTGACATCCGGGTACGGTGAAAAATGGGCGAAGATTTCCACGTTTTTCTAGATGAGGGCAGATAAAGAAGCTAGTCCAAGACTATAGGTTTAGGGTAGCCATATGGAATGTAGGAACTTTAACTGGTAAGACTATGGAATTGGTAGATGTCATGATTAGGAGGAAAGTTAGTATAAACGCGTACAAGCAACCAAGTGGACAGGTGAGAAAACTAAGGAAATAGAAGATACCAGTTTTAAACTATATTACAGTGGCAAGGATAGACACAAGAATAGGGTAGGAATAATAGTTTGTCAAGGGTCTTATAGAAAATGTAATTGTAGTCATTAGGAAAGGTGATAGGATTATATTAGTTAAACTAGTTATTGGAAAGAATATAGTGATCGTTATTAGTGCATACGCCCCCCAAATAGAATAAGATGATCAGACTAAGAGAGATTTTTGGAACTAAATGGATGAGGTATTACAGGAGATACCCATAGGAGAGAACCTAGTTATAGGTAGAGATTTCAACGGCCATGTAGGAATAAATAAACTAGGTTATGAGAGGGTGCATGGTAGGCATGGTTTTTGATAATAGAAATGAGACTGGAGAGAGTATTTTAGATTTCGCGGTAGCTTCTGACCTAGCAATGGCCAATACCATGTATAAGAAGAGAGAGGAGCATTTAATAATCTTTATGAGTGGTCAATTAGGAGTCAAATAGATTACTTTCTAGTAAAAAAATTGGACCATCTAAAATGCAGTGACTGTAAGGTGATTCCTAGAGAGAGCCTGATATCTCAACATAGGATTTTGGTAGTAGATTTATACTTTAAAGGGCAATTACCAAACTAGGAAGGCTAGTGGGCGTCATAGGACAAAATGGTGGGACCTAAAAAGAGATAAACTAAAAATATTTAAGAATAGAATGGATAAATAAGGTATTTGGAACTTGGAAGATGATGCTAACACTATGTGGAACTTGATAGCCAATTATATGAGGAGAATCTCAAGGGAAGTCCTTAGAGAGTCGAAAGGAAAGAGACCCAACTCCAAGGAAACTTGGTGGTGAAGGGAGGAGGTCCAAGCAGTAGTAAAGACGAAAAAAGAGTACTTTAAAAAGTGGCAAAAGGACAGAACTGAGGAAAACCTTAAAAGCTACAGATTGGCTAATAAGAAGGTCAAAAAAGTAATGAGAGAGGTTAAGCTGAAAGCCTATGATGACCTATACACTAGACTAGATAGTAAGGAGGAAGAGAAGAGAATATACGAACTTGCTAAGATAAGAGAGGAAAACAAGAGATTTTAATTAAGAGTGAGGACTCTAAGGTGTTGGTGAAGGATGAAAAGATTAAGGAGAGGTAGAAGAACTATTTTGGAAAGTTAAATGAAGAACGTAGAGGAAGGTCAAAAGGGAAGGAAGTAGCCAATAATAAGAACAACCAAGACTACAGGTTCTATCACAGGATTAGGAACTTTGAAGTGGAAATTGCACTTAAGAAAATGAAATTGAATAAAGCTTTAGGAACCGATGATATCCCTATTGAAACTTGGAAATGTTTAGATAAGAAGGGGATTGCTTGGTTCACTAGGTTATTTAGTAAGATTTTGTTAACTGGGAAAATGCCAGAGGAGTGAAGGAAGAGTTTTTAGTGCCAATCTATAAGAATAAAGGAGATGTCCAGAATTACATCAATTATAGAGGTCACGGGTTCGATTCCCCTCTGGGACACTTTGGGATTTAAGTGGGGAGCCGCGGCGGTGGGATGCTGTGATTGCTCCCCCTGAGGATTAGTCGGTGGACGCAGCCCAGCGATAGAAGCCGCACACCTCAGTTTCAAAAAAAATAAATAAATAAATAAAGGAATCAAATTGATGTGTCATATAATGAACGTTTAGAAGAGAGACGAAACATCGATTGCGTGATATAACAAAGGTGTTAGAAAATCAATTTGGATTTATACATAATAGGTCAACAATAGAAGCGATCTATCTTTTGAGAAGAATAATAGAAAAGTATAAAGAAAATAAAAGAGATTTTCATATAGTTTTTATCAATCTTGAAAAAACATATAATTGAAAAAACATATGATAGAGTGTCTCGAAATATAATTTGGTGAGTGTTAGAGAAGAAATAGGTGACAAAATGTTACATTGATGTGATTAAAAGACCTGTATGAAGGTGTGGTGATCACTATTAGATCGCCTGCTGGAGAGACAAGTAAATTTTGAATTACTGTTGGGTTACACGAGGGGATTAACCTTAAGTCCTTATTTTTTTGCTTTAATCATGAAGGAGTTGATGAGAAATATTCAGGATGATGTGTCATAATATATGCTTTTTGTAGATAATATCGTGTTAGTGGAAGAAATTGACACTAAATTAGAGACTTGGAAAGAAGCGCTTGAATCTAAAGGATTCAGATAAGCAAAACTAATACAGAGTATATATAGTGTAATTTTAGTAACATTAACAATGGAAGCAGAGGAGAAGTGAAGATTGAGAACCAATAACTACCTAAGAGTGAACATTTTTGTTATTTATGATCGATTATCACAACGGTTAGGGAGATTGGAGTGGATGTAGTTCATAGAATTAAGGCGGGGTGGCTTAAGTGGAGGAGTGCATCTTGGGTACTGTCTGATAAATAAGTACCCACTGGACTAAAAAGAAAATTCTATAGAACGACTATTAGACCAGCAATATGGTATGAGATGAAATGTTGAGCAACTAAGAAACAACATCCAAATAAGATGAGTATTATTGAGATAAGGATGCTAAGATGGATGTGTGGTAAGACTAGAAAAGACAGAGTTAGAAATGAGTATATTTGTGAATAGGTAGGAGTAGTACCAACAAAAGATAAATTGAGAGAGAATAGATTAAAATGATTTGGTCATATACAATGGAGACCAACAGAGACAATAGTAAAGAGATGTGATACAATAACAGTAGATGGAAGTGTTAGAAGAAGAGGCAGACCTAGATTGATGTGAGCTAGTGTAGTAAATAGAAAAATAAATCTCCTTAATTTGACTAACCAAATGGCCGTTGATAAAGTCGAGTGGAGAAGAAAGATTCATATAGCCGACCTTATTTGATGGAACATAAGGATTGGTTTGGTTTGGTTATCTTGTAGTCCAAAAATTCTAAACTAGATGATCCCAAATCTCAAAATGTACAATATGTTCAAAAGCATCTATATTTTAGATGATATACTATCAACATTGCTTTGCAAATCGTTCAAGAACGCAATCTATATATACAATAAAAAGGCATAGTCGAACCCTAACATGACCAGTCAACTTTGCTTCTTGTGATTCTTAGACGTAAGCTTTTTCGATCTTGACCTTTGTCTCCCTTGTGTTACAAGCCTCTGTTGATATGGAACTCCTTTGATATCGTCTCTTGAAAGACAGTAGCAGTTTCGATTTCAATAGTTGATCTGATCCATTTTTTAGAGTCTGGCTCTACAATTGTACGAGTTGACTCAAATCCCTATTTCGACGTGGGAGAGGGTGTTCGACAACTTAATATACATTATTGAGCTTATTTCCTAACAGCTTAAGTTTTTGATACAATTGGTGAACTAAAACACTCCATGTATAGACAATTTAAGAAGTTAGAGTGATAAGTTATTTTTGCAAACTTTTGCCCTCTTTTAATGGTGATATTCCATTAATTTCTTCTAGGTAAGACTCAAATGCCTTATCATAGTTTTGAAGTCTCTGTCATTTATTCTTTTTCTCTTAAATTTCCAAAAGTGCCACAGAATTTATAGTTATGGTTTGCCTATCTTTCAACCCAATTTGATACCTAAACCCCAACCTTGCATTTCACCTATTGTCAAAAAATTACGCAAGCTATACCTTTAAATTTCACACCAAAGTCAATCTTAAGCCTCGTCAATTTTTAAAAAATGTAGGACACGACCTGCGGGGAGCAGACACATGGATTATATAATTTTATATATTTATTATATGTCAACTATCTATCTATCTATACTATTATAAAGTGAAGGCTTCCCATAGTGTTGGCACAATGTGACATTTTCATTTCCGAAATCTATCTACCTATCTATAATAAATTTCATTAAAAAGTAATGGGACAAAAGCTACTTGAGTTGAGTTGAACTTACACAACTACTTTTAAACCTATACAAGTGGACATCTATTCCATCAAAAGATGATCCATATAAAGCATAGGAGAATCAAAAGTCAGATCTTCTTCCTCCTCTTCCCTTATGCCCACCATGCTCAAGGGAAAAGAAAGAAAAGAAAGAAAAAACGCACCAGCCTAAACAAAGAACAATCATCCAAACTTCTATTGAACATGGCAATCGATAAGAAGGTGATTACCGATTTCACCGTCCTTATTACACATAGAACACCAGTTCCCTGTCACTTATCTTGGTTGGATCAAATTATTGATATTAGGGATTACAATAAGCTGAACACCATAGAGAAAAAAATGCCACCTTGGAGTAGCCCTGGCTCCATGTAACCAGCCTTCCTCGGAAATGAGTAAAAGTGCCTAGGCTACTAGTTTCATCATTAACATTCATTTATTTCTCCACCCAGTTCTTAGCAGCACAACGTTTGTCAAATGTAAAGGCAGCTATATAAAATTATTAATTTTAAAAAGACCTTTTCTCTTATTCAACAACTCAAATAATAAACTTAACAAGCATGAAATATACTCCTATAATACATCATGAGCATACTCGAATGTATTATATTATGATAAGTGTACCGTATGCATATGCTATTGATGGATTATGCTCATTCCGCACAACGGTTTCACCATCCGCATACCATGAAATCTCCTCCCCCTGCCGAATTTCTCTCGGACTGCTCCAAACACACAAATTACAACCAAATTAACCACACACACACACACACAAATTTAAAAATTAAAATGCTGACAATAAATCAAACCCAATTCATTCATTCATCCATAATTAAGAAAAAAAGGAGGACCTGAGAGGCCGAAAGCGGACAGTAACGGTGACATTCTCTTTGGATCTGTCAGCAGAAGAAGCAGAAGCATCCAGAGGCAGAGTCTCAGAATAGTAGTATTGAGGTTTACTTCTCGCAGACGACGCCGGCGAACTCAGACCTTCAATGGAAGTCTCCGGAAAATGCTTCGACGACGACGTCGTAGAGGAAGACGGCGTATTCACTCCTCTGGAGCTTGATTTCTTCGATTTCGACCCATGCCTCGACGCCATTGTAGCTCCACAATCCACAAATAAACCTGCAATTAATCAATCAGGGAACCACTAAACATATGATGTATATATATGTGTGTGTGTGTACGTGGAGAAATCTTTTTAGAGTTCAGAGATCTGAGAGACCAATTCGATGAACAACATCAACGTAATGATTGATTGAGCATAATGAGAGACAGACAGACAGACAGAAAAAAAAAAAAATTTGTAAAGTATAGGGTTTTAGGTTAAGCTTTTCATGCTTGCCTTGGAAGCGATGCCCTTTCAAAAAAGGCAAAACGGCATTTTCAATCTATACTTTTAGAGAGAGAAGACGTAGAAAGAGTGGGCAGAAAAAGCATTTGTTGGTGCGCGTAGGTATAGAAAGAGAAAGTAGAGAGAGAGAGAGAGAGAGAGAGTGTGTGTGTGTGTGTGTGTGTGGAGTAGATAGCAACCCCACACCTATTGAGAGAAATCGAGACGAATGACAGAGCGAGCGAGGGAGAGGACGAGCTGGATTTGTGTTAATTTTGGTTTGCAGTTGAAATTTTTAATTCATATTTTTATATTTTTAATAATTTTTAAAAAAAAATTAAATTTACTGGCAAAAATTTTTTAAATTTTATTAAATATAAAAAAATATAAAAATACGAAAATATATTAAATTTTTATATTTGGTGCATTTTAAAAAAATTTACAAAATTTATATATTTTAAGTGTATCTAAATTAGATTTATGTAAGAAATAAAAAATTTATTAAAGATAAAAAAAATACGAAAAAAAATAACTTGTGTCTTTGATGTAGAGTTGTAATCATGATTCCATACTAATATTTGAGTATTGTGTTTGGATATAAATCTCAAAAATTAATTCTACACGCAAGTTTAAAAACTCTTCCCAAAATATGGTTAGTAGACAGAATACTTGAATTTCGAAATTTGGTCTATCGATTTTTCTGGGATTTTCAGACAATTTTTGAATTTTTGAGTGTACCGGTCATCCTTTTGGACGCCCGATTGGTGGATCAAAATAGTGATTTTTTATTTTTTTTTTGCAACTGTTATGTGAAAAATAATTTTAAATAAATTTTTTCAATAGTTATTTTTTAGAATTGAATTTTAAAAAAAATTTAGTTATGAGTTTTGAATAGAATTTTCAATAGAATTATGAGTTACGTGTTTGGTTATGAGTTACAAGTTTCTTAATTAAGTTTTGAAAACCCTTCTTAAAACTCATAATCAAACAATTTTTTTATTTTAGAACTCATTTAAAAAATTTAACACTCAATTCAAAACTCGTCATAACTCATAATCACAAATTTTCTCTTTTCATACCATAATTCCAAAACTCATAACCTCAAAATACAACTATATTCTCAAATCATAATTCTAAAATTCTACCAAACGCTACCTTAATTCAATTCAAAACTCATAATTAAACAAATTTTCTTTTTGCAAATCATAATTCCAAAACCCACAAACTCAAATTACAACTCTATTCTCAAATCATAATTCTAAAACTCTACCAAACGCTACCTTAATTTTCTAAAAAGTGAATTAACTAAACAAATAACTTTATCAATTGAACAATAAATTTATGTTTTTAATTTAAAATTAAACTTTATATTTACATATGTAAAAGTATATTCATCGGATGGATACACACTCACTAGTTTTCTTAATTTAGAAACTCAGAGACAGACACAAGTAAATATTATATTAGATGTAAGGGAATATGTGTGGTAGGATTACTATCTAATGGGTTAGTTTGTGATGGGGACCACAATAATGTTGAGTTAATAGAAAATAAGATTTATCCAATTAATCTTTGCAACTTTTCATTGACCGATAATACCAGTGCTGCTAAATGCCCCTGACTTTTTATTTTGGCCCCCCACTTCTTTGAACCTCTATCGACCTAAATAAATCTCCTCTATTTTCTATTTGAACCCCCACCTTAGTTCCAACCATACCCCTCATCTTATAGACCTTCAACTTTTCTTGTGCAATCATCTTATCGCCGAAGCCCTCACCGCCAGCAGTCTCATCTTCCAACCCCTCCAACTTCCCTGCAACAACCTCCCCTCAATTTCCAACGACCTCATTTTCAGGCAACCTTTTACAGCCAACAACACCACCACCGTTGTCTACCTCTCTCTCTCTCTATATATATACTGTCTCGGTTGAAGAAAAGCTAGAGGATTAACCACCAATTCCTGACGAAGAGAACGAACAATCCTCTAATGGTGACGATGAAGACGAGGACGATAATGAATGTATAGATAAGGACCATCTCTGATATCTTTACTACAACTACCGAATCCACTACCAAATCCCTTCCACTACCCTATCAAAACCCCATTCTATCTCTCGTTTTTCTCTGGATGTTTTGAATCTTCATAAACCCAGATTTGGGAGAAAGTCAAAAAAGAAGAGATAAACACAAAAAATTACAAAACAACCACCATCAATTTCTCTAAATGTTGATAAGTTCAACCCTCGGCTATGGTTTATCTATTTCAATCCCTGTTAACAATTGCTTGAAATATGAGTGCTTAAATATTGGGTTCTATTAATATGTATGTATTATATACATATGATATTGATGGGCACCCAAGGGGGCCCAGCCCACGACTCAGGGCCCAGCTCACCGCCCAGGTGTTAAAGCCTAGTAACTTTGAGAAGCCAATGCTGGCCCAGGACCAATAGCATTCAAACACTTGTCAAATAGGGAACTAACCATGTGAGCA
Source organism: Camellia lanceoleosa (assembly GCA_025200525.1). Classification (NCBI taxonomy): domain Eukaryota; kingdom Viridiplantae; phylum Streptophyta; class Magnoliopsida; order Ericales; family Theaceae; genus Camellia; species Camellia lanceoleosa. Next base: position 158,334,962 of record CM045770.1, read on the forward strand.
GACAAAGATCCTACAAAGTTATTGCACCCACACATTGTCACGACCCAAACCCGCCCCTATGGGTTTAGCTTCGTAACCGGCCAGTAATACTTGGATTATCAAAGGCCTCTTAACAAAATAACATGTAATAAGGGGCTGTAGAAGCAAATATAGAAAATATACAATGTCCACAAAACTGTGTTAACAAATATGAGACAGAAAACTTCAAAACAACTTATATATATATACATATATGTGACGTCATAAATACATGAGTCTTACGTCACCTAAGTACACAGATAATGCCAAAAGAGAACTTAGCCCAATATACAGTTAAACAAAACAAAGCAAAAACATCTGTAGCGAGGTTACAAACTAAACATTTCAAAGGGAACCTCCTCAAGAAGCACAGTGGCTGGCTGACCCAAAACTCCAAGTAGCAGCTTAGGCCTGGTCACGCGCCTACTTACCTACATACATAATATAACAGAGTGAGCAGAATCCCAGAGAATAATAACAGAGTAAAGGGTTTAAATGAATGATGTCCGTAACAAGTACAGAAATCAAAGTTCATATTAGAAACAGATTATGTTCATGTTTTTGTTCAATCTACAAACAAAAATCAGAGTTCGTGCTTCGTTCTACATGGTACATCCATTAGTGTTAACTTGCTTGTTAGTCCCATAAGGAACCTCCGGTACCGGGAACTTCTAATATACTTGAGCCACGGTATTGTTACCCCTAGGTAAGGGCCATGAGATCATGGTATTATTACTCCCAAGCAAGGGCCTTGCTTATAAACCATGGTATTGTTACTCCCGGGCAAGGGTCTTATGTTAAAGATGCTACGAATATTTGTCAAAAATTGAACAATTATTCATTGAACAGAATATAACATTTCATAAAACAGAGCATTTTTTATCATATCATATCATATAAGAAATTACTTAGATGTAAACACAGTTTTACAAAGTTATTACTTACAGATGGCTCTACTTGTAGAACAAACAAATCAGATAACTTGTGGTGCGTGACCTACATACACATAACAGAAACACATAATGAAACACACACTCGTTGGATACATAACTTCTTTCGTCTCATTCTTAGTGTGTTTCTAGGTCTTAACCTCTTATTGAGCTTTAATCATGGCCTAAGAATGCCTAGAGGCAATATAGATGCCAAAATGCACTTTGGAACCATAACAAAACTTGTTGAAAACAGGGGTCCCGTTCGAGCGCAACTTCATACGCCCGAGCGAACATGCAAACATATGAGGGCTTGCTCGAGCGGTATGCAAACTTTAAAAAAGTACTTGTTATATGATTTTCACGCTTGACGGACGCTTGACGGTCGCTCGAGCGTGAGACTCAGGTCCTCGCTCGAGCGCAACTCTTGTCGCTCAAGCGGTATGCAAAAACATGAAACTTCTAGGAGCTCGCATTTCATGCTTGAGCGAACCTCAAATCGCTCAAGTGGAAGTGTAAGATCACAGAGTGGTCGCTCGAGCGTAGCTTCTGTCACTCGAACGGAAGTGCAGAATCCTGGAATTTCCAAATTGCACTCCCAAGGTCCAAATTCGAACTACACATCTTAAAACTCATCTTTTTAGGCCAAAACTCCAGAAAACATTTAGAAACATGTAAAATACCATAGTTTGAAGATCATTTCACTAAATCAAGACCCAAAAGTATGCTAATTGACCAAAACTCCAACATGAAATTTATAAATATGCCATGAACATGACATGCATGAATTACTTTGAACTAAGGCTTTCCAAAATATGATTAATTAAGGTCAAATGGTAGGAATTGTGATGAATTCTCAAAACCAAGTCAAGATAGACACATGCATGTGACAATTCTTTAGAAATCTATTCAAAATGCCATGATATATGCATGCATGCATGGAATTCATTCATTAAAGCTCAAGTCTCTTACTTAGTCACCAAAACTTCTTGAATTCTCTTCATTAACAATTTAAATACAAAGATTAAGAATCAAACTCTCACCTAAGACCTTCAATTGAGCTCTAGGTTGTTCTATCTTTGAGCCTTCAAGTCAATTTCCCTTAGATGGCTAGTAATTCCCTTATTTGATTTCAATTCTCTTAGTCTCTCTGTCTCTCTCTCTTCACACATTAGAGCGAAAAGATGAAGAATAAGAGTGTGTAAAAGGGTCACCCAAGTCTCTTGTTGCCCCGAGGCCTTGTAGCATGAAAAAAACTCATCTACCGTCATTGCTTCTCCCTCGGTTGCTCTCAGCTACGCAATCGCGCAGGCAAATAGGATCTTCCACTCATTCGGCATTAGTTGCCCTGGCGCCACTTCTAGGTGATTCAATACATCAACCACTAGTGGGGGCAGTGGCAACCTCAGGCCTCCGCACAGCTTCTCTTCATACAACACAAACTCTATTGGTCGCGCGTCAGATGCTTTCTCCTTTGCCATGGGCACTCCCAACTGTATATCCACTGGAATCTGGTATCTGCTACACAGCTCCTCAAAATCTTCTGCCGTTAGTGTGGACTTGTCAGCTTTAGTGTGCCAGTGGTCAGGCGCCACTTGACTAATTGACTGGACCGCCGAAATCATTGTCACTAGAAGGGGCCGTGCTGGTCGCTCCGCGCCCCTCTCCACCCACCTCTTCACCCTGTATTGTTTTGCCAGTGCCACCCCATCATCCTCCCCTAACGCATCCAATGCCATAGCCAGCGCTTTGTTTAATGTCATTCACCTTACGTTCTTGTATATTGCTTCCATAGCAGGGGCGAGGATGTTCGCAATATGGTAGAGCGGACAATCACACGAGACGAACGCAGTAAAGTCTAGGATGTGTTGGTTTCTCGTAATAAGTATTGAAAAATGCATAACTTCAAAGGCCCAAGGTTTTCCTATCTTCTAAGGATCATGGTTAAAATTCGCCATTTCAAAAATTCAACATGAAATACAAATCCTTGCCTTTTCCACATCCCTCCCACCAACCCCTTCACCTACTAATTTTCTTTTCTCTCCCTCGTCTTTTCCACTTCACATCATGACGTGCTTACTCGCCCCTCGAGCCCCGTATGTTGTCGAAGCATTTATGGCCACCTTTGTCGTCAACCCTCCTCACAGTCGATCATCCCACTCGACCACCTTTACAGTCAGCCCTTCTTACGGTTGGTCATCCCGTTCGGTCCCTTCGTGGTCGGCCACCCTTGCTGGCCGGTCGTTCATCTCGCTCGGTAACCTTTGTGGTCGGCCTCCTCGACGGTCGGTCGATTTTTTATTTCATCCCTTCGCGGTCGGTCATCTCGCCGCTCGGTCACCTTCGCGGTTGGACTCCTCAACAGTCGGTCTATCTTTTGTCTCCTACCTTTGCAGGTGGCCATCTTGACGGTCGGCCACTCTCGACAGTCGGTTGGTCTTTCGTTTCTATTCCATCACTTTCCCGGGGCACCCCCTCCTTTCGCTCCACCTCTGCCTCTTACCCGAGCTTGGGGGACTGCCTCTACCTTTCCTATTCCCTTCGTTGAACTAAAGCTGCACTTGGGAATAAAGGACTATTGATACTGATTGGTGCCCAATAGGGCCCAGCACACAGCTCAATACTGATGGGCACCTAAGGAGGCCCAGCCCACGACTCAGGGCCTAGTTCACGGCCTAGGTGTTAAAGCCCAGTAACTTTAAGAAGCCAATGCTGGCCTAGGACCAATAGTATTCAAACACTTGTCAAGTAGGGAACTAACCACATGAACAGATTAAGATCCTACAAAGTTATTGCACCCACACATCAGCCATTTAATGAGGCCACTATAGCATTAAATGCAGTAAGACCCCTCACACCGGAGTATGTAGAATCACCATGAACGATGTTAACTAGGCCATAGACTTTCGGCCAACAAGACAGCCTAGTATGGACAAGGAAATGATGAGCAAAGAATATAAGGAAGCCTTCGAGATACATTAGAGGTTAAGTTTTTTACCCCTTTTACTTTTCTCTCCCTCTCTCTCTAAAATCGATCTGCCCTAACCAAACTTGATTGTTGAAGCATCCGTTGAGGGACTATCTCCCCCCCTAGACCTTTTTGTAGGCACCCTTTGTGGACATCAAAGTCAGCAAACCCGTTGGAAGTGTAGATCAGTCTGACCCATCCTCCATTGAAGTTATTGCATTATTATAGCGATCCCGGTTTCCCTTTTCTTTATTTGTTGTATCCGGACAAGGGCTCCGTGGAGTTGGTTGTTGTGTATATCTTGTTTACACCCTTTACTCTTTATATTTGAGTCTTGGGTTGTGTTGGGAAGGTTTGGAACAGGTTGGTTGAGCTTAGGAACCAAGTCTAGTTGTCCAGATTTTGGCTTGTCCGCTCGAGCGGGGCTTTTTACGCTTGAGCGGGGACCCTTTTGTTTTAGGTCCGCTCGAGCGGTGATTTGGGCGCTCGAGCAGGGAATACACCCATCCAGTATTTCCTATGTAGTATTGGACACTCGGCGAAATTGGCCGCTCGGCGAGTTTTGTGTGCCGCCGGCGGAGTTAGCGCTTCGGCGGGAACTGTCTGCAAAAGTGCTGGAAGTGTGCATCCGACGCTCGAGCGGGGGATTGGCCGCTCGAACGGGAGTCTGTGAGTGCCGCTCGAGCGGGGGTTTGGCCACTCGAGCGGGGCAACTGGGTTAAAGCTCCGTGTCTTGACTTTTTAAAATCACTTTTTCACTTCTCTTCTCTCTCATACTTTTCCAAAAACTCCATTGTTGAGCTTCTCTCTCTAAATCCTTCCCTTCTCTCTAGGGATTGATCTAGTAAGAGTTGTTTCTTCACCTTGGGCCTTTACAAAAAAGTTGTTGATCGTCGAGGGCTATCTTTTGATCCGAGAAATTTGCGATTTGGAGCATTTTCGTTTTCTTCATCTTCTTCGTTGGGTTCCACCTTTTGAGGTAGGGATTCCTACTCACTATTATGGTCTTTGACATAGATTTTTGGTTGTTTTGGTTAAGTGTTGAAGTTGGTTGATTTTGGGACTTAGGGTTTCAAAATGGTATAATAGAGGGCTTATTATTTTGATTCTTAAACTTGTATTTTGGGTCTCAAAATGATGATTTGGGTGTTGGTTGTTGATATTTGAATCTTTGGGTTAATATTGAGGGTTGGGGAAGAAAACCCTAATTTGTATATAAATTAATTGGTATAATTAATTTAGAAAGTTAAGGATTTTATGAAATCGAATCGGAATTAATGAAATTGATTCATTATATTGTGAAATGGTGGAGTTAGATTTATTAATCGCTCACTTTTGGAAAACATTGTTATTTTATCTGTTGGAGCTTTTATTTCCTGTTTATAAATATTTGCTTGGGCTACCGGTGGAGGGTAGTTTTGATTGTTGTAGCTAACGCATGATGATTAGGCAAATTGAAACTAATCAAGTGGATAAGTCATAGAGTATGACGGATGAAAGAATGCATTAACGTTATGTATTGATTGAGTATGTATATGACCTTTGTGTATATATATATATGTTGTGTTGTGTGGGAGGAGATAGGGGATGTACTCCACGGTTTAGGGGAAGATGGGGGATGGACCTCTAAACCGGATGTTGTTTGAGAGAAGATAGGGGATGGACTCTACTGATACAGCTCATATGCTTGTCAGTTTATGTGGTGATATAGCTCATATGCTTATCTTTGGAAGTGTTAATATAGCTTATATGCTTATCTGTTGATTTGTTGATATAGCTCGTATGCTTATCTATCGAAGTATTAATACAGCTAGTAGGCTTATCTATTGTGAAATGGGAACCGTTTAAAATGAGTTTTGTCTCATGTAAGTTGTAGGCCAGGTTCTGAGCCATAATTGTGAATTGTGAGCTTGTTAAGAGATGGAAAATGAAATAAAACATAGACACTGTGGTCATGTAATGAAAATGGTGTATGAATTGATTTATGGGAATTAAACATTTATCAACTGCTAATGTCTTAGTTAATGCTCATATTGTGTTTAGCATATCTCTATTGGGCGTTGGCTCACCCTATATGGGACATCATTTTCAGGTACAAGTAGCATGCCGTCTCCAAGGACATAACTTGGATGGTTATGGGAGTTGAAGACTCTTTTTTTGGATTATTTTGTTTGTATTACATGTGTATCAAGCCAAGGGCTTACCTGTATAGAGTTAGTACTCTTCTTTTTTGTAACCAAGTGTTAACTTAGAAAGCTGTAAGCCTGTAGGGCACTTGCTTTTGTTGTTAACATGTAATATTGTTGTAAGAACCACCCTAATGAATATAAATGGTTGATTTCTCTTATATCAATGCATGTCTAAAGTGATGGGTTTTATGTTATATTTTGAGGGCATTACAATTATCAACATATATAATATATATTAATGTAGAAATCTCTGGATATGTATATATATTCATATTCATATTCATATTCATATATAAATCTAAACATTTATATACAATATACAAATAAGGTAACAGCCCCAACCCTGGTTGTTGATTGGCAACTATGGTCGAGGAGGGTGATTGGTGGTTGCCAGAAATAATGGGGATGACCGGTGGAATTAGGGTTAGAGTTTAGGAAATCAAGGTTAGAGGGGTAGGGATGAAGGTATAAATGGAATTTTATGTTTGGACAAAATTGAAATTAAAAAAAAAATGAAAAAGAAGGGGTCCTAAGAAAAAATGTAGAGGTAAATAGTAGCGACAGAACCAAGACAAAGAGTCACAAGACTCTCGTGTCCAAAAAACAAAATTGAGTAAGGCCTATGGGGAAATTTATTGTGTGTCATGGTTGTACAATGGATGTTTAGGATTTGCTTTTTTTAGTGATTCTTCTGTTAGTTTATCTTTATTTTTAGTAAAAACACATTTAAAATATTTTAAGTTTCTAAATTTGACTAAACATATTGGAAAACTAAAAAAAAAAAAATTTAAAAATTCAAATAAGATAGAAACAAGTGAAAAATAGTATACTTTTTTTGGCTTTTTCAGTTTTTTTTTTTTTTTTTTAAATTACTTTTTAGATTCATTTATATACCAAAAAAACATACTAGTGTCAATATGAGTGAATGTCAAAGTCAAAAGACAAAGCATTTTGGGTAGGCTATAATGCTTGGACCAAAATGCAAAATAAACGAAGAGAGAAAGAGAGAGAGAGAAATGTGGTCGTGCCTAGAGGCTCCCTACATACCTCTTGGAGAGAATTAGACCAATGTAGGTCGGGGCAATTTATAGGGAAAGAGTTTACCTTACACAGCTACCAGTGCAACTTGGATTGACTGATAATGATTTCACAACTATTGGTGTAATTCTAACATGATTATTGGTGACTTTAAGCAATTATCACTATAGCTTTGGCAGAGATTTGCGCAACTATTAGTGCGGCTTTGATGGAGAATTGCACAATATCGATACGGCTTGATGGAGATTGGTGCAGGTGACTTAGTGAAATTTGCACGACTATCGTGCAACTTTGATGAAGATTTACGTACCTATCGGGTGGATTAGTTAAAATTTTGAGCAGTTATTGGACGGCTTAGTAAACATTTTATGCAACTATCAAGCGGTTTAGTGAAAATTTGTGCAACTATCAGTGCAGCTTCCTATTTGAATACTTGATAACAAGTGTGATGCTTTGTAATTTAAATATTATCAAGCTCATCAAAGAACTAAATAATGATTTGTCATGGAGATATGCTACCAAGAGGCAAATGTAAAAAGCATCCAAATATATACCAAAAAGCAAGATCATTTAAGGAACACACATCTAAATGCCAAGAGGCAAAAATGAGAATCAACTATATGCCTAAGGGAAAAAGAATGCATGAATAGAGTCATTGTTAACGCTTTATTTAATACCGAGAGGTATCGACAAGGGCTAACATCACTTCAAAGTATAATGTCAAAGGACACAACCATGGTAAAGGCCAAGCTAAACATCATAGTAAAAGCCAATAGACTTAGTCAAATGCCTAAAGAGTCATTAAATGGTCAAGAGACCTAATACTAACATCACTTGATTCATTGATGGGTAATCACGAAAAGATGCAGAAACCATCAATAGATACACCAACTTCTAGAGAATACAATAAGAGATGACACTTGAATGCATGAATGGACACAATACCAAAAAAATGCATCAAGAGATGCAACATGGAGAACACATAAAGTAATGCAACACTAAGAAGATACACAAATGCATTAAAAGGTTAACACTAATGGGTGTAAATATGCACAAATGTAGCAAGAGGTGTAACAATAAAGGGTATAAAAATGCATCAAGCAATGCAACATTAAGGGACACGACACCAAAAGGCGTAAGGACATACTAAGAGAATGCAACGCCAAGTGGTGTATAGGCATATTAAAGGATGTACGTCAAGAGAAGTGACAAAGACATGAAGAGACGTAATGCTAAAGGCATAAAAACTACTCCAAAGCATCAAAGGGTGCAACATCAAGAGACGTAACGCCAAGGGGTGCAAAAACACATCAAAGTACCAAGGGGATGCATCGTTAAGGGACGTAATGCCAAGAGAAATGTAAATACATCAAAGCATCAAGGGATGCATCGTCAAGGGACAAATTATGACATGAATATGTTGAGAGGCATAACATCAAGAGATAGAAGAACACACAATTGCATCAAGGAGCGTAGCACCGAGAGGCACTAGAACCACCCAAATACATCAGGGGTTGCAATGCTAGAAAAATGCATCAGGGGATGTGACTTAAGGGATGAAGGAGCTTATGGCTATGTCAAGTGACAGTAACAAGAGTATGACAACCCTCACCACTGTTTATTGATAATACCACTGATTACTGCTAAACTGTGACTGAACATGATTAAGTAACTAATTTGACTGACATTCTGAACTGATTGATTGAGTGTATTAGTTTAAACGCATTTCTATCTGTTTGACTGTTAATTGATCTGTTCATGTTTTAAGTTTGAACTGTAAATTGAAGGCCTTATCGGCGGCCGAATCTGAAATCGATTAATGTTTTATGCTAATTAGAATTTTTGTGATTTTATGGTATGTTTAATTGAAGTTTGATTTGGTACGATTAAATTGGATTAAATAATGTTAAATTACACTAGTTATGTTTATTACTCTTTTGCCACTTAGTGGATTATTCTAAGACCATTTAGTTGACTCATATATATTAGCCTTAGCACCTCTTCAGCCATTATTCAAGACCCAAAACAGTGTCTTGGGAGAGAATTGATTCATCTTGAAATCTTGGCTTGAAATTTGGAGGAATTGAAGGATAATAGCAAATCGAGCTTCCATTCTTGAAATTGAGGACTTAAGGTAGAAGAATCATCTTCTTGACCTTGTATTTAAGTTGTATCTTGCATGTTTCATGGAAGTTTGGTGATTAGAGTCTAGAATTGGTTCAAAATGTTGAATTGAAGCTTAAATCATGCATGTATGTATACATTGTTGAGTTTTAAGGTTGATTTCATGGAAATCCTCACATGCATGTCCATATTCTAGCTTTGGTCCATGAATTCAGCATGTTTTTGGAAGGATTGACTCATTTGTTCTTGTATTAGAAGCTTTGAAATTGATTAAATTCATGTATGTTGCATGTACATCATGTTCTTGAAGTTTGTTTGGAAATGGGTTCAATTGAACTACCTTTGGGCTTTGATTTTGCAAATTGATCTTTGAAACATGTCATATTATGAGTTTTAAAGTATTTTCCAGAAAATTAGCCCAAAAGGATCGAATTTAATGCTTTAAATGTTGAGTTTCATGCTTGGAGACAAATCTGGAGATTCCAGATTTTGGATCCACACTCGAGCGGGGAACTCTACGCTCAAGCGTACACTCTGAGTTCATACCGTCCGCTCAAGCGGGGAAAGTAACGCTCGAGCGTGAAATGCATGTATCCCATACTTTGCATGTGTTTCTGATCGCTTCGGCGAGAATGCACTTCGGCGAGACTTGTGTCTCACGCTCGAGCGGGGGTCGAGCGCCCGTCGAGCGTGAATTTCATGCATCCAGTACTTTTGCAGTCCGCTCGAGCGTAGCTCTTTTATCTGCATGTCCGCTCGAGTGTAGAAATCCACGCTCGAGTGGGACCCCTGTTTCAGCAAAAATTTGAAAAGTGTTTTAAAGTGTATCTTTGCATCCTCATTCCATCCTAGGCATTCTTAGGCCTAGTTTAAGGCATCTTAATGAGGATAATGCTATAGAACAACACCGAGTCAAGATAGGGACTAAGTTATTGTTTTCCAAACGTGCAACTTAGTGTGTGTGTTCATCTTGTAACTATGTAAGGTTGGCATCCGAGGACGCTCATTAGCCTATCTGTAGCCCAGAACTCTGTGAGTAACAATGTTGTAAAGATATATTCAATCATGAATATTTTCTAAATGACCAACTGTACTGCTTTCTGAAATGATATTTCTTACTGAATAAATGTTTGTCCTATTTGCGAACTGTATTCGTGACATCCATAGCAATTTACTGTTACTGTACTGTTACTGCTACTGTTACAGAGATCTCTGTCGGTTCCCATGTTGGAACCACTACTGTTTACTGATATGATGGCCATCAACTGACTGTTCGGTCTGTTAAGACCTACTGTACTATTTTGCTATGGGATGTACCACATATGACTGCTATGACTGAATGACTGATATACTGTTATAACTGACTGTTTTAAATACTGAAAGGACATTCATTCTTAACCACTTTACGCATATGTTATTCACTGGGTTTTAGCTCATTGTTTATATATATATATGTAGGTGTCCAGGCACTGGATCGAAGCTAGGAGCGTTGGGTTAAACTCCTTTTTTGTCAAGCTAACCAACATGCCTCACTACGAGGTTCTAAGTGTGTTCAAGCTTAGGCTTTTTGGGGTGTCTCAGTTTACCCTTCTGTCTCTATTTTGTAATACTGTATAGACTTGTACTGTACTGTTTTAGTAGGGATTAGGTCCATGTCCTGGATGATTGTATATGCATGTATATACTGTTTTGGTTCTGAATGTAAATGTGTTATGAAAAGTCTTTTGCATACAGACTGTCGCAGTTCATTGGACATCTTTCATTTACTGTTTTTGGCTTCCACCAGCCCCTGTACTCTGTATTACTGTTATTCTTGTTAAGCAGGCCTTCGGTAATCACAGATTACTGGCCGGTTACGGTGCTAAACCCATAGGGGCAGGTTTGGGTCATGACAAAGAGGCACTAGATTTACTCAAATACATCAATAGATGCAATGCCTGGAGGCAAGAGAGATCTATAAGGAACTCGTCTAGGGACAAAACCACTATGCATATCAAGAACTTATGCAAGATACCATCTTGATGGAAAACATGTATTTTTAGAAGCCTTTTGTTTTCTCTTTTCTTTTTTTTTTTTGAAAAAGTGTAAGAAAACTCCAAGTGAAGTGAAGTAACCCTAAAAATTTTGTTGAGGGACCTTGGTAATCAAGCAACACAAACAAAACATCTTTTAGGATTATGATTCTTTTCAAAACACATCAATGTCATGATTGCAAAATAGACAACACTTTAAAGTTCAACGAGACATGTGAGGCACCTGAAAATTTTATTTTCTTGAAATTTCCTTATTTTTAAATTATTTCTTTAAAGTCCCTCAATTTCTTAATTAATTGTAATTTTAACCCTAAGATCAAAATCCATGCACCAAACTGAAAACTCGCAAACCCTAATTGATTTTGGTAACTTTGGAATCATTTCTAATACCCTAATACTGATTAATTGACTCCCTAAATATGGAATTACCACTTGAAAACCCTCAATTTTTTTTTATCTTTATCACGTTTGTCAATTGATCGCCTTTTTATTTGAGAAATCCAAACTGAATTAGATTCTCTAACTCTAATTTAGTTTAATTCTACACTAAAATGAATTTCCCAATTCATAAATTAAATCCAAAGCCCTCACATTTTTGTTAAATCACTAATTGACCCCAAACAAGTACTATTATGTCTATACACACTTGTACCTTAAACCTATTTTACATACCATATTTGGAAATTTCAAGAATTGTACAAAAAAATAAAATAATCTCCTCAAATCACCATCACGAGGCTGGCCAATGCATATATAGATGCAATGTGTACTTTTTGAAACAAACTTGCTTGAATTAAGGAAAATCTCTGACCTAGGTACAAAGTTATATATATAAATGTATATATGCATTGTACTTATAACTAGGATGGCTTAATTAAGATAAAACCCTAACAAGATCATGGTTAGGTACTCAATTAAGGCCTCTAATCATCCACTATTCCATTGAATTCAAACTCAATCCAGAATATACAATCCAATTCCAACCAATGGACTTTTTGGACCTTTTATACCAATTTTATTATAAAAACCAACCCGCCCTTAGCATTTTACATGCAAGAACACGCACACAAACACTTTATTCGGCTGAGAGGAAAAGAGGGAAAGAGGGTGAGCTTGCTAGAACAAAGGAAAGAAAGAGAAGATATTGTTAGCTAACCAACCAAGCCTCAAGTAGGCCACATCACCATCTCTCCTTCTATTTTCTTTTTCAAATACATATTATTAGAGTGTTGAAATCATATTTTCAGATGTGTTGTAATGGTGTTCATGTGTTCAAAGTTGATAAATTGGGCTTTAATCCTTCTTCTATTCGTATTTCCTCTTAATAGATGCAAAACTACCTTTTTCTTCCCATATCTCACATTTTTTTCAAAGGCATACCATCACTCTAAAAATATGAGTTATTGATATATTATATGGTGTGTTTTCATCACAAAATAAGTGGAAAATTTCCCTTAGTTAGCCTCTTTTCTCACAAATCTTCTTATTTTGAGTATTGTGCATAAAAAATTATATTTTACAGCCAACTTTCGAAAATTCTAGAAAAATGTAGAAACATCTTCTAGACCTCGATTTTATGTCAAAATCTTCCTTAACGAGTTAGATTTCAATTAAAATTGGTTTCATTGAAAAAGAGTGATCGGTTTGTAAGAAAATCTGATTTTTGCAACGGTCGACGAATTTGGACAGTCCTAGAGTGTTTCTCAAATAACTAAAAATCTAGAAAAGCTATTCCATCTTTGAAACATGTTTTTAAAACTAGATTAAATTATTTATGAGACATAGAAAGGCCAAGTTTGGAAAAAATCTGAAATAGCCCTTTTGATTTTAATCTTTAAGTGGTACTGAATCTGGAAATTCTGTTTGCATTGGTATTTTATGCTTGTGTTCATAAATATGCTTATTAATATATGATCATGTCTTGGTATGATATTAAATATATCATGGTTATATACCTTTGTTTTTAGTCCTTCGATGATGCTCACATTTATGCAAATTTATTCCTTTAATGCTTGTACTAACTAGCTTAAAACGTTAATCTAAACAGAGAACTTAATGACGTGGCTAATGCAATTTAGATCACATGAGTATTGTTATAAGGTGAAGTTATGTTCAAATTGAATTGGTTAGCGGGACGTGTTCCCTTTTGAAAGTTAAAGTCTTGCGCAAGTGGTTGCTTGAAACCCTTGAATGAAGCGGTTGTATTCGGACCCTAGGTGGTTTGGTGTAAGGAGGAAATGGGCAAGGCCTTATTTTAACGTCTCTTTTGAGGTCTTCGATTGGCGCTACGCAGTATGTAACCATTGGTAGGCATCTGGGGTAAGGTCTGCAAAGCAGAATCCATGTCCGATTCTCGGGGTTGGCAGGATGAAATCTCTTTGGGAGATTTCTAGACTACTAACAACTAACCTTGTAACCTGTGTTATTTACTTGAATGTCATGTTCCTTTCCCCTATTGTTGTAATTACCATTGTGTATTAGATTGGGAAAAAGGGACGGGTGTGTGTGTGCATTTACTGGGCATTCAACGCTTACAGCGTATCATGCCAGGTGCTAAATTGGAGCTTGCAGCGGAAAACGACGAGCTGGAAGCCTTCGAAGACTTTTGGTTGTCCTAGAGAAGTTAGAATTTTTCTGTGTTTTGTATAGTCCATTTGAACTTTCATTTTTGGGATGTAATATTGATAGAACTAATTTTTGTAATTAAGTACATTCTGTATCTATTCTCTTATTATTATATGCTTGCCTTTTCTTTTTAAGCCAATATAGTTCCCTACGTTGCTTATGAGACCTTGCGTCAATGCCTTTTAAGATCTATCAAAAGGGCAGTGCGCTACTTAAGAAAGCTAGACTTAGAAGGGAGGCTAATTTGACTCATCCAACAATCTGGGATCTTACTTTGTCATTGGCCATATGACTCATTAGTGACTTTCCTTTGACTACAACACTTAGTATAGATTTTGGGGCGTCATAACTTGGTATCAAAGCCTAGGTTCAACCCTTAGCCCGCACAACCCGATACATAACTCTAGAATCCCTTACCCCTATACACTAGTGTATTTTACTATCACACTATTATATCTATTAAAAGAGACTAACAATTAAAAACTTTTCCCTCCACCATAGGATGTCATCAAAAATTTGTCAAACAATCGACACTAGCCTCGACACATAGGGAGCCTTTCGCATGTAAGGTAGGAGGGCCCTGTCTGTCAATACCTACTTTAGCCGACAACGATGCAAATTTGCCACTGAAGAGATGATCATCAAGGAGATATGGAAAGTGGAGACGGACTACTCTTACTATACGAAGAAGCAAAAGAGATCCTTAGTTCGGCGCCACCTACAGTACTTAAGTCGTGCAGCAAAGAGCGCAGTTCTTTCAATTACATGCAAATGGTCCTACAAAATGATGAATTCATCTTTCTACATGGATTAACTTCTTGAATTAAGGATAAGAATCTTACTAAGAGCTTGAATTTGGCCTTGACTAAGCTTATTTTCTACAATCTCTTTTGGCTTCTCTTGAATTCTTCTCCTCTCTCTCTACAATGTTGAATTTTCTCTCTAACTCTCAATTTTCAGTGTCCAAAATGAAAGCATGTTTAGCATATATATATAGGGTGATTAGTGTTAAGCTAATTAAGTTTGATTAAGACTAATAATTTGGCTTAAGTCTAAGCAATTATGTTTAATCTATTCTAATTATTTTGATCCGAATCAAATTTTAATTAAACTTTCTATAAAGTTCTAAATATTCCAACTAACCTATTGGTTTAAACAATTTTAGTTTCCAAGTCCGTTTGGGCCTTCAATTTTGAGTTCTATATTGACATTTAAACAGATAGTTTATCAACAAACAGATAATCATCAAATAAACACATAATTATACAATTTATACCCAATAAAATATTATGGAAAAATAGAACAAATGTCGGGGTCATTACAAATAGGGTGGAGAAATCAATGGATAATGGAGTATTTGAGGTTTTAAGCAAGAACCAAAGAGAGAAAATAAAGAATTAGGGTTTTGAAGGTTTTAGAGAGAGAGGGGAATGAAAAAGTGATCCAAAAATCCTTTTTTCTGAACTGATATACGGACAGACCACTCAAGCGACTAAAACACCGCTAAAGCGTCAAACATAATAAGTGAAACTGCTTGAGCGACCAAAACACTACTCGAGTGCACAATGACCCATTCTCAGAAGTTTTGCAGACTGCAGAAGATCACTCGTGCACAAGAAAGACCACTCAAGCAAACAACACCATATTCCTAGAAGTTTGGCAAACTTCCAAAAATACTGGTAGATCTCAAAGACCGCTTGAGCGAAGAAGCAAAAATCTAGACAACATGTCATGATCGAAATTTGTCCTTATAGATTAAGATCATAACCAGCCAATAATCATGAGATTACCTACAACCTCAGATAGAAATCAAATCATGATTAATAATAGGGGGCCAAAAGTGGAAGCAAAATGTAAATCATTGTCCAATGAGTTTGTGCATAAATGGCATGGAACAAAAACTTTTTTATCATATTAATAATAACTCACACATTCATACAAAAACATCATACATATCTAGGAACATTCATAACATAGTCTTCCAAGCCAAAAACTTATATACATAAACGGTTATACGTGATCGACAAAAACAACCCAAGGACAAAACAAAAGAGTAAACAAAGCACCTTGCGTAAGGCATCCCGGGTTGACTCCACAAAACTTAGTTGTCTCACAAGATCACTAAGGCTAGGGCTGGACATCCCACTGCTCACCTACATACATATAGATAAAGAGTAAGCTAACACACAGTGAATAATACCAGAGTAAAGAGGTTATATGAATGAGACTCTTAAATAGGTAAATCATACTCATGAGCAGCACATGTAGATCATTATCAAAACAAAACAACCTAAGGTCCATTCCATTATGCTTAAGGCATATCAAATGAGCAAAACGACCTGGGGTCCAAACATTTATTCATAAACTGACCTCAAGACTAATGGATCCATACACAAATGACCATTCAATCCTTTAAAACACATGTACAAAAATGACCTCATGTAACGACCTTAAAATATGTATAAGAAATTATCTTTATTTAATTATGGGTTAATGTGTTTTAATTTAATTATTTATGTTTGAATTGAGGAATTATCTGTTGAGTTATGACTTTGAAACTGAAATTGCCGACTTTCATGGGTTCAGAAACCAAAATTGAGTACATGGATATGTTAATGGGAATTTTTAGAGCTATTTGGGAAAGTTAATTGAAAATTTATTTTGTCTGATTCATTAAGGTGTGTTTGGGTGGTTAACTTTGCACTGCAAATTGAAGGCCTTAGAGGTTTCAGAAACCAAAATGGAGTACATAATTATAATTAGCATGATTTTTAGGATTTAATATGAAGTTTCATAAAAAATTTGATTCAGAACGAATTAAATTGGTTTTTATTAAATATTATATATATATATATATATGTATATGAGCCTTGCTTGGCTCAACGAAAAGGAAGAGAAGAGAGAGAGAGAGAGAGAGAGAAAGAGAGAGATATATATTTTGAGGAGGGGGTTCTGGAGAAGAACCGAGAGAGAGAGAAAGGGGGAGAGAGAGAGAGAGAGAGCTCAACATCCCTGGAATTTGAAGACAAAATTGAAGAAGAGAAACTTGAAGAGATTTATGAGAAAAGCAAGGATTTGAATTGAGGTATGTAGAAATCAACTTAACTTCTTGGGATTAACCTATTATTTGTCAAGATGAAAATTAAACACCTAATTGAGTTAGGGTTTTGAAGTACAAGCTTAAATGAGCTATCTTCATGGAATTGAATCTTGATTCCTCAGATTTGCTTGATTTAAGAGTCAATTTCATTATTTTTGCTTATCTTGAAGTTGATTATGAGAAGTTGAACCTTAATCTTGAGGTTTTGTATGGTTAATTACATATGAAATGAAGATCTATGTGAATATGGAATAAGAAGTTTTCAAAAATTTTGAAAAAGAATTAAATAAGGAGATTGATCTTCCTTACTTGAAGATTCATTGTATTTTTGATGTTTTGATTTAGAAAACAATCATAATCTCATGTTTTCCATTAGTTTTACATGATTTTGAGTTGAAATCTAGCTTGGAAAATGGAAAAACAAGTATTAGAACCAACAGAGATTTTCGGACAACAGATTTTACCCAAGTCGCACGTACGACAGGGCTTCCCGCACGTGTGGCAGTCCACTTCTAGCACCTAAATTGATTCTGAAATTAAAGCACGTTGTCCTGCACGTGCGGCCCTATTTTCCGCAGGTGCGGGGCACCTCCGTTTCAGCCCAACTTCAAATAAGCATATCTCTCATTTAAACTCCATTTTAAGTGATTGTTGAGCCTAAATTCAAGACCCTGGAAGTCTAGTTTCTAATGGTGGGAGTCTTACACCCAAATTATGAGTACACAAAGAGATATTTTCAAATTGGTGAAGGTTGTTCACTTTCTGTCTACTCGTTTCATGCCATTTCTTCTCCTAACCCAGTTTCCTTCCATTTCTTCCTATTTTCCTTTATATGAATTATGGCCCATTGAGGACTAATGAGTTTAGAACTAGCATAAATGATTGGTTAAGGCAAAGTAAGGGTTCGGTTTATTTGATTAATCAAAGATTAAGAAAAGTAACTTTAATCAAGAGAATAGTTCTATGTTCGATATGTTGTGTTATGTAATTTGTTGGTCAAGAAAAGGACATCGCCCAACTGCTACCAGAAGCTCGTCAACGTGAGTAATAATATATTGTAAAGACATGTTCATTTATATTTATTTTGATACATAACTGTTGTGATGTTCTAGAATTATGTTTTATGCGAATGAATGAGTTAACAAGGCCTATGATATGGAATATGGATATGAAATGTGAATTATTTATAATATGATGTGGTGGGCCCAAGGCCGTTCCATTTATCCGTTCTGTTTATGATATGACATGATATGAATTGTTCAGTCTTTAAGACCTATTAATTTCTGGTATGGAACAAAGTGTTGTACGGAAGTAAGTGCTATAGTGGGAGCCACCTCTAGAGTCCGTACGAGCCACCTCTTGGGTCCATACATACATGAATTGGGCCTAAGGAGAAGTGGAAACATGTCGATGTTCCATCTACTCCACAATCAGATACAGTGATACAATATGATACGTTTGGACCTAAGGTCGTTTTGATATATAATTAGGCCTCAGGCTGTTGTGATATATATGGCCCCAAGGCCGTTTTGATATATGATTGGGCCCGAGGCTGTTTTGATATATGATTGGGCCCGAGGCCATTTTGATATATGTGGGCCGAGGCCGTTTTGTTACATGGTGGGCCTATGGCCGTTTTGTAAATATGATTATGAATAATGTTGTGAATGATGTAATTTTGGAAGAGTATTGTGTTGTACTTCTTTTAAATCTATATTATTCACTTGATTCTCTTTACTTTATTATTACTCATTGAGCTTCGCTCACTCCGTATTTTATATGTATGTAGGTGATCAACCCGGGAACCAACCTTAGGTCCACCTCAGAAGTTCTTTTGTGAACCTGCTATGTCAAGCCATCCAAGATGCGCCTCTGTGTCGAGGCTTTAACCTTGTATTGTTAGAATTTTGTATTTTATTGAATTTATGTATATGTGTGTGAGATCTGTATAAGCCTTGTTATTGTATATGTAAATATGGAAAGTGTAGTTAAATGTTTTAATTATTTTAGTTGTCATGTATGCACAAGTTCAATGGACATTATTATTTATTTTTTATTTTTTTTGCTTCCGTTTTAAGCCCCAATATGATTTTAATATTATGAAATTTTGTTTTGAGGCCTAAGTACTGGCCAGTCATGGATAAAACTTTTAGGGACGGGTTTGAGTCATGACACCTCGGGTCCATCATTCCAAATTCTTACTCGTGCTCACGTTTGTAGTCATGATCATGTTCACATTTGTATTCATATTCAAAACGACCTTTGATCCAATCAATTCCGTGGTCATTTTGATAATCATGATCACGTTCACATTTGTATTCATATTCAATACGACTTTTGGTCCAATCATTTCCTTATTCAAAATGACCTTTGGACCATTTAAAAAACATACAAAACGACTTTTAGTCCAATTTGTATATTAGATGACCTTAGGTCTATCTTGTCAAACATTCTAAACAGCCTTAGGCCCATTTCGTGTCCTTGTCGAATATACCAAACGGCCTAGGGCCCAAGATTCTCATCAAACATACCAAACGACCTTGGGCCCATTTTTGTATTCGTATTTATCAATCACTTTACAAATTCCTTTACGAATCAGACAGATGGAATACTCATTCATAACATAGATTCACAAGTCTAGAAAACTTACACGTAGGTAGTATTCATAAAGTAATATACATGAAAATATCTTTACTAAGATATTACTCACAGTGTTCAGTTGGTTGATTCATCCTTAGAGTTGACCCTACACAGTTCATAACACATACAGAAATTAGGTCACAATACAATTCAATCCGTTCTTTAATTCGTTTATCTTTCTTAGGCTTTTTCCTGACTATTTAGTTGATGTAGGATGCTCATGCTCATAAATGAAATAGAATGGAAATTGAAACATAAAACAACTTTTCAAAGTTTTTTGAAACAGGGCACTTCGCTTGAGCACAACATTGGTTGCTTAAGTGAACCCCTCAGTCTACAAAAGTACATGATGCTCTCATTTTACACTCGAGCCAAGACTGAAAATAAAGAGTGGTCGCTCGAGTAGTCTTTTGGTCACTCGAGCCAACCTCTAATGTCTACAAAACTATTGGATGCTCAAAATGTGCGCTCGAGCTATTTTTTGGTCGCTTGAGCGACTATTGAATTTCTGGAATTTCCACAATTTTGTTTGAGGTTCAAACATATGTCCAAGGCTTCAAATTCATGCATGACTCACTCAAATATACAAGAACGCTCCCAAATACATATATTTGAAGCTAACTTCAACCCATAGTTCAAAACTCCATGAATTCAACAAGATTCAAACCTTTAACTTTATGTTTGAAAAATCCATGTTTTATATCTTGCATTCACAAGCTTCAAGACTTAAAATTGAACTTCAAAACATAACAATTCATGCATGCATGTGTCAAACAATTCTCAATTCCACATAGATTATATGGTTCATGCTCTATAATGAGATTTCATAATAAATTCATGCGTGCATGTGCAAATTGATATCAAATTCATCAAACTTAGCTTGATTCATGTGCTTAACTTCATAATCTTCTTGAATTCATATAGCTATGGACTAAAACTCATGAATTGAGGTTCAATCTCTTACCTTTGAACTACAATGAGCCTAGGTGTAGCAAATTCTTGTGCCTAGCTTCACTATCCTCAATTTCTTGGGCAATTCTCCAAGTTCTCCTCTTTTCTCCTTTGAATTCTCACTTCTCTCTCTCTCTCTCTCTCTAGTGTATTTTCAGCCAAATATTGAAGATGAGCTCAAGTTATGAGCCTAGGCACTAAGTTAACACATATATATAGTGAATGATTAGCTTAAGCTAATTAACTAAGGGTTAGTCTAATTAATTAAGGCTCATTATTTAATTCAATCTAATTAATTTGATCCGAATAAATTTTTAATTAAATTTCACCGTAGGCTCTAAACATTATGCTAATCACAATGGTATAGTCAATTTTAGTTTTTGTCGCCTCTATAGCCATTAATTTTAGTTTATTATAGAATATTGAACATACTTTCCTATGATGAACATATATGAATTCATAAATATACATATTCACATGATTAGCATCCAAGATCACATAAAGCATATAATCACAAGTATAATTACAACTTAATAGTATAATATGGAATGAGATTTTCACATTCTTCTCCCCTTTTAGGAAGTTTGGTCCTCCAAACTTATGTTACCTCAAATCGGAAACAGATGTAGGTAACGTTGTCGCATCTCATCTTCTTTTTCCCATGAGGTTTTCCTTCCATAATGCTCTTTCCATTCCACTTTCACCATTGGAATGGATTTGTTTCTCAGTTGTTTTACTTGTTAGTCAATGATTTGTTTTGGCCATTCTTCATATTCCATATTTTCGTCAAGAGTTATCTGGTGGTAATCAATGACATGAAATGGATCACGGAGATAACCTCTCAACATCGATACATGGAACACGTTATGCATTTGTTCCATGCTCGGTGGTAAAGGACTCTATAAGCAACTTGACTGAGCCTCTACAGAATTTGAAACGGCCTAATGTAACAGGATGACAACTTACCCTTCTTGCCAAATCTTGACTGGCCCTTCATTGGAATTACACAGATGAATACATGGTCGCCAACTTCATATGCAAGTGGTCTTCTTCTAACATCTGGATAGCTCTTTTGTCTACTCTATGCTATGTTGAGCCTTTGTTGAATAACTTTGATCTTTTTGGTAGTAGATTGCACAATTTTAGGCCCAAGCAAGACCCTATCCCTGACTTCTGTCCAGCAGACTACTGATCTACATTTTCTACCATATAAGGCTTCATAAGGTGCCATGCCAATGCTGGAGTGGTAGTTGTTATTATATTCAAATTCTTCCAATGGTAAGTAATCTTTCCGACTCCCTTGAAATCTAAGGCACACATTCGGAGCATATCTTCCAAAGTTTGTATAGTCCATTTGGATTGCCCATCAGTTTGTGGATGAAACGTGGTGCTAAGTCTCAATTCCATTCTCATTGCTCTCTATAGGCTTCTCCAGAATCTAGACACAAATTTCAAATCTTTATCTGACATAATAAACACCAGTACTCTATGTAAATGAACAATTTCATCAATATAATTTGTAGCCAGTCTATATACATCATAAGTGGTTCGAACAGGAAGAAAATGTGCAAATTTAGTCAGTCTATCAACTATAACCCAGATAGAATTCATACATCTCGGGGTTCGAGGTAGTTCGACAATAAAGTCCATGGTTATGTGCTCCCACTTCCATTCCGAAATAGGGAGAGATTGAAGTAAACTTGCCAATTTTTGGTGTTCAGCTTTAACTTGCTAACACTAAAGGCACTTAGACACATATTCGGCAATTTCCAGCTTCAAATTTGGCCACCAGTAGTTTTGTTTCAAGTCTCGATACATTTTATTGTTACCTGGGTGTATAGAAAATTTTAACTTATGGGCTTCATCTAGAATTCTCTTCTTTAAATCAAAAATGTTCAGAACACACAATTTGTTTTGGAATTTCAGCACTTCAGTTTCAACACTATACCCCAGTTTTGGATTTGCTTCATATTCATCAATTAACATCTTGAGGAACTTATCCTTCCTTTGTTTCTGTTTAATATCATTAATGATCGCCGGATGAATTGCAATGGTGGCCATCAATCCACTTTGTTCAGTAAGCAGACAAGCCAAATTCCTCGTTGATTTTCAACTCAAAGCATCGGTAACTGTATTGGCTTTCTTTGGGTGATACTAAATCTAAAGATTAGAGTCTTTGATCAATTCTAACCACCATCGCTATTGCATATTCAGTTCTTTTTTAGTAAAGAAGTACTTTAAACTTTTGTGATCGGTGTAAATTTCGTACTTTGCCCCATACAAGTAATGGCGCCAGATTTTTAGAGCAAACACAACTACAGCCAATTCCAAGTCATGCATTGGGTAGTTCTTTTCATGCGGTCTCAATTGTCTGGAGGCATAGGCAATTACTCTCCCACTTTGCATTAACACATAACCAAGACCCTTGTATGAAGCATCACTAAATATTACAAAAGTTTCTGTACTTGAAGGCAATGTCAACACTGGTGTTATAGTCAATATCATTTTTAGTTCTTGGAAGACAGATTCCCTTTCATCATTCTATTCAAACGGTTGCCCTTTTCTAGTTAGTTGGGTAAGCGGTATAGCTAATTTTGAAAAGTCCTTTACAAACCGTCTGTAGTACCTAGCTAAGCCCATGAAACTGCGGATTTCCGTTACATTCGTCGGTGTAAGCCAGTTCACAATTGCCTCTATTTTCTGTGGGTCTACAGAAATCCCGTCACTGTTGATGACATGCCCTAAGAAGACAACCTCATCTAACCAAAATTAACATTTCTTTAGTTTAACAAATAATTTCTTTTCTCTAAGTGTTTGCAAGACAGTTCTCAAATGTTGTTCATGTTTAGTTCTACTCTTTGAATATATCAGAATATCATCAATAAAAACCATGACAAACTCATCAATGTAGGATTTAAAAATTCGGTTCATAAGATCCATAAATGCTGCAGATACATTAGTCACTCTAAATGGCATTACAAGAAATTCGTAGTGACCATACCTTGTTTGAAATGCAATCTTTTCAACATCCTCTGCATTTACCTTTAACTGGTTGTATTCCGATCTCAAATCGATCTTTGAGAACACTTGTGATCCCCGCAACTGATCAAAGAATTCATCAATATGGGGTAGGGGATATTTGTTCTTGATTATTACCTTGTTCCATTCTCGGTAGTCAATGCACAAACGTAAAGTCACGTCTTTTTTCTTTACAAATAAAACCGGTGCACCCCATGGTGAAATGCTCGGTCGGATAAACCCTTTATCAAGCAAGTCTTGTAACTGTTCTTTTAATTCTTTGATTTCAATGGTAGACATTCTGTAAGAAGTTTTTGAGATAGGCTGGGTGCTTAGTGCAACATCAATAGTAAACTCTATTTTTCTGTCAACCAACTCTCCTAGCAATTCATTTGGGAATACATCTGGAAATTCTCTAACAACAGGAATACTATCTAGTTCAACATTCATAGATTGCTCAGTTATCACAGTACACAAATAACCCTAGCACCATTTTCTAATCAGTTTACATGCTTTTATTGCTGAAATTAGATAAGGTGGGGATACTATACCATTGCCAATAAACTCAAATTCATCATGTCCTAGTGGTCTGAACATAACTCGTTTTGATACACAATCGATGGCGGCATAGTATTTAGACAATCAATCCGTACCCAGAATCACATCAAAATGTCTAATGTCCAAGTATAGCAAATCCACATATAAAGTGGCACTACCAATACGCATATCACAAATACGATACACAAATGTACATAGCACAGATTCCCCGGATGGAGCAGATACACACAATAGATAGAGTAATGAGTCTAGAGGTCTATTCAATCTAGATGCAACTGTAGTAGACACAAAAAAATGTGTTGATCTGGAATCAATTAACACAAAAGCATCTTGATTACATATAGAAATAATACTTGAGACAACGCCTTCTATATTTCACATGTCTCCTGGGATGAGTGCAAAGACTCTTCCTTGTCTCATTATGTCTCTAGTAGTAGCAAGCCTTGTAGTATTCCTCGGTATTGGGATTGATCCAATCGAGCTAGCAGCTGGTTTTCCACTCCTTTGTTGTTCAATACAATCCCTTGCTATGTGTCCCACTTTACTACATTTAAAACAAGCCTTAGAAATAAGATAACAAACCTCACGGTGTTTCTTACCACACTAATTACATGTTAGTGCCGTATCTCTGGGGCAACCCGAAGTGCTTAAGGATCCCATATTCTGCTTTTTTGACGATCCTTTCTTTGAGAAAAAACCTTGTCTCTTACTTTTCCAATCAGTTGGTGATTTACTCTGTTTGGCCATATTAGTTTCTGACATTAAAGTCTAGTCTAACACATCATCATAAGTATGTAGTTTCAATACATTCACTATTCCTTGAATATCATTGCAGAGACCGCCCTCAAACTTTCTTGCCTTCTTATAGTTGGTGTCGACCATATGCGATGTGAATCTGGCCAATTCTGTAAACTTTGCCTCCTAGTCTGCCACAGTCATATTGCCTTGTTTAAGCCTCTCAAATTTAGACACTTTTTTATCACTTACGCATTGCGGAAAGTATTTATCTTAAAAGAGCTCAAGAAACCGCGTCCAATCTATGCCCTTGTCATCACGAATCAACATCCACCACCTTTTGGCTTCACCTTCCAATGTAAAGGTGGCCAATTGTACTTTCTATGCTTCAAGGCATGGAAACACTTCGAACAGTTTCTCAATACCAAGGACCCAAGCCTCAGCCTTCGATGGGTCTACTCCCCTGTGGAATAGTGATGATTTTATTTTCTTAAACTCTTTGGTAAGAGCTATTGTTTGGTCATTGCTTTGCAAGTCTTGCACAGGTTATACCAGAGGTAGGGGTGACGGTTGTTGCCACTGTTGTTGCCATTGTTGTTGTAGTCTCAGTGTTTTTGCCATATTCTGATACTGCCTTATCCTGTATCAGTCTTTTCATTCGGTCTAGCCTGGCAGTAGAAGATTCTTTGATTTCATCGGATCTTGTTCTCACCATTATCTGATGAGACTTGCATTATATTTTACACAAAAACAATGTACACAATATGCATAGACAGATGAAGCACGAATATACAATCAAGCAACAGTTCATATATCATGTAGTCATATATTTCATAACGCTTTAGCATATTCTTAGTGCTTTCAAGCATATATTTATCACATAAATGCAACTTAAGTCTTTTCTAGACACTCTATTGCTCATTTGGACAAGTGTATGAGTTATTAACTCGTGCTTTGATACCACTCTGCCATGACCCGAACCCGCCCCTATAGATTAAGATCATAACCGACCAGTAATCAAGAGATTGCATATGGCCTCAGATAGAAATCAAATCATGATTAATAATAGGAGGCCAAAAGCGGAAGCAAAATTGAAATCATTGTCTAATGAGCTTGTGCATAAATGGTATGGAACAAAAACTTTTCACTCATATTAATAATAACTCGCACATTCATACAAAAACAACATCTTATATGTCCAAGAACATTCATAACATAGTCTTCTAAGCCAAAAACTTATATACATAAACGGTCATACGTGACTGACAAAAGCAACCCAAGGACAAAGCCTGTTGCGTGAGGCATCCCGAGTTGACTCCACAAAACTTGGTTCTCTCATAAGATTACTAGTGCTGGGGCTAGACATCTCGCTGCTCACCTACATACATATAAATAAAGAGTGAGCTAATGCCCAGTGAATAATACCAGAGTAAAAGAGGTTATATAAATGAGACTCTTAAACAGGTAAATCATACTGATGAGTAGCACATGTAGATCATTATCAAAACAAAATTACCTCGGGTCCATTCCATTATACTCAATGCATATCAAAGGGGCAAAATGACCTTGGGTCCAAACATTTATTCATAAATTGACCTCAGGACTAATGGATCCATACACAAATTCGATCATTCAAAACATATGTACAAAACGACCTCGGGTTCATTATTTCCAAATTTTTACTCGTGCACACGTTTGTAGTCATGATCATGTTCACATTCGTATTCATATTCAAAACGACATTTGGTCCAATCAATTCCGGGGTCATTTTGATAATCATGATTATGTTCACATTCGTATTCATATTCAAAACGACCATTGGTCAAATCATTTCCATATTCAAAATGACCTTTGGACCATTTAAAAAACATACAAAATGGCTTTCAGTCCAATTCATATATAAGTTGACCTTGGGTCTATCTTGTCAAACATTCTAAACGGCCTTAGGCCCATTCTGTGTCCTTGTCAAATATACCAAATGGCCTTAGGCCTAAGATTCCCATCAAACATACCAAATGGCCTTGGGTCCATTTTTGTATTCGTATTTATCAATCACTTTACAGATTCCTTACGAATTAGACAAATAGAATACTCATTCATAACATAAATTCACAAGTCCAGAAAACTTACACGTAGGTAGTATTCAGATAGTAATATACATGAAAATATCTTTACTAAGATATTACTCATAGTGTTCAGTTGGTTGATTCATCTTTAGAATTGACCCTACATAATTCATAACACATACAGAAGTTGGGTCACAATACGATTCAATCTGTTCTTTAGTTTGTTTATCTTTCTTAGGCTTCTTCCTAACTCTTTAGTTCATGTAGGATGCTCAATGTGTGCCTAAGAATGCTCAGAAATGAAATAGAACGAAAATTGAAACATAAAATAACTTTTCAAAGTTTCTCGAAACAGGGCATTTCGCTAGAGCGCAACATTGGTCGCTCAAGCGAACCCCTCAGTCTACAAAAGTACTAGATGCTCTCATTTTACGCTCGAACCACCTTCTTGGTCACTCAAGCCAAGGCTGAAAATAAGGGGTGGTCGCTTAAGCGGTCTTTTGGTCACTCGAGCCAACCTTCAATGTCTGCAAAAGTACTGGATGCTCAAAATGTGATCTCGAGCCACCTTTTAGTCGCTCGAGCGGTCTGTCGAATTTCTGGAATTTCCACAATTCTGTTTGAGCTTCAAACACATATCTAAGGCTTCAAATTCATGCATGACTCACTCAAATATGCAAGAACACTCCCAAATACATATATTTGAAGCTAACTTCAACCCATAGTTTGAAACTGCATGAATTCAACAAGATTTAAACCTTAAACTTTATGCTTGAAAATCCATGTTTTATATCTTGCATTCACAAGATTCAAGACTTAAAATGGAACTTCAAAACATAACAATTCATGCATGCATGTATCAAACAATTCTCAATTCCACATAGATTATATGGTTCATGCTCTACAATGAGATTTCATAACAAATTCATGCATGCATGTGCAAATTGATATCAAATTCATCAAACTTAGCTTGATTCATGTGCTCATAATCTTCTTGAATTCACATAGCTATGGACTAAAACTCATGAATTGAGGTTCAATCTCTTACCTTTGAACTTCAATGAGCCTAGGTGTAGCAAATTCTTGTGCCTAGCTTCACTATCCTTCAATTTCTTGAGCAATTCTCCAAGTTCTCCTCTTTTCTCCTTTGAATTCTCACTTCTCTCTCTCTCTCTCTCTCTCTCTCTCTCTATAGTGTATATTTTCAGCCAAATATTGAAGATGAGCTCAAGTTATGAGCCTAGGCACTAAGTTAACACATATATATAGTGAGTGATTAGCTTAAGTTGATTAACTAAGGGTTAGTCTAATTAATTAAGGCTCATTATTTAATTCAATTTAATTAATTTGATCTAAATTAGTTTTTAATTAAATTTCACCGTAGGCTCTAAACATTATGCTAATCACAATGATACAGTCAATTTTGGTTTTTGTCGCCTCTATGGCCCTCAATTTCAGTTTATTACAAAATCTCAAACATATTTTCCTATAATGAACAGATATGAATTCACAAACCTACATGATCACATGATTAGCATCCAAGATCACATAAAGCATATAATCACAAGTATAATTATGACTTAATAATGTAATACAAAACAGGGTTGTCACACAATAACTCTTTTGAAAAACTAACTCCTAACATGTTTCAACCCAACAATAACTCCCATACAACCAAACTCAACTATCAATAAGAGTAAGAGGTTATAAACAACAGTTGAAGATATGGAATTCCGGATTTAAGAACATGAAAATGGTCGGTTCTAAATTAGAATCGTTATAAGGCTAAAGTTACAAAGGTTACAAACCCCTATGCGCATAACATATCTAAATAAATATGTATATAATGCTCCAATATGAGTATTCAAACTAGATGGGTCGCAAAACGAATATAGGTGTTGGGTCACAACCCGATCCAAGCCCAATTTCAAAAACATGTAGACATCTCATTTTTGACCGCCCTTAAGACTTGGGCGCCACCGATTGATCACCCAATGATGAATTTACACGCTTGTCCAAATGCTTGATTTCCTGAGCAAGAAACCTCAGTTTTGAGCCTCAGAAACCTACATACCTTGTACCTTATTTTTGCCCAAAACAGCAATTTTTCAAGTCTGACCATCTAGGGGCCTGTAGACCCACTAGTGGCCTGCCGTCCACTATTAGTGTATGGCGGCCCACTATTAGTGGCCTGCTGGCCACTTTTGTAAAAACTTAGATTTTTTTCAGCTGTGCTAGTTGTCTCCACAGATGTATGCACTGCACCAGCTGTGTTTGTATGAATATTTTCGAGATAGTCTCATATATTTCTATATATAGATGACTCCCTCTCAAAAATTAGGGTTAGAAAAAATTGTTGAGCAAAGTTTTGAAAAATATTTCTCTATTTACATTTCTCTCTCTCCCTTGCAACTTCTATACCCTTTGCTTAGACACTCTAAACAAAATTTTGAGGGTTCTTTGCTGAGGTTATTGAGCTTGGATTTTAGCTCTTGAGGGTGTGGAATTGGTGGTTTATAATTCAAAAGGGTTACTCCTCTTCAAGAGGTATAATTCCTAGCTTCTTTCCTCTATTTGTTCACTATCTTTTCTTACTATTCTGAGGCCATTTTTCACCTGTGTTGATGGGCTGAAATTTGTGGTTTAAGGCCCTTAAAGGTAGAGGGGTTGAGCACCCTTATTTGAACCTTGCTTCCTTGGCCTTTACCCTTGTGTTTCCCATCTTTTTATAAACTCTTTTTGAGCTTTTTACCACTGATTTTTAGAGGTTTTTCAGAGGCTAAAATGTGGTTTTGAAGTCCCAAAAATGGAGGGGTTAGCCTCCCCTCCTTTGGCTTGTTTGCTAGTTTAATTACTCTATTATTTTAGCTTGCTTTTGAAGATATTTTTACCTTAATTTCAGTGCTATTTTAGCCTATTTTAGGACTGTCTTAAGTTGTTCATATCATTTATGCTTCGCATTGTATGCTTGTAGTGTAACATCTCTCATAGGTTTGGTGTTTTAGGCATTAGACACCAACCTATTCGAGTTGATCGCATTTATTTCAAGCTTTCTATACTTGTGTTCATCTCTAATCATCTCTGTACTTCTCTCATCTCTTGGCTTCTTCTTTGCTTTGAGAGTCGTTTCAAACTGATTGTTTGTTTAAGTTTGAGATAGAGATTGTTGTGCTTAATGATTTAATCTCTTCGGAGGTTCATTACCAATGACATAACATCTCTCTCATGCCCAAAACAACCCTTTGTTTGACACTTCTTTCCATTAGTGGACTTAATCTTCATTCTGGGACTAAATGGCTTAAGGAATGGAAAGGTAATTAAAAGAGGTATTAAAATTGGAATAAAATTGAGCAGGATAATAAAATGGCTTGGATTCAATCAGACGTTAATTGAACCCATTGAGTCTTGAATCATTTCATATTTTTTAGTGATGAAAACGGTTCAAGAGTCAATGTCAACCACTTCCCCTGATGAATTCCATGATAGGAAGAAGTGCATGTTTGTCTTTAGTTTCATTTATTGGGATTGTATCCCTTGATTCTTAGGCCATCTTGCAATGAATTTGCATCGATTGATGGTTTGTGAATCAAACTTACCCCTCATTTGAGCTATTTAATGATAAGGAGAGGTAGGGTAGACAGACATCTCCTGAAAATGCTCTGTTTGTGCTCTATTTGTTATCCATTGTAGCAAGGCAGTACCACAAATTAGTGGCCAGTAGGCCACTTTTACTGTACGACAGGCCACTATTAGTGTACGACCGTCTACTATATTTGGCCTACCGGCCACCTTTGTCAGGCAGACAGTACCACTTTTTTTCATAGAGCAGAGTAGAGGCTGAGGTGCAAAACAGTGCAGAGACATTTTTGGGGGAGCAAATCATGTGCATGCATAAGCCATTCTTTCATTTCTCAGGGCTTGTGAACTTGCGAACTTGTAATATTTAAATACACAGTTAGAATAGCTAATTAACTTTGTGTTGTAATTAATTAGATTAATTAATTTTGTGTTGTAATTATTTGATTAGCTAGAATAGTTAGTTAAATTCGAGGTAGTTAGCTAGCTTAGCTAACTCATTCATTCGGACCTTCCTACGCGAAGGCAAATTGTAATAATGTGTATGTCTTCCAAACCCCATTTCTTTCTCCCTTTTAGTTACTTGCTTATGATGGATAGTATATTACATCATGTTTCATTTAGCATTTTCTTACACCATGTTTCATTTAGCACTTTCCATGATTTGCATCCATTTGTCTTGCATGCATAGAGTTCGGCTCATCATTCTAACAAGCATTGTCATTTATTACTTCCTTGAATACATGTGCCACTGCATACTGTTAAAATAATTCACATGTCATGCTAGTAGCCGAGCCTATTAATTGCATATTGCATGTATTGCATTAGTCATTTTGCATCCATAGGATCATGCATATTTTCTAATTCTTTTGTTTCTTTTGGCTTGCCTTGGAGTACGAGGTGAGCATTTATTGCTTTAGCATATCGCATGCGTGTGATTGTTGCCATATCAAGCATTAATACCTTGAGGCTAAGTGCTTAATTGATATAACTCTTCAATGCCTGTGGATGAAGGCTAATTGCTTAAATTTGAATAATTTGGAGTAATGTACATATGAGCTCACTTTTTCAAGTGGTACATACTCAAATCGAGTTTCAAACATATATGAAATCAGAGTGTTCCAATTTTTACAAGTTAGTCTATACTTGTGTGCGACACATAGTAATGTTAGCCTAATCATCAGAACAAAAGCATATAATATAAATAAAAATCACATCATGATTAGTAGAGACCGATCTTTGATCGGGCGAGTGGGGTGCTCACTTCATGACCTTTTCCTCTCGTACCTAAGTTCTCGAGCTGAGACAATCTTGATGATGACAGACACATGGCCTTTGGCACAAGTCACGAGTTTTCCAAATTTTCTAAAAATATTTAGGTAGAGACTTTGTATCTGGCAAAGTAGTCCATTTTTGACATTTTTGACATTTTTTATTCAAAATCGATTTTCCAAAAGATTTGCCGAATTTGGACTCTTTTGTGTTTATCTATTTCACATTGCACTTGTTAGATCAGATTCAGAACCAAGGGAGTTTGAACTGTAGGGCTATCTTATCCAAAAGGAGCATGAAAAACAAGCTACAACATGCACAAGGTAAGACCAACATAACCTACTCAGCCCAAGCTCAAGCTCAAGACTAAATCAAAGTCTAAATCCATACCCAGCACATGTTCATGCACAAGCCTAGGCCTGTCTAGACCAAGACTAAGTCCAAGTCAAAGTTTATATTTATAGTAGAGGGACAAAATGGGTTGTTGGGCCCAAGATAGTGTAAAATATAAAGTCAAAAGGTCTTAGTAAGGATCTATTTTTAGTGTGCAAAACGGCCTCCAAATTTTGGCGCCGTTACCAGAGACTATTAGCACGGTTGTTTAGATTTTGAAAATTAAGTTTTAAATTAATTCTTAGTTTAGGATTTTGTGTATATAATTTTTGTTTTAGTATTTTAAAGTGGCAAGTGCAGATTATTCAAGTGATTGCAGGCGAAGGACTTGTAATTGGTTGTGATCGGGGATTCGAGATTAAAAAAATCATTTGGGAAAGTACTGTAAGTGTAAACTTATTTGCAAGTAGTTTGAATTTTCTACACTAAAAAAAAGAAGATTATTTTGGAAATCCTGTTGGAGGGTTTAGAATCCAATATAAGCAATCATTGGAAACTTTACCGAATTATTGGCAACCAACGATGAGTCCTTTAGCATGTATGATTTTTCCATCCAAAATTTTTGAAGGCACGCTTGAGTTGATTCCTGAATTGTTTGGATTGCTTCCTAAATTTTATGGCTTCGACTCGGAAAATCTATGTGACCATGTTGAAAATTTTGAAGAGGTTTTTGCTACTTTGCACAATTTACATGTTAGCGATGAAGTACCTATAGTTAGATTGTTCCTAGCCTCTTTAAAGGACAAGGCTAAGAATTGGTTTTATTCATTGAGCCCAAGATCAATTGAAACATGGCAAGAAATATGAAAACAATTTTTTTTTATTCACCCAAAGAAAACAAATTTTGAAATTTTTTTATCCCACATAAGAGACTCTTCTTCTTAAGCGACAAATTGTGAATTTTTATCAAATAGAAAGTGAGCCTTTTTCACAATGCTAGGAGAGATTTAAATATATGGTAATTTGTTGCCCATGTCATACCTACAAAACTTTGTGTCTCATTCATTTATTTTTTGATGGTTTAAATTTTGAAATGCACCATTTTGTAGAGATGATGTGCGATAGTGAATTTTTAGAGAACCACTAGTGAAGAGGCTTGGACTTATTTTGATCACTTATCTATAAATTCACAATCTTGGGATCATGATGTGTTTGATAAATCCAATTCACAAGCCATGGAAGTTGAAAAATTAGAGCCACTATTGGCTAGTGAAAAGAGGCAAGAAATTTGTAACACTTGTGAGATGATGGGGTACACAACAAACAATGTTCCAAATTTTAATGAGATGTCCACAAGTCAAGCAAGTCCCACAAATATTCATGACGTTAGTTTGGGTAATTCGGTGGGCTTTAGTTGTAGAGATGAGTTTAATGTCACAAATATTGAATAGTTTAGTGTTAAGACAAGTGACCTTGGGTGGGATTTTATTTTTGGGTTTAATCTTCTTGAGTTCCCTCATAGAGTTTGTCTTCACACTTTATTTTTCATGCACATGGGTCCCTCATATGTTGATTGTGCCTATTTTCCAACAAAACTGGTTCAATGGATTCCACCCACAAAGCAGAAGCTATTAGTTGGGTCGAGTAATTTATGTTTGAATGATCCATATCTCATTTATCATAAGAAGAGGAAAAAAATGAGAATGCAAGTTGTTGTGTCACTTGTATTTTATTTTATATATTTTATTTCATTTTTTATATACTTATGATTTTTTTTCTTAGTTTTAGATTTTATTTTTATTTTTATTTTCAGTTTCAGTTTTTAGTTTTTTTTTTTTTTTTTTTTCCCTTCTATTTTCTTAGATGTTGGTTACTAATTTTTTGCAGGTGCACTATGCTTCCAGTTGGAAGGAGGCTCTCTCTCTCTCTCTCTCTCTCCTTTATATCTATGTGTGCTTGTCAAAGCCTTAAGGTGATATCTTTCCTCCCCTGTGTGCTATTCAATTATTTTGTTGTCTACTTTGAGTTGTCTCATTAAGGACAATGTGACATTTAAGTTGGGGGGAAAGGTTTTGTCCTTGAGTTGAAACATTTGAAAAAATTCCACGTTGAGATAGATGCCTTACTCCTACTTTTAAAGTTGAATGATTGCCTAATCTAAGTAGTTGATGTGAAATATTGAATGATTGAGACCAACAGTTTGCATTCATTGACTGAGTTAAATTTTGGAGTAGTTTCATGAGTTAAGTGATGCTACATTAGTTCTTTCTACTCATGCTTAATAGAGAGTATATCACTTATTTACCTCTCGAGCACATAAGCACAGTTGTGTAGCCTTAAGATTTGAGACTGATATGCATGTTATTGATATTATGTGATGAATTGGATGATCCACAGGATAAATGACCTTGGCTTGATAGCACAAATAAAAAATAAAAAATATGACTAGTTTGAGTTTGTAATCTTTTTAACTGAAGTTATTAAGCCTGTTGGGGTGTTTTCACGCCTAGTGCTTTAAAACCATTTGGTTTGGGAGTCATTGGCCCAACACTTGCTATATAGGTTAATTAGAAAGCTTAAGAGACCTAGACACTACACAGTCAAAAAAACAAAAAAACAAAAAAAGTGACTAGTTTAGGTTCATAACCTTTTTAACTCAAGTTATTAAACCTGTTAGGGTGTCTCTACACCTAGTGCCCTAAAGCCATTTGGTTTAAGAGTCATTAGCCTAACGCTTGCTACATAGGTTAATTAGAAAGTTTAAGGGACTTAGATATGGCACAATCAGGGAAGAAAAAAAAAAGAAAAAGGGAAAGGAAAAAAATTATGCATCAAAGTCGAGCCATTTGTTACATTATTTTAAGGGATGTCTAATGAATTGTGGCATATTGGTGCTATGTCTATTAAGCATTAAGTTGGGGGGTCATATTTTTGTGTGAATATTCACTTTACATTAAGGGACCATGTAATGATTTTCTACAAAATACAAGTATATTGAACTTGAGTAATATTGCTTCAAAGTGAGGTGTTTGACTGGTTAAAATAGTTCATGAAAGATAACTATGGGTCTTAACTATTTGATATTCTATATTGACTCATGACAAGGTATCTATTTGAATTCGAAAGTTGAAGTAGGGTACTCTATCTTTTGTGAAGTAACCATCATGCTTGAATTTTGTGGGTAGATTCACTGCAAACTCTCACGAGACTTCACTCGTCCACTTGGATAACCTTTGGGTTTAAAAAGCTTGTTACATAGACTAAATGCAATCGTGATCCCTACGAAAATGGCTTAGATAGATTTTATTGTATTTTTCTTTTACTTCGCTCAATGACTAGCAAAGTATAAGTTGGGCGGTGTGATAAGTGCCAAAATATGTACATATCCCCTAAACTACACTGGTTAATTCCATATCAATTGTTATTTAATGATTTTAATGAATTTGTATGTTGTGCAGGTTATATGGTCCTTTGTGATAAAAAGTATATTTTTATGTTCTTTTTAAGCCCATTCCAACCCAAATACTTATGTGAGTATAAAAGGATGACCTAGCCTTCATAAAAGGGACACTTCACATATCAAAAAGGGCCACAAAAGGTAAGAGGGTGGAAATCCAAGATTCCAAGGATGGAGTTCTCCACATGCATGGCGTTCTTCACCTTCTCCATGGGCAACTAATATTTTTCTTCGGGATTGAGATGAAGCCCTAATCAAGTAACTTGTATTAATGTATTGTGATTTTATTTTGATTTGGTTTGGATAATCATTGTATAACTTGCAAATATTATTTATTCAAATAGAGTTTTAATCTAATGAATGCATTCGATTTCTGTGGTTGAGAATATATTATTATGCAATTGTTTTATTCGTTTGTATATACAAATCGCGGGATGAGTCATGCTTAGGAGAGATGAATCGTGTTACAACCCTAGTTTAGTGTAGACGATTCGTACCGACAGAAGATGATTCGTGCTTGCAATTTGATTATATTCACCCTCTTGACGATGGCATCAGGGCTTGTAGGCACAATATATCACTATTATCCGAATAATTGATTTATTGTAATTCAATATATTAATTACTTGTTATGAGATTAGAGATGAATTTGAAACCCCAAACTATTTTCTACCTAAATTCCACCTCAATCTTTCTTTTTGTTTAATAATTGTTTGTAGTTAATTTTAGATTAAAATCAAAATATTCGTTTGATTCGAATTAACGAAGAATTGATTTTCTAATATTTAAATAACTTAACATTTTAGTCCATGTGGATTGATACTCGGACTAAACCACTATTCCATTAAATTAAGGTCTTGGTACGGATTTATTTTTGGCATGCAAATCAAGCCACTAGAGACATATAGCTTGTTTTGGGAACAGGGCTATCTAATAGACACATAGTGTACCTTGTAATATTTATAAATCTGCTATGGTAACATTTTAAATTCCATTTTTTGTAAAGATTAGCTTGGTGGCCGTTTCGTTATAAATAAATAATAGAAGTTCCGATGTATATTTTGATACTCTATTTAAATAATTATTTTCGCTCACGCTTGTTCATTTGATTTGTTCGGTAATCGGCCTTGGGTAACCACAGTTACCGGGAGTAGGTCTTAGGTAGATCCACTTGACTTAGAAATTAATAGATTTAGAAACATAATGCCAAAAGGGCGATGTAGAGTATCTAACACATTCCCTCTTCATAACAGTAAACCCTCCGAACCCATCTCTAATTTTTAAAGACTAAAATGGAAGTTAACATTAAGCCCAAACTCGCATGTTTTCCAAACAAGTTTTTCAAAGTTAAACTAATATTATTTTTTCTTAAAAATAATTTTGGGTGTCCTAACACACTTGAACTCTATGTTAGGTGGTGACTCCAAATTTTCACTTATGGCCTGAATCACAGTTACCGAATTGTATTCCTTTTGTTGCATGAAGTCTTGATTTACCTATCCTCACATTGAGGGTCAAAAATTTAGGTGCAACACATATTAATGTATAATTGAATTTAGTTATGCTAAATTCATAAGCATGCAAGAATAAGAATAAATTAAAGTACACCTGCAAGTGCCATCGTCATAATATTATCCGAATGCCCATATTTATTCGCCAAATTAGATTGGATGAAATTATGAATATGGTGTGATTGAGCGATAAGATTAATAGTGTGGTGACATTAAGTGGGACATGTAAGATAAATTAAGTTTCTTTATGCACGATATTAATTGGTTAACATTAAATCTATGAAGAATTGGAACTTATTTAACTACAAGGTAGCATGTCTTGTTTATTTTTTGTTTTTCATGTTTTCAAAAACAAAACCGCTGAAAAGTTTAGAATTTCTGATCATTTTTATAAAATTTTCATTTTTGTGCAACAACTAAAAAAAAATAAAGTCCTCTCATGTTTATGTTTTCAAGAACAGAAAACAAAAAGGACAAATAAGTTGCAATTTTTTTCCCCATTTTCCCATCTTTTTACATGTACATTTGCCACAAAGAAGAATGAATCAACTTAGCAGCTAACTATGCTACTTATAGAAAACAAAAAGGGCAAATAAGTTGCAATTTTTTTTTTTTTTTTTGGGGGAGGGGGAGAAAAATTGCAAATCAGTGGAACAGTAAAGAATTATTTGCTTTTCATGGTGGTGTAACTTTTTTTTTTTTTTTGTTACAGGGAAATCCTCCTACCCTCCCGCAGGTCCAAGGCCCCCATGAGGAGATCACCAGGGTGTCCTGTTGTCCGTTCCGAGTAAGAGACTATAACCTGGAAATTTGTCCCGACCTCCCAAGGCAAGCTTCGATTAGGACTCGCACAGCCGGGGGAGCATTAAACCCACACCAAATAGCTGATTAGACATCCTTGAAGTCCAACCTCCTAACCAACAGTGCTTCGCCTATGAGATTGGCCCAAAGAGAAAAATTGAACTTGTGACCTTGGAGCTTAAACTCCAAGGCCTTACCACAATGCCACAACCGTTGGGTTGGTGTAACTTTATTGTGTGCGTGGTGCAAATCCCCCAAGTGTATGGTATAAGTCATCACTGTGTGTCAGTGTTATAGTACAATAATTTCTACATCGTTCCACTTACATGCAATTTTCCCGATTTTTTTTTTCCTTTTTCCAATTTTTTTACAAGTACATCTGCTGCAAAAAGGAATGGCGCAAAAATAACAATGACTGTGATAGCTCTTGTTGAAAGCCAACTTTTAGACACGGCCAGATTTTTGTAGTTGAATATTTGATTTGTCTTTAGTTAGTTGACTCAATTAGGTGTTCAATGTTGACTTTGTGAGATTTGATTCTTTTATGCAATTTTAGCATATCACAAAAAAAATTTTTTAATACTTATTTTGGTTATGTTGGCTTGTATGTTGAGCTTCAAGATGCCTAGAGAGCTCAGTTTGAGAATTAATTAAGTGATTAAAAACCAATTTTGTCCATGATGAGGTGTAGCTGGTGATGTGCGACTAAACGATCGTAGCTAGAGGAGTAGTGTGTCACGTGACTTTTAGTGCATACATACATATTTGATCATGTTCTCCAATCTACACAAACAGAAATAGAAAGAGAGTTCAGTTTCTTCACCTTCATCGCAAATTCTCTCTCTAAACTTCTTTGGAATAATTTGAGGGTAATCAAGTAGAGAACAAAAAGTTAATATTTGTAGATCAATTCGCCTTGAATTCTTCAGTTGGTGGTCTTTGAGTTTTCAAAACTTGGCAGTGATCTTGTCTATGTAGAACAGAAAATTGGTGCTTCAAGTCGCATTACTTAGTCGCTTTCCTAAAGACAATATTTGTCCCCACCAAAGGGTGTGCAACAAATTCATCTCTAGGATACAATGAACCCTGATCTAAGGATCATGTCTATCGGCGTTTGAGCTAACAATAGTAGATCAGAATACTCTTGATATAATCAAGAAAATCAAGACACTTATAATCAAGTCTGCAAAATTTGATTACCAGTAAAAAAGCATAAACTTGCTTAAGAAACTCTTGATCGAAAATTCTAAATCAAGAGGGAGGGATAGTGAGAGAGAGAGAGAATTGCAGGAATGCTTTTAGGATTTTGGATGGATTGAAATGGCTAATTTCGCAGCCTATTTATAGGCCTTGATGCATCTGATCGAATGGTCATGTCCCTTGATCGCATCCAATCAGATCTGACCGTTGGATCGATGATATATGGTACAGATCAATCTCACACCAAATAAATGCCTTGATTGATCACATTTGATCACGATTGGGTGCCATCTTAGCTGTACGATTGTACGCATCTCCAATCACGGCCATGATCAAACTGCTTTAGATCGAACATGCAATTGTTCGATCGGTTGATTGACTCATCGCCAACAGATGCCACATCCTGCTACGTAGAGCTGATTGTATTCCACATCAGATCCACGTTATCGCTCTAACTTTTCTGATGCAAATAGAAAAGCGCCCTTATGGCGCCTTATGCATATGCGTTCGTGCTAAGTGCAAAGTACACCATCAAACACCACACTGTGAATGGTGCGAAGCATCATCCTTGTGGTGTGAGTGCATGCACACTAACATCCATTCTACAATTCCATATTCAAAGAAATGTTCCATGTAGCACTTTATTAAGTACTCCATGTTTTCCTCTCTTTCCAATGCGGGACAAAGTCCCCAAGCTTATTTCAAGCTTTCCAAAAAAAAAAAAAAAAAAAAAAAAAGAAGGTTTTGAAAACACCCAAAAACTAAACTACAAATTTTGAAAATTCCCCAACATTTCCCTACCATTTTCAAAATATCAGATGATGATTCTTGGTTACGATTTGAATCATTCACTTAGTGAAGACACCTCAAAGTTAGTCAAGATGGCATAGTAGACTTGTCTTTGAACTAGCGATCTTATACGACTAATCGGACATGTCTCGCGTACAGTACAGATTACTTAAGTATTCAAACAAACCGACACATGGATTGGCCTTGTGTCTATATCATGTTTCATGAGCATTCTAAAGTCAAGCCCTTGGACTTGTAAGAAGCGACACCACCTCCTACACTCATATAGATAAGCTTATTGAGAGTACCCCTGTAATTTACAATACCCTAACAACCCAGTTGTAAGCTTATTAAGAGTTTGCTAACTCATCCTCTTCTTTCACATTACAGGTACCAAGCACTTCAACCTTGGGATGAAAATGAAATAAAACTAAGTGTTTGCAGTCATGACATATATACTTGGACTTATTGAACTTAAGACTTGATGTTTCTTCAAGCATTAAGTCGAGTTTCCACCATGAGTGATTATGTTAAGTGGGCTGAAGACCCATCACCCCCTTTGATGTTTTCTACACCAAATCCCTTGCAAGTCTCTTTGTTAAGGGTCAACCAAGTTTTCACTTGACTTTACATAACCAATGGTAATCACACCTTCTGTGATTAACTATCTAACATAGCTATGTCTCAGTCCTATATGCCTAGACTTTCCATTATAGACATGGCTATAGGCCCATGATAGAGTTGCTTTACTATTACAATGCAAAGCTATTGGTGGCATAGGTTTTGGCCATAACTTAATCTTTAACAAGAGATTCCTTAACCGCTCTGCCTCTTTGCTACAAGAAGCCAATGTTACAAATTCAGACGCCAATGTTGAGTCTGTTATGCATGTTTGCTTCTTAGAGCCCCAAGAGATAGCTCATCTTTTAAGAGTAAAAATCTAACCACTCATGGATCCTCACAGTCAATTATCTAACTAGCATCCGTGAATCCTTCTAGCACTGCTGGATAGCCATTATAGACTATTCCATAGTCTATTGTTTTCCTCAAGTATCTAAGTACTTGGTTAATAACATGCCAATGCACACTACTGGGATTACTAGTGCATCTACTAAGTTTTCCCACTGGAAATACAACATCAGGTCTAGTGCAAGTCATGGCATACATCAGGCTACCTATCACTCTTGAGTATTCTAGCTTATCAACAACTCTTCCAGTATTATGATACAATTTCAAATTGAATCAAAAGGTGTAGACATGGGTGTACAATTATATTGATTAAATTTCTTAAGAATTTTCTCAATATAGTGCAACTGGGTAATAATCAAATTATTGTTCTCTCGTTTGATCTTAATATCGAAAATTACATTAGCCAAGCCCATGTCTTTTGTACTAAAGCTAGTTGACAAGAAACTTTTAGTACTTTTAATAACATCATTGTTAGTACCAAAAATAAGCGTGTCATCTACATATAGGCATATGATTACACCTCTATTGGCAGTAAACTTATTGTACACACACTTATCAAATTCATGCATCCTAAAATCATTTGACACTATTACTTTGTCAAATTTTTCATGCCACTATTTTGGAGCTTATATCAATCTATATAGTGACTTGACAAATTTACACACTTTGTGTTCTTGACCCTATACAACAAATCCTTCCGTTGTTGAATGTAGATTTTCTCATCTAACTCTCTATTTAGGAAAACGGTCTTAACATCCATTTGATGGATTTCAAGCTTGTAGATTGAGGCTAAGGCAATCAATACTCGAATGGTGGCGATTTTGGCTACCGGAGCATATGTATCAAAATAATCGATACCCTCTTTTTGAGTAAAGCCCTTAGCAACTAATCTTGCTTTGAACTTGTCAATTGTGTCATCAACTTTCATTTCCTTTTGAAAATCCATTTACCTTTTGAAAATCCATTTACAACCAATTGGTTTGGATCCAAGTAGCAAATCAGCAAGTATCCAAGTATTGTTACCCATTATACAATCCATCTCATCATTTATTGTTTCTTTCTAGAAAGTAACATCTTGAAACTTCATAGCCTCCTCAAAGGTTAATGGATCTGAATCCACATTCAAAGAATGCATTGTTTGCTTACAATGAGCATCCCTAGTTCCTTTTAGTAAGTAAATAATGAACTTAGGGCCAAATGACTTCTCAATCCAAGCCGTATTACTTCTCCTTAGTTTAACATGCTTATTAGGTTCATCAAGTTCAATAGGCTCAATGGGTTCATTTCGTTCACTTTCCTCTATAGACATCGAAGGAGTTGATTCATTTCCTTAATTAGAATCCAATCTTGGAATGGTTGTGAAACAATTCTCATAAAATACCGCATCATGTGATTCAATGATGGTATTTGTTTCTACTGAACTGTTAGGCTCTATTACCAGAAACATATATGCTTTGCTATGTATAACATAGCCAAGAAATATGCATTCAATTCCTTTTTCACCTAATTTCTTTCTTTTAGGTTTAGGCAATCTGACTATTGCTCTAC
The DNA here is from genome assembly GCA_025200525.1 of Camellia lanceoleosa. Taxonomy (NCBI): domain Eukaryota; kingdom Viridiplantae; phylum Streptophyta; class Magnoliopsida; order Ericales; family Theaceae; genus Camellia; species Camellia lanceoleosa. The sequence continues at coordinate 158,377,410 of CM045770.1, forward strand.
AGCCCCAAGTTTTCAAGTAAACTAGATTAGATTTCTTGTTTTTCCAAAGTTCATAAGGAGTAACATTTCTTCCTTTGAGAGGAATTCTATTGAGTATGTAACAGGCAGTGAACAAGGCTTCACCCCAAAACCAGAACTTAAACTGGAGTAAGAAAGCATAGCATTAATAATTTATGTTAATGTCTTATTCTTTCTTTCAGCTACTCCATTTTGTTGTGGTGTGTAGGGTGCAAACTTCTTATGAATAATACCAACATCTTCACAATATTCTGAAAAATAGTATTCACCGCCTCTATCAGACCTAAGTCTCTTTATTTTGACATTACACTGATTTTCTACTTCTGTCTTAAAAATATTGAATTTATCAAGCACCTCATTTTTTGAATGCAAAAGATAGATATGATAGTACTTAGAAAAATCATCAATGAATGTTACAAAATATTTATTACCACCTCTAGTGGGGGTACTATGCATGTCACATACATCACTATGTACAAGTTCAAGCAAAGATATGGCTCTATCTACTTTAGGAAATGCAATGCGAGTAATTTTAGATTGCATTCAAAATTTTCATTTTCAAACATATCAATGCCATACTTAGGAATTAATTCTAAATTAACCATATCATGCATTTTCTTAGTATTAACATGACCTAAACGAGCATGCCATAAAGAAAGAGAATCAACAATATAAGCATAAACAAATGTATTATTGATAATGTTAAGTTTAAATATTCCCTAATACATGTAGCCCTTCCCAACAAAGATCCCACCCTTAGACATGACAAATTTTTCTGACTCAAATACTAACTTGAAACCATACATATTAAGTAGGCTTCTAGATACAAGATTTTTCCAGACATAAGGTATATGATAAGTATCATTAAGACTTAAGACTTTTCCAGATGTGAAATCTAGATCCACCGTCCCTTTGCCCTTAATAGCAACAGTTGAGGAGTTGTCCATGTGGAGAACTATTCCATACTGACTTGTTCGTAAGTAGCGAAAAGGCTCTTGTCATTGCAAACGTGCCTCATTGCTTCTTAGTTAATCCACCAATCACCAGCATCTTTGAGCATGTTCACCTCGGATACAATAGCCACGAACTTGTTCTTAGGATTTGATGCTTTTGGCTTCTTCATGTATGACCAACATTCATTTCTGAAGTGCCTTGGCTTCCCAAAGTGCAAGCAAGCGCCTTTCAGCTTCTTAACATCTTTCTCATGTTAGGGGTCACTCTTACGTTTCCCTTTGCTGAACCTCTTGCCATCATCCACCATGTGGATCTTGGAAGTCTGAGCCAATTGGTTATCTTTACTTTCAAGAAGCCTTGACTCTTCCCTCAATTCAGAGGTGTTAAGCCAATTCCTCTAAAGTAAGATCTTCTTTTTTGTGTTTAGAGTTTTCTTAAAATCCTTTCAAAAAGATGGCAATTTCTCTATTATGGATGAAACTACAATAGATTCATCAATGTTCATATTTTTTTGTTGAAATTGACTCAAAATATGCTAGATCTCATGGAATTGTTCCATAGTGGGCTTTGTATCAATCATAGTAAAATGCATAAAATTACTAACAAGAAATTTCTTACTAGTGGCATCCTCGATGAGGTACTTTGACTACAATGTGTCCCAGAGTTGCTTTGCCGTTTCCAGATGTTGTACACATCGAACAGAGAGTCTAACAGCGCATTTATAAGGTGTCCTCAGCAAATGTAGTCGTCATTCTCCCATTTGGTTCTGGTATGAGTTTGCTCCACCGTCTCGTCTTCTTGCTCTATCGGATAGGGGGTAGTCAGCATGTGTACCACTTTGAGATTGGTGAGCAGGAAGTGCATCTTCTTTTAGCAGCGTTGAAAATTTTCTCCATCAAATCAATCAAGCTTCATGAAATATTGAGTCATTTTCTAAATAGACATCGCCATATCGAAACATTGTCTTTAGATTGTTGGATCAATTCATCTTGAATTCTTCAGTTAATGGTCTTCCGGCTTAAAAACTTGGCAATGATCTTGTCTATGTAGAACAGAAAATTGGCGCTTCAAGTCGTGTTACTTAGTTGTTTTCCTAAACACAATATTTGCACCCATCAAAAGGTGTGCAGGGGTTTATAGCAAATTTGCCTCCAGGATACAATAAAGCCTGATCTAAGGATCAAGTCCACCGGCGTTTGCGCTGAGGACAGTAAATCAGAATACTCTTGATATAATCAACAAAACCAAGACACTAATAATCAAGTATGCAGAATTTGATTACTAGTAAGAAAAGCAGAAACTTGCTTAAGAAACTCTTAATCGAAAACTTTAAATCGAGAGGGAGAGAGAAGGAGAAAGAGAATTGCAAGAATGCTTTCAATATTTTATAGCCGGTCCAGTTTTTGTGCTTGACGCTCGAGCATCCTATTCTCCGCTCGAGCGGACTAGTCGTATATCAGATGGCAGCTGGGTGATTTTAAATCGCTTTTCACACTTTCTTTCTCTCTCTTACTTTTCAAAACCCTATTTTAAGAGCCTCTCTCTCTAAAACTCCAACTTCTCTCTAGGGTTTGATCTAGTAGGAGTGATCTTCTATCCTTGGGCCTTTGTAAAAAGTGTGGAGCTTGTTGAGGGCTTCATTTTGATCCAAAAAACTTTGGTATTGGAGCACTTCCGAGTTTGGCTTTTCTTCCCCTTGGGTTCTCCATTTGAGGTAGGGATTCTCCTTGTTCTTTTTCAATACTCCGTCTATAGATAGACATGTGGTAGTTTTGTATTGCATGAAAATCATATCATGTTGAATTTCTTTGAAAACCATGTAAGGGAACCTAGGGTTGGTTGTTTGAGAATGATTATTTTATCATTGATAGTTTTTTGGGCTCATTGGAGTGTAAATTAGCATGTTGTGGAAAGAAGAAAAAGCCCTAAATTATGTTTTGATTTGATAAATTAAAATGGAGGGTAGTTGATCAATGTTTGTAAGTCTCTATTGTTAATATGAGTTGGGTGAAGGTGTTAATGGCTAAGGGATTAACTATGGCTTTGGGGTTGTTTTGAAATGAATGTATTGAATCGAGTCAGGTTATGGCTTTATAATGAATGGAATTGGTTTTGTGATATGAAAAAGGGGTTTTGGAATTGGAAAATCCTAGAAGTTGATTTTGGAAATGGGAAATGAAATGTTAACTCTATGTGAGTTTCAGGAAATAAATATGAGAATTGAATTATTGTATCTTGAGTGTTGAATACACACATTTGGGGGTTTTACCCTTACCTATCGTACTGGTGTCGTTGTTGGGTTCAAGATCTCATGAGAGTTAAGTCCTTATAATAGGTGTATTAAAATCATGCATCTAGAGGTTTTGTCCTTGGTCATCGGTGGAGGATGACATGGTTGTGTTGAATTGTCGTGTATGCGTTACACCTGTGTTGATTGTAATGAAGTGCTATGATACATTATATATGTATAATTGTTAGGGAGGAGATAGATGATGTACTCCAGTGTATGAGAGGAGATAGGGGATGTACTCCACACATCTATGTGTTCATATACTTTAACACATTGCTTATGTATCTTGAATAGTTTAGGTGTATGTATTACACTTGTTGGTTATGTTCTGTTGTATTGTGATTATTGGTGTTGTACACCGCGCTTATAATCAGAGGTACCGTTACCTTCCAGCTAGCGCATGGAGAACTGGCTGCTCTAAGAATCTAAGGTACCACACCCTTCCAGCTAGCGCCTGGTAAAATGGCATACCGTTGTGAGAGTTGTATCCTTGGCTTACTGCGCATATAGCCAGTAGAGCAGAGTTTTATTGTTTTTGTCTCAGTGTATCTAAGTATATCATGGATTGCGAAGGTTACAGTTTGGAAGGCTGAGTTGCCTCATTTGTTGATTATATACATGTTGATGATTTGTTATCTGCTTTCTATTAAAGACATGTATGTATAGATATGAATGTATTGGGAATAAACCAAAATGCCATTATGAGCTTTTGGGTAAGTGTGAAGGAAAATTGAGTATTTGAAAGTATGTTTTGAAAAAGGAAAAATCTGTTGTAAGTATGGAAAATGAGAGAAAAGTAATGGGCTTAGTGGAATTGTTTTCTAAGTTGTTATTGTTATGAAAGTTTGAGAACAAGGGGTAATGAAAAGAAAAGAAAGATGAGTCGCTTATAACGTTGAATGAAATGGCTGTTTACGAGAAAAGTTCATACTTACGTTTATTTTGTATAAACTACCACATTACTATTCTAGTATGAGATTGAGCATTTATGATCGTAGCTATCTATAAGTTGTTATTGTTGAGGGTCATGTTGAGATCCTTACTGGACCATATGTTCATCCCACGTTGTTGAATCTTTTTCAGGTGTTAAGCAGGATGTGCTACAAGATTTGGATCTTCTTACTTGTTGGCCACAGGGCCTCTTTTGTGTTGGCGGAATGCCATATATGTAAAAGGGTTACACCCTTCTTTTTGATTCTTTAATGATATAAGCCTTCGGGCATGTTATTCAGTATGCTCATGTTGTATTAAATTTGCATTCGGATGAGAGAATTGTTATTTATTTCTACTCATTGGACTAAAGAGTTTATTTCTACATGTTATCTCTGAACTTGAATTAAGTTAATGAATTTGGTAATGACTTCGAATAATAAAAAGTGGGGCATGACAATTGAAATGGTTGATTCCTCAGCCTATTTATAGGCCTTGATGCATCTGATTGAATGTTCATGTCTCTTGATTACATCTGATCAGATCTAACCGTTGGATTGACGATCTATGGTGCAAATCAATCCCACACCGAATAAATGCCTTGACTGATCACTCCTGATCACAATTGGGTGCCATCTCAACTGTAAAATTACATGCATCTCCAATCAATGGCTATGATCAAACTGTTTCAGATCAAACACACAACCATTCGATTGGTTGATTAACTCATTGCTAATAGATGCCACATCACGGTCATGAAGTGCTTACTGTATTCCAAGTCATCCATGCTACGTTGGATCCACGTTATCGCTTCAACCTATCCGATGCAAATAGAAAAAGTCCCTCATGGCACCGATGTGTCGGTGCTAAGTGCGCCATCAAATGCCACACTGCAGATGGTGCGAAGCACCATTCTTGCGATGTGAGTGCGTGTACACTAGCATCTATTCCATAATTCCATATTCAAAGAAATATTCCATGTAACACTTTATTTAGTGGGTGTTTAGGAAATGAGTTTTTATGTAGGTTTTTTAGTTGTAGGATTTTATTGGAGAAAATTTTTTTGGTGTTTGGGAAGATAGTTTGGTTTTTTTGTAGTTGGATGTGATGTTTGTGAGAGAAAAAGTGAAATAATTATGGGATTGGATGTGATATTTTGTTTGGATTTGTTTTTTTTTTTGGTTTTGCAAAAAGTTTGTCTTTTAGTGGAAAAAAAAAAAAAAAAACCAACGCACAAACTTCCCAAACACCACCTAAGTGCTCCATATTCTTCTCTCCTTCCAATATAGGACAAAGTCCCCAAACTTATTTCATGTTTTCTAAAGAAAAATAAGAAAAGTTTTGAAAACACCCAAAAATGAAATTATAAATTTTGAAAATTTCCCAACAATATTCAAGTCAAATTGAAGTTAGTAGAACAAAAATTGATTCTCAATATCAAAATCATATCTTCTAGGAATTGTCTAGCCTCTGGAGATTGCTTTTGTTGTATAAGTTGAGTAATTAATATGTGGTATTTATTCTATAGTTCACAATCAATAGTTATATGTTGTTGAACTCATGCATGTTAAGAAATTCATCAAATAATCTTTTAAAGCCTAATTTTGTAAATTTATGATTTTATGTTGCTTGTAGAGTAAAGAACAAGAATTGAATATTTTTATTTTTACTGATTTTTGTAACATATTTGAATTAATGCTAGAAAGTGGTTTAAAGTTCCTTGAATTGAAAGAATTGATGATATTGAAAATTTTGTGGTTATATATACAAGGATGAATTGTGAACTCTTGCATGTGAATTTGAATTGGTGGAAATTATAAATTAAAAGATGATTTGGTTAAAATTTTGCAAATCGTTCTTTGATTTAAATGTCCGACTCATTTCGAAAAATTGAAATTCTTGTATCCTTTATCCTTCACACACCTTTTCTCTTTCCTTTGCAAATCTCTCTCCAAATCCCTCAACCAAACACAGCATTAGCGAATCTAAGTTATGTATAGTGAAATTGATATTGAGAATTAATTGGTTTGAGTTTCACAATGAAAGTTTGAAAACTTGCCTATTTCCTTCTAATTAGTAGCTGATTAAGCGGGAGTTATATAAGTAGTGATTTCCTTCCGATGAAGCAAGGGTTATTTAGATGATTTTGGTGATAGATCACTAATAGATACACACCTAGGAAAAAGAGTTGAGGAAAAAGATTTGAATTTAAAATTACGTTACTTATTACAGTTATGCTACGTAGCTCGAAATTTTCGAGCTCGAATTTCACCCAAATTCAAAACAACGTTGTTTCGTCGTTTTGATTTTTTTTTTTTTCAATAACACAGAACAAGAAAAATCAAAAAAGAAGAAAAAGAAAGAAGAAGAAGAAGAAGGAAGTAGCAGAGAGAGAGAAAGAAAAAAAGCCACCCAACAAGCCATTCATCTTTAGATCTTCATCAACATCATCATCAACAACCATTCATCTTTAAAAAAAAAAAAATCAACCATTCATCTTCAGATCCAGAACATCTTCATCATCAACAACAACATCACCATCATCATCATCAACACATCGATCTGAAGAAAAAAAAAATGGTTGATTTGAAAAAAACACAACGATTGATTGATCTAGAAAAAAAAAAAAGGGGGGGGCTAAAAAAAAAAATCAGAGGCGACGGTGACGGCAACCCTCTCTCTCTCTCCATTCCCTCTTCCCCTCTCTTCCCTTTCTCTCTTTCTCTTTTTCTCTCTCTCCCTCTCCCTCTTCTTCTCTCTTCTCTCTGTGTTTCAGACATAAAGGAGGGAAAAAAAAAAAAAGCTGCCCAAAATGATGTTGTTTTGGACAGTCGGGGGATTCGGGGAAGGAAGATTCGAGCTACGAAGCTTTATTCTACTTATTATCGCATCATAGGATTATATTCGTTATTCTTTTAGGATTAAATTCATTTGACCTCTTTATGGTTTCAAACTAGAGCTTTTTATTTCGTTGTCGTTTAAATATAGGCAGAAAATCTCCATGTAATTTTGGATTAAAGTGCTATTGTTAATTTTTTCAACCAAACTAACGAAAGGTATATTACACACCACTTTTGACAGTGAGTTTTGTTAGTTGAAAAATTAGAATGAAATTAATACAACAAAAGGACAATTTTCATTTTCTCCAAACCTAAAATTAGATTAAAATAAATTAAAATATAATTAAGAATTGATCTAAAATATAAGATAAACAATAATTAAGAATTGATCTAAAATATAATTAAATTAAAATTAGATGAACTTGTCAAAAATCGTAATACATAATTAAGAATTTAGGATTAATTATGATCTAAAATATAATTAAAATTACAATAAATAGTTAAATATTTAGGATTGATTGTGATCTAAAATATAATTAAATTAAAATTAGAATAAAAATTTAAGAATTACAATAAATAATTAAGAATTTATTATTAATTATGATTTAATTGAATTAATACTAGACATTATAAATTGTGTATAGAGACGAGAAAGAAAATAATAAAAAAGTATAAGATTTCAAAGTATTATAATCATTTCACATTTATAGTTAATGGTATTAATGATTACATTTTAATCCAAAACCATATTGGGGGCATATGGCTATTTTTAAAAGAGAGAGAGATAAAGTGCCATCAAACCATACCAGAGGGAGGTAAAATGAATTTTGCTATTCTTTTTATTCACCTTAAGGTTCTGTTTAGTTGGGAGATTTGAAAAAAAAAAAAAAAAAAATTGGAAAGGAAAAGAAAAAAATAAAATAAAATGTAAATAAAATATACTTACATTTCACCTAATTTTACATATATTTTTTCTTTCCCTTTTCAAATCCCTCTCCAATTCTCCCAATCACATACAACCTAAGTAAAAATTAAATTATGTTGGACATTCATGTTCATTCCAATTGTTATAAATCACTCTTAAGTCTATCAATGATGTGGATGAGGAGCATGATGACTTTCTATTATATTCTTGTTGTAAAGAGAGAATGTCCTCTATTTTGAATGTATGCCTTAGAATAACAACTTGATTTATTTCGTTGAATTATATGTATGATGCATTAGACATAGGAATGTATACCATGTAACTATTGTAAAAGATAATGAATAGAATCCAGAACATGTTTTGTATGTGATATATATGTATCTTCGGAGAGCTAGAGCTAGAGCTAGAGTATGATTATTTGATTACTTGTATTACATTGAGGTAGAATTATATGAGTTTATAAAATTGGGTAGTGACAATGACTGGATCCAAAGTAATTTTGTTTATTTATTTGTTTGTTTCAATTTGTGTTTTTCTATGAAAGATATACAAGAGCAAGAGCAAGAGCAACAGCAATTTAGTTTGGTTAAGAAGTCAAATGATGATTGATATACAGCATGCAAATATTCATAGTGGAAGTTGTCTGCAGGTTGGACAATACCACTTTCCTTTGAATCTCGTCTCCGGTGTGAGCCCAACACACGAGTAGTGGAACCATTCACCTCCTTGGCACTGTCAAAAGAAAAAATAAATAAAACATAAATAAACCAGAATTACAAAGATCCTTTCTTCACTTCCCCACAATGACTACCTTAATTACAAAGTCAATCAATTAGTTACCTTCATCTCAAGACTGGTGGTTAATTTGGCAGGGATTCAAATTGCTTGAAATTACTATTTTACCATCATATTATATTTTAAGTGATAAGCAGCAAGTGAATATGTAACTAGAGAAGACCACACAATACAACAAAGAGATGGATTTGGCTTTCATAAATCAGTTACGATTCTTATTTTATGAACCAAAAATATGTCCAGAGATTGGCTTTTTCACCTCACATTGTATTGATTATCTATGTTGTTCCAAATCTCTCTCATGCTTCCAATCAGATACTCTGAAAAAATTCTACAATACTAACTACTGTTCATTACATAACTCCTCACAATCATCTTTGACGAATTTTTTTGAACGATTCTGCCACCAAGACAATCAAACCTAACAGTTGAAATATCTGTATCTAATGAATCGACGAAAACAAAATAGAATGAGAACCAGGAGAGAATTATGCAGAGAGAAAGCTATAAAAAAGAATGAAGAAAACGTGAGTTACATTTTCATTGTCACAGGCAATCATATCTCCAAAAGACACCTGAAAGATGATTAAGGCAGTTGCAGTATGTTAGTGATGTAGTTTACCAAATCAATTGAAGCGGAGAGAGACAGAGAGAGGTAACTTGAAAAATAACTAAAAAAACAAAACACAAGTTGAACAGAAGTCAGAACCTGATGGCACACACAGTAGGTAGGTTCATTTGGATCAATGGGTTGATCAAGATCAACAGGGGCAGCAAAATCCTTCTTAAGGCCGCCTGGAGGAGGCATGAGCTCAAAATCCCTGTCACGCTCTCGGTCCCAGTCCCTCTCCCTGTAATCAACCCTTTTTGGTTGAGGTGTTCCATAATGTGATCTGCGTTTCTCATTTTTAGGGACTAAAGGTAATGGAGGAAGAATTGTTGGCTCATCTGGTGATATTTTTCCCTCTGTAAATATTGGCAAAAGAAAAATTATAAGCAAACCTAGAGAAAAATACTGGAATTATCTCAATCATTAGTATGTCCCAGATGACTCACTTATGTAATATTGCAATTTTTGCATTGCCAAATCACAATAATTACACCCTGGATCAAATTAGCAGTAAAGTATTCATTTGATGATCCAGTATGATACGGTTGAGAATATAAATAATGAAGTTGCCCATCTCTCTAATAGCTTAAGCTTTTAGATGAGTTGGTGGTCAACAATTTAATATGGTATTAGAGCAGGTAATGGCCCTTTTTGGTGGAGCTTTTTTTAAGTTAAAGTTGATAATCATAAAGTAGAAGCTAAAACACCCCTACCTTACCTTTCAAATAATCAACTTTTTCAGCTTATTTAAGATATTTCTGCCTAATAAGCTATAAACAAAAGTTGCACCAGACAGTTTGGTATAGACTCCCAAATCAAAATACACTATAATCACCCCCAAAAGCTATAACAAATATCATGTCTTTAAACCTCACCGCCCACCGATAATTAAAATACTTACACATGTTTGGTCCACTTATGGAGGACAGCCCGCCACACATGGCCTGTTGAGAATATAAATATAAATATAAATAATAAAATTGCCCCTCTATCTAATAGCTTAAGCTTTTAGATGAGTTGGTGGTCAACAATTCAATATCAAACACTAAAAATACCAGTTGTTACTGATATCTAATGGTGTTTAAATAGGGAAAATTAAACTTTTAAGTAAGGTGTATTGGCATTTTAGGAAACTTCTAGCGGTCATATAAGATGCTGGTTTTTAAGACCACAAGACTTTTTGCTTAAACCCATTAACTTATTTATAGCCAATTCTGAACTGCTAAAAAAACATTATAAAGAGTAATTGAACTGGATACTCTAGGAAGCATTTGCTAAACCTTGCTTTAGATCTTCTGCAAAGTTGGTCAGGTCCTCATCAAGCCGCTTTATATGGCTATCTATCTGAAACAAAATTAGCAAATAAAATAAAATGAAAAAGAGAGCTCCAACTCTAAGAAAGTAACAACAATACAGTGACTGGACAATATATGAAAATAATGCACCACAGATAAATTTAATACTTGGGACATAATCAAATTTTGTGTCCCCCAATGGTTTATGGTTAAACAATGTTGTGTTGTGACAAGAAAAAGCTCCTAACATAATCTAGATACAATGAGAAAATAAACATTCTAACAAACATGACACTGCAAACCATTGTCTTCATTGTTTAAGTGAAAGAATTGTGGAAACAAGCAACTCATAAGATCAACATTATATAAGAGAGCATTGACAGGAGAATTCACTATAACTACTCTGGTGAAATTTTAAAGGGTTACCAAAAACGGAGTGCACATGAAAACAGAAGTAAAACCAATTGGTAGTTCAGGGGTAACCTCATAGTATTTCAGCGCATCTCCAGTGGCTAGCTGTATTAACGTGTGTAGCCCTTATAAAGCTAATACAATAGAAAATAGTCTATCACAAGGAAATAAATCAAAGACAAAACAAGCCCAACAGAATATGAAGAGAGATAGAAATAGATGGAGAGAGGGAGAAAGAATGAGAGAGCACTGACCTTTGAAAAAATAAAAAATAAATTAAAAAATTGGAATAAAAAACAACTAGATATTTATTTGTCGTATCCCTCCCGTATCTGAAACTAAAATAAAAAACAAATTGGATTCCTATTTATCATATCCAATACATATCCAGACATATTGAACATGTATTTGTATCCGATACATATCCAACACTCGTACAGGACCTTTTTTGGAGTATCCGTTCTCTATAGACCTCAAATAAACACCTTTTAGTGTAGTAGTCAAATGTAAATAAAAGTTATGTGGGTTTTGACAACATAATTAAACAATTAGACAACAATCGTGGCAGTATGACAGTGAAATTGTCCTAGCAAACTACCAACACTAATCAGATGCCAATTTAATTGCAATGCCAAGTATCACATACATTGAAGTTATGTATTAGCGTTAAAGAGACATTTGAGAACTTTCTCAAATACACAAGCACACATTAGTTGTAAGAAGTGGGGGCTGGTGGTGGAGCGCCTATGCGAGAGTATATATTTTATATATAAATATATTGTAAGAAATATGTTTGTTGTTTAGGCTGAAATATGTTTGTTGTTTAGTAATGTAAGATGAGTAAGGATTACTTTCCTACAAGTAGTGAGCCCTGATTAAATATACTGGCAGCAGCAACAACAATAGACTTGTAGGACTAGATTTGGTGGGAGTTTGTCGCTACAAAAGTATTTAAAAAATAAGATTTTAAGAGTTTGTAAAAAGGTAGGGTTTTGGAAATGAAAACAAAAGTGTTTAGGGGCTACTGAGTGGCCGTTCTAAGCACTGTGAATAGTGATGTGAACAATAACCTTGCTGGAGAGAGAGAGTGTGACAACCCCGACCTCTGTATTGTTTTTACGTATTATTTTATTGGGTATAATATGCATGATTACGTGCTTATTTGATACTTATCTGTTTGTTTGTGATATATCTGTTTGAATGTCGCCTTAGAATTCAAAATTGAAAGCCAAACAGATTCAAAAACCGAAATTGATTAATTCAATAGGTTAGTTGGAATATTTAGAACTATATGGTAAGTTTAATTAAAATTTGATTCGGAACAAAATAATTAGAATAAATTAATTATAATTTATTGGACTTAAGCCTAATTGATTAGTCTTAATCACATTTAATTAGTTAAGCCTAATCCACCTATATATATATATATATATGTTAATTACACTTAAGACTTCATTTTCAACAACTCTTGAGCTGAAAATTGAGAGAGGAGAAGAGAGACAACACTTGTAGAGAGAGAAGGGGAATTCAAGGGAGTTTGAAGAAATTAAGCTTAATTGAGGCCAAATTTAAGCTCTAGGTATGATTCTTACCCATAATTCATGAAGATAATCCATGTAGGAAGATGAATTCACCAAGTTGTAGGACCATTACATGAATTTGAAAGAAAAGAGTTAGAATCATCATGAGTGTAGTGAGTTTGAGTGAATTGTGTACATACATGCATAATTCTCCATCTTTGAACTTGGTTCTCTACAAATTCATACATACATGGGACTTACACATGTTTTTTCTTGAGATTCTTCATGATTTTACACTCAACATCTCATATAAACATGGTTTGTAAAGAAAAGAGTTGAGTTTACCACATGCATAGCAAGAACATAGGCCTTGTTTGGTTTGTATTTGAGAAACAGGTTTTGAGATAAAAAGTACGAAAATTTGTTTGGTTTAGTTTTTTTTCAAAAGATGTTTTGAAAAATTATTTTGAGAGAGTTTTGGAAAAAGTGATTGATTTGATGTGTATGAGAGAGAGATTTGTTTGGAAAATTTGTAAACCGAACAAGTTTTGGAAAATTTTTTTGGAAAAATTTGTTTGGTTTGATTACTTTTGAAAACTTATTTGTAGAGAATTTTTCCCAAAATTTTTTGAGAAACACAAACCAATCAAGGCCATAGTGTTTTGAACTTTGTTTTGAAGAATTAAAAAAGAATTTGGGATCATGGTTTCATAATTTTCAACAATTCATATTTTATGAAGAGTTTTTAAGCTTTTGAGACTAAACATGCAAGCTTTAAACTTGAAAGGAATGTTTTTTAACTTCAAACTCAATTCTGGAAAACTCAGAATTCGCCCAGTTCGCTCGAGCGAAGACTTCATGGCTCGAGCGACCATTGCAGGCATCCAGTATTTTTGCAAGCCTTTGGCAGTTGCCTCGAGTGACCAAGTGTGCGCTCCAGCGAACTCACCTTTGTTCAGCACTTGGCTCAAGTGACCATCGAGCGCACATTTTGAGCAACCAGTACTTTTGCAGTCAAGTCACACCGCTCTGTTTTCAACAAATTTTGACTAACACTGTGCATATTTGCATCATCATGTCCTTTTAGGCATTCTTAAACATCATTAGTCATGGAATAAGTTAGAAACACATGCAAGAAGATTGGATTAAGATACTTTACTTGTTACAAACGTGTGTTTAATGTGTATTTATGTTATGTGATTTGTGTAGGTGGCCAACCGAGGTCTACCATCAGTACCAGCCCACTGTGAGTAGTATCTTTGTAAAGATATGTTATTAAAGTGTATTTTTGGTTTACCACAAGGTTATTATTTTGAAATGATATTTTGATATGAATGAATGATTATCTCTTTTGAAATGTAATGTCGTATCCTTAGTGTAGCCCTCACCTGGGGTAACAATACCATGACCCTTTGCTATAAGACCCTCGCCCGAGGAAATCAATACCATGGCCCTTCGCTATAAGACCCTCACCCAGGAAAAATGATACCATGGCCCTTTGTTATATGTGCATAGAGATCTCTGATGTTGACCCAAGTGGTCTATTTGCTTGACCTATATGGTCCCTTCGTTAGACTCATGCGGTCCCTTTGTTATGCCTTCGAGCCCTTTGTTGCACTATTGGATGTACCACATATGAATATGATTTGTGTACTTTGATACGACAAGTACTCACTTATGATTTGTTTCGAACTCATGTGAAATGATTTTGTACTATGATAGATATCATTCATTTAACCTCTTTATACTGGTATTACTCACTGAGTTTTAGCTCACCCCCTTCCCCTATATATATGTAGGTGAGCAAATGGAGCGTCAAGCTTAGAGCAACCTCGGGAGTCCACCCTTTTGTCAAGCTGCTTCGGAGTGCCTCCCTGATGGGGCGATCTTGGTCTCATGTGAAGCCAAGTTGTGTCAACCTTGTGAACCAAGTTCTTTTATTTATTTTGCTTTTGTTTTTGGAACTTGTTATGTACGGATATTTTGTCTAAATGTTAAGATGTTTGATGTAAGTTGTAACTATGAGTTCATGTCTAGTATTAATTATTCATGTAATTGTACATATAGCACTACTCGATGGACATGGTTGTATTTTAATATTGCTTCTGCAATGCCCTGTTATTATTTCTAATTATTAATTATCAGTTTTGTCTTTGAGACCGAAGGCAATCTGGGATTACTGGCCGGTCACGGCATAAACCTCTAGGGGCGGATTCGGGTCGTGAGAGAGAGAGAGAGAGAGAGAGAGAGAAAGAGAGAGAGGTGCTTCACCCTCACATAGGATAGGTCAATCACATAAAAACAATCTCAGATTTTCATAATATTAACTCTTCTCCTTAATCATTGAGATTACACATATATTTATAAGCTAAAGACTCTTAATTCTATCAAGACTATAACTCAAATTTAGAAACTAAAAATATTTAGCAACTATTAATATTCTAGACCAATTATGACTTTCAATTCTACTTCAATCATAAAAGGAAACTGTAATGGCTTCCAATTCTACTTCAACATCAAAATAGAAAACTTAGACTTTTGACCACTAAGGTGGTGTTTAGGAACTTGGTTCCCAAATTTTTTTCTCATTTTTTCCACTAAAAGACAAAAGTTTTGCAAAACCAAAAAAAACACATCCAAACAAAATATCACATCCAACCCCATAATCATTTCACTTTTTCTCTCATAAACATCACATCCAACCACAAAAAAATCCAACTATCTTCCCAAACACTAAAATTTTTTTATCCAATAATATCCTACAACTAAAAAAACCTACATAAAAACCCACTTCCCAAAGACCCACTAAGATTATTTTAGACATAATGAAACCTATATATAATGATCCATTTAATAACTTGACCCAAAATAATAAAATCCATGGGTGACCCCTACAACCCATGTCCAACAATTATTGGAATTACCATTATACCTTTGGTTACTAAAACCTACTATAATGATATGAAGACTCGAAATTATTCCAAATCTTTAATTCTTGATACCCAAAATGTGCTTCATGTGAAATTCCAGATTTGTTCTTTTTCTTCTTTCCATGATCTTCATCATTTAGGTTGTAATATATATGTTAAATGTATACATTATACCACCACTTCAAGTGTTAAAATAAGCATAGTAAATTCTCATATCACAAGTAACAATTCATTACCAATAACATACATTTTATTCGGGTTTAGCTTGTTAGGGTTATTTACTTTTTGTATTCTCATTGTCCTTTTGTAAGAGGATGCCTCATCCTCTCTTCCTTTTTTGATTTATCAATAAAGCTTTTGTTGTTGATCAAAAAAATAACATACATTTTATGTTTAAGTTCTCAAAAAAAAAAAAAAAATTGAAAAATCTCCATCTTTTAATTCATGGGAGGAAAACCAAGTTGAGGATAAATATTTCTTCTCTACATATTATATTTTGCCTTGGTAGCTTTCTATTATATTTATTTGGGATTCATATGTTTGAATGGTCCCATCCTAGATCTAGTTAGAACGACATTCCAGTTGAGAGAGAATTGAAGTTCTATCTTGATGAGAGCACAGTCCAAACAAGACACTCCCCAGTAGGCCATTGTTGTAGCAACTGAGAAGGCGAGTTATTGATGTATGAAGAACACATAAAGAAATGATATCACCTGCAAAAACATATTTGTCCGTTGCATTTTATCAGTTTGATATGACTTGCCACGATTGACAAATATTGAATTGCCACATGAAAGAATTATTCGCTGTGCATTGAGTGGATACTAATCTTGTGCTCTGGATCATTATTTATCATGGTGGCAATGGCCTAATCAATGAGTCACTCTTTTCCTATTTCCGACTAAACCTGAGGTCTCTAGTTATATTGAAGTCTACAACATCTGCTGTAAAAGTTGCTAGCTTAGCATTACTACAATATTCAATGATGTACTGCCCACGCTGAGAAGTAAACAGAATGAATGCTGTCATGCATGGCACAAATACATCAAGGATGCAAAGCTCGAAATTGATGCTGACCTCATGATTACATAACATAACATAAAATATAAATAAATAAATCTTGCAGCATTCTTATTTATTGCCAACATGCCCTAATCTAGCTAATTTTATTTTTTTTTAATAACAGCATGCCCCCTTTAAGATATATATATATATAAAAGAATCAAATCCTTTTATAGCATAAGACAGGCTTTTAAAGTGGAGACAATGTTTGCATTGCGCCACAAAATAAAAGGCCAAAGGATGGATATTTGAACAAATTTGGAGCATGAGTTGTGCACTCAGAAACCATATACTCTTTTTTTAATGGCATAAAATCCTTCAGTTTTGTTAAAAGACTCGGGGATCTAGCTTGAAGGACTAATTCTAATTTCCAATTAATAAATAAGTATGAAGGTGATAATTTCAAAATGCTTATGGCCATAAGAGACCACTGACAGCTGTTGCCATATGAGGGACCTTCTTAATAAACTGGAGAGTTTGCATACACCTCATCATTACATTGCAACTTAGAGAATTTCCATGGTGCTATCGTGATGCTAGTGAACTTCACTAAAACTATGGTAGATTACAACATTGAAAATGTAATCAGCAACTGAATTGCCCACATATTAATTTATTAGAAACTAAGTACAATATCATTTAACAAGGAAGCAATTTAGAAAAAAATATATATAATTGACTAAGAATGAACGCACTCTAGTCTAGTCTCTACACATGAACACATACCAAAAATTGTAGCAAAATCTTGATTTGGTTACTAAACACACATCATAGAATTAAAGAAAAGAATGATTAGAAGCCTAGAACCTACTACATGGAATGGAACTGGCATAAAATGAAGCATAATAGGCTGAGAAAATTCTATAAAAGAAGTGAATGAAATTTAGCTTACAAGGTCATAAGCTTGCCGTGCCAATAAAACCTTCTCAGTGCATAGACTCAAGGCATTGTCCTGGTTTGCCTCAATATCCTTTTTCATCTTCTCGAATGCAGGCTCCTCTTCGTCTTCTTCTTCTTCTTCTCCTTCTTCACCGTTGACGTGGTGTTCTTCATCTTCTTCTTCTTCCTCTTCTTCTTCTTCTTCTTCTTCATCATCATCATCATCTTCGTCTTCTTCTTCTTCTTCGTTATTACCTTTCTTTGAGCCTTGAGAAGCCAACCCCAAGCAGTACTTGGTCTGCTGCCTTGTTTGATTTATCATAGCTTTCTCCCAAAAATTTGAATCACATTATTATTATTATTATTAGAATAAAAAAATCTAACAAAAGGATAGCATGCCTAGTCTCTCTCTCTCTCTTTATCTCACACACACACATACATATGCAAACAAACATTTATTATTCTAACATTTGTGTTAGATTGAGAATCGGGATGAGCATGGTTCAAATTGGTTCGATTTAATCCATTACCTACGGTTACACCAAATTTAGAACCGAACCAAACCAAACCAATCCATAAAAATCTTGGAATTAATCCAAACAACTAAACCACGGTTCAATTCAGTTCGGAATCGCAAATTTTAAAAATATTATCATTATTCATAATGTGATTAGAAAATATTACTCAAGAAATGTTTATATGGTTGTTTAGAACTGTTCTATCATGCTGTGTTTGGTTAGAAAATTTGGGAATGGATTTAGAAAAGAAAAAAAGAAAAGGTGCGTGAAACTAGGTGAAATGAAAGTATATTTTATTCCCATTTCACACTTTTTTTTTTTTTTTTTTTTTTTTTTTCATTTCCCTTTCCAAATCCTTTCCCAAATCCCTAAACCAAAAACAGGCGTCATTATATTTTTTATATTTGATACTAATAAAATATTTTATTATAACATAATCTAAACTGTTTAGTTCGGTTACAATTTGGTAGCTACAAAGTCACGGATGACGGACCGAAGCGTAAGGTTTCGTGTATTTCAAAAAGCAAAAAACGATAGGGTTTTTCAATTTTTATTGTCAGCCCTAATTGAGTGTGAAAGGAAGGAAGGAAGGTAGGAAGGAAGGAAGTACGTACCTTGGGAACGTTCATCGAGTTCTCTAATGGTATTGAGAAGCCTCTGGAGCTCTGCTGGCAATGTGCTTGCATCTATTCGAATTTTTAAATATATAAAATCAGCAGCAAATAGAACTCAAAAAGAGAATATGATAAATTGAGAGAGAAGAGGCAGAGGAAATAACATACATTCCAAATAGTCATCCACGAACACTCCAGTTCGAGCGATGGCCATGGCGTACCAACCAGCTGCGTTGCCCTTCTTCTCCTTTTTTTTTTTTTTTTGGTTAGGGTTTTACAATTTTGAGAGGGAAAGACGAGCTCGATTTCCGATTTCCGATTTCCTTTGGACAAAAGTGGAAAATTAAAAACCACGTATGTCTTTCTGGAATGGGAAATTATTTGCACTTTCATAACTGTTTATTAAATTCTATTTGCACTTTTAAGTTGATTAAATATTAAAAATTACGTATTTAGAAAAATGTTTATTAATTTTTTAAAGAAGTAAAAATTACGTATTTAGAAAAATGTTTATTAATTTTTTAAAGAAGTATTCAAACAAATTTTATACGTTTGGAATTAAATATTCAGATAAATATATTTTGTTTAACATTGAGTATTCATATGAAACAATTAGAACCAATTTTTTTATGTTTGACAAAATTTTGAGAAAACTAGCGGTGGATGTAGAGGGGGAAAAAAATTTCGACTGATGTAGAGTGGGAGGAGACCACTTGGCACTCAAAAGAGAAAGGACAACTATACAGTCTAAGACGGAGGCATTTCCCTAAATAAGCCAAAATACTAAATCAATTCCCAAACTAAACCTAATTTTGAAAGAATTCCCAAAATAGGCTAAATCGTGGTTGTGAATCACGATTTCAACACTTTTGTGCCTGTCTCGCGTGAGTTGGGTAATCTTAAAATCGTGGTTACAAAACGCGAATTTAATTAAGAAATCGCGGTTACAAAACGCGAATTTAGTTAATTTTTTTTTTCTTCTAAACTCGCTATTTTGAACCACGATTTAAAAAAAAAAAAAATTTCTTTTGAACTTGTGGTTTTGAACCACGAGTTTAACAACACACAACCAATACCAAAGTCACACTATCTCTCTCTCTCTCTCTCACACATCACTCACACACAGTTCTCACACTCAATAATACACACACACACACACATATATATATATATATATATTTTTAATATATAGTTATAATTTAATATATATATAAATTTTATTTCATAAAATTGAAATCAATATTAAATATGCATAATAATAATTTATAATAATAAATAATAATTAACTATATAAAATAATTATTTTTTTATTTTAATTCTTAATTTTTTTTATTTTACTGTTTAGAGATAAAATTTATTTTTATTTTATTTTAGGGCTTAGGGTTTAATTCTTAAAATTTATTTATTTTTATTTTAGGATTTAGGATTTATAAAAAAAATAAATTTTAAGAATTAAATTATAAATTCTAAACTCTAAAATAAAAATAAATAATTTTTAAGAATTAAACTCTAAATCCTAAAATAAAAAAATAAATAAATTTTATCCCTAAACACTAAGGTAGCGTTTGGTAACATTTACGTTTTTGGTTTATGTTTACAAAAATTTTATAAACTGGTTTCTGTTTATTTTTAGAAAAACATAAATTACAAACGTGTTTTTTTTTCATTTTTTTTTCAAATGTTTTTTTTTCAAATAATTTTTTCTATTAAATTTTTTCCAATTAATTTTTTCTCAAAATTTTTTACAAATCACGTTTTTTCCAATTAATTTTTTTTCAATTATAATATGTGTGATCCCATTGTCATAAATAATAAATATAAATATAAATATAAATATTTTAGGCTTGAACAAACATATTTTTTAGTTTACGTTTTAAAATAAAAAAAAAACACGTTTGTAATTTATGTTTTTTTTTTATTTTAAATTTATGTTTTAAATTTTTTTAAACATTTTGTTCAAACCAAACACGTTTGTAATTTATGTTTTTCTAAAAATAAACAGAAACCCGTTTATAAAATTTTTGTAAACATAAACCAAAAACGTAAATGTTACCAAATGCTACCTTAGTGTTTAGGGATAAAATTTATTTATTTTTTTATTTTAGGATTTAGGGTTTAATTCTTAAAATTTATTTATTTTTATTTTAGAGTTTAGAATTTAGGGTTTAAAATTTATAATTTAATTCTTAAAATTTATTTTTTTATAAATCCTAAATCCTAAAATAAAAATAAATAAATTTTAAGAATTAAACCCTAAACCCTAAAATAAAATAAAAATAAATTTTATCTCTAAACAGTAAAATAAAAAAAATTAAGAATTAAAATAAAAAAATAATTATTTTATATAGTTAATTATTATTTACTATTGTAAATTATTATTTTGCATATTTAATATTGATTTCAATTTTATGAAATAAAATTTATATATATATTAAATTATAAATATATATTAAAAAAATATATATATATGTGTGTGTATATTTTGAGTGTGAGTGATGTGTGTGAGTGATGAGAGAGAGAGAGAGAGAGAGAGAGAGAGAGAGAGAGATAGTGTGACTTTGGTGTTAGCAGTGTGCTGTTAAACTCGTGGTTCAAAACCACGAGTTCAAAAGAAATTTTTTTTTTTTTTTAAATCATGGTTCAAAATAGCGAGTTCAGAAGAAAAAAAAAAAACTAAATTCGCGTTTTGTAACCGCGATTTCTTAATTAAATTCGCGTTTTGTAACCACGATTTTAAGATTACCCAACTCATGAGCACAAGAGTGTTGAAATCGTGGTTCAATACCGCGATTTAGCCTATTTTGGGAATTCTTCCAAAACTAGGCTTAGTTTATGAATTGATTTAGTATTTTGGCTTATTTAGGGAAATGCCCCGTCTAAGACGCCTTGAGTTGAATGCCACGGCCTTTCAGGAATAGATAAAGAAAGATTTAAAAGGAGACCTTTATTGCTTGGAATCCTCCTTTTGTCTCAGATGAACCCTCTTTATTGCTTAAAATTCTCTTTTGATTTTATTTATTTGTTTAACAGTAATGAGATGTACAAAGTAGATTTTATATAAGATTTTAGGAGTTTTAGGTTTAGGATAGGTATTATTTGGGATGTCCAAACAAATAAATAAAATTTCAAATTTATTATTGGGGTGCTTAAAGTAATGGGGGTGTCCAACCTAATTATTTGGATGCATTTAGAGCCTCCCTTCAGATCATTTACTCTCTTTTCTTTTATTTTTTTTTTTAATTTAATTCCATTGTATCCCTCAACTAAATTACTTTTTTAGACATATTCAAAAGGGTATGACTCCCCTTGTAATGCCCTGATATTTTATACCATATTATTTATTACCAATTTAATATTATTATCCAATCCCATGGCATTAATGTAAACGGGAAATAAAAGGAAACAACATTATCAATTAAAATCGGTCACATTTACATAAATTTCTCTTGGAGTCTTTATAATGATACACAACACAATGAAATATAAAATATACATCAAACTTGCCATAAGGACTTACACCTTTCAAGGCTAAGGATCTTGATTACTATAGTGACCCCGGTATCTTCCTATTTGGTTGTTGCATCCGGACTTAGGTTCCGTAGATCCTATTGTTATATTTATGTTGTTGTCATCCTTTATTTACTTGTCTTTGAGCTATAGGATGTGTTCGGCAGGCTTGTTACAGGTTGGTTGGGTTTGGGAGCAAATGGTTGCTGCCCAGAATTTTGGTCCTTCGCTCGAGCAAGAAGTTTGTCGCTCGAGCGAGCTTTTCGTTTTGGTACTTCGCTCGAGCGAGGGTTTGGTCGCTTGAGTGAGAGTGGAGTCTTGTGTCTAGTGGATCGAGCCAGAGTGGATTCGCTCGAGCGAGCGATTGCACCTAGTTCTGAACTTGAGAGTTGCAGTTCTTGGCTCGAGCGAGCGTTCCGTCGCTCGAGCGTGCTTCTAGGTTGCAGACCTGAAGCTTCGAGTTTTTGGCTCGAGCGAGACTTTCTTGTGTCTGGTCGCTCGAGCGACCAATCCTTCGCTCGAGCGAGCCTGTTTTATATAAATACGCAGCAGCAGTTTTAAATACACTTTTTCATCCTCTTTTTGATTTAAAAACCCTAGGTTCGTGTTCTCTCTCCCTCTACTTACCTTCTCTCTTAGGTTTCATCTAGTTTTAGGGTGTTTCTACCCTAGGTTCTTTGTTAAAAAGATAGAGGGACACGAGGGCTTTACTTTAATCTGAGAGTTTGGCGGTTTAGAGCACTTTGGACTTTCGTCATCTTCTCCATTTGAGTTCTTCACTTCGAGGTAGGGATTTCCTACTCCACATTATAGGTTTTGTCCTAAGTTTTGGTATTTTTGATATGTTGGTGTCGTTTGGTAATTTTGGGAAAACTAGGGTTTGTACCATAATTTGAGAAATAAGGAATTGTTTATTTATTAAATTCCATGTGATTGTGAATCATGAAAAATGACATAGGTAGTGTCAAGTTGATAAAATTGAACCTTAGGGTTAATTTTGAGAAAAGGGGGAAAAGCCCTAATTGTTATAATAAATTAATTTGTATAATTAATTTTGAAAAAAATGTGGAATTAAGTTTAAATTCATGGAATTGAGGAATTTATTGATTGAATGGCGTAGTTGGATAGTTTGATCACTCACCTATGAAAAAGTTGAGATTATATCTGTTGTACATTTATTTTGTTTAGAAATAAGCTGTTTTGGGCTATCGGTGGAGGATAGTCGTGATTGTTGTAGACATTGCATAATGATTAGGGAAAACTGAAACTAATCACATTGAATAAGTCATTGAATATGACGGTTAAATTAATACAACAAATACGTGTATTGATTGAATATTGTGTATGACAAGTGTTTAATACATTGTATATGCATAGTGTTTGGGAGGAGATAGGGGATGTACTCCACGGTTTGGGAAGAGATAGGGGATGGACTCCTAAACCGGATATTGTTTAGGAGGAGAAAGGGGATGGACTCCATTAGTACAACAAATATGTGTACTTATTGATTTATGGAAGTGTTTCAGTATGAGCCTTAGTCTCATTTGAATTGTTGGTATTGGAAGTAATGTTGATGTGAGATGTAGTCTCCTTTTGTAGTTTGGCCAGGTTCTGAGCCATGTCTGTATAAGTGAAAAGTTGAATAGTAACGGAAAGTGAAACATGTCATGGACATTATTGTCATGAAACTGAATTGTGTTATAATTGATTTTAAGTGGTAACCATCTATTGAATGCTATTGCTTTAGTCAATTTCTATATTTGGTTTAGTATATTTCTGCTGGGCTGTGGCTCACCCTATACGGGAACATCATTTTCAGGTTCAGGTGATATGCTACTTCCAAGGACTTAGGTTGGAAGGATTTGGAGTTGAAGACTCTGTTTAGATTAGTTGTTATTTTGTTTTAGTTTGATATTACTTGTAAACTCAAGCCAAGGGCTTAATGTGTAATTGAGTTAGTACTCAGACTTTTGTGTCCAAGTGTTGGCTTGGAAAGATGTAAGCCCGTAGGGCATCTACTTTCGTTATTACATGTAATGTCTTTTAATAAGATTACTATGATGAATGGAATAAGGTTTTGCCTTTCTTAATCAATGCATGTTAATATTGTATATATTATGGGTTTATTTTGAGGGCGTTACAATTACAACAAATAAAATCCTATCTTGACAAATAAGCCCGATAGTTGTAGACAAACAATATCAAAAGAAGCTTCAACACTCCATGTAGAATTCCATTCACCTTTACCAAAATATCGATGACATCCTCGTACTTTTCGGCCTCCGAGTACGGAAGGGCAATTGGGCACCTTTACCAAAATTCCAATAACATACACAATGCATTTCCAAAACCACACACACACTCTTAAATAACTCAACACTTAATCCCAAAACCATGTGAATGCAATGCAATGCATGAGTTTCCAAATGTTCTAATTTAACCACAATTTTATTTAATTGCACAAAAATATAACAAGTAAAAACTAATCAAATATTCACATTTTCATAACCCCAAGTCCTTTTCATTACCAACCATAATACCATGCAAAATATTAACATTATATCCTTCCCATATTTCCCAAGTTACCATACAATTCAACTTCCATAAATCTTCCATAATATCATCATAAATAAAAAATTCATCTCACTCACATATAATCAAGGAAAATCAATTGAAATTTCAACATAAAGTACCAATTAGTTTAAACCCTCTTTTAAATCTAAAATTCCAAATCTAGGGTTTCAAGAAAATTTCAAAAATCTAGGGTTTTTTCTTCATTTCTTCCTCAAATCCTCAGATCATCAAATATTGTTCATCAATATGTCTAAACATTCAAACATTTCAAAAATTTGAGTGAAAATCCCATCTTTGTACATTAACATCTTTTAATCAAAGTTTTCTAACTCATATCAACCCATAACCCCAAAATGTTACAAAATCACACTAAATTGTAAATATATAAGGTTAAGAGAATCCCTTACCTCAAGAATGAGAGCTAACAAGGAAGACCCAAGCAAAAATTTTGGCAAAATCGCAATCCAACCGGTCAACATGGTGACCTTCACTTCTCCTTCACTAATCTTGCATGATCTGTGGTGGATCCTTGGTAAAATTGGGTGAAATCAAAAGTTTTAGGGCTAGGGTTTTCAGACATGAAGAGGTGAGGGAGAGAAAAGTGAGAGAAAATGATCAAAAAGTAGGTTTTATACTTGCTATACCCAAATAGACCGCAGTCTTTCCACCGCTCGAGTGGTGATCCTTAACTCCCAACATTTCAAGCTTGCAAAAAAACAAAATGAAATACTAGTTACCCCCTCTTCACTGCTTGAGCGATCTTTGCACTACTCGAGTGGTCACTCTAGAAACAACTAGTCACGCACACTCAACTCTTAAGGCACTTTTTGCACATCAACCTTATTTTTACATATAACCATTTAAGTAAATATTATCATTTAGCCACTTACATTTATATTTCATTTACTTAAGTTTACAATATAAATAAGGAAATACTCTCCATTTGAATTCAAAGAAAAAAATACAAAAAAAAAAAAAAAATCAAAATCTAATTAAATCAAAAAGTGATTCTCCCTGTTTTAGTACAAAAATAATTTTTCGACTGAAATTTTTAAGTTTGATGTTGAAGTAAAGTGGTTAATACCTCGTAGAAAAATCCTATAAAATCAAATTAGACTATTTACTATATTAGGAATAATTACCGCCAGTAATTATTTTCAAAATCATAAGTTTTGAAAAATCTAACTTTTACACGTAAATTTTTTTTAGGTTAAGTCCAGCCTTCTACATAAAACCTTTTTAACACTTCCATCTTTATACGAAAAAGAATAAGGACCGGATCTCAACCTAAGCCGTTACAATCTCTCCCACTTAGAAAATTTCGTCTCCGAAATGTGGGCAACTTAAGATTCAAGGGTCTGACAACACTAGAAGAAGCCAACGTTAGCACTAATGCTCGTTGACCAGTCATAACTAGTTTATGGTCGCCAACGGGTTTCAAGGGGAAGTTTCCCTACACTAGGATTTCAAAGGCTATTTTAGTTGAAATGGATAGTTCCCATTATGCATAGGTTCCTGAGCAACAACTCTAATAACATAAGGCTATGAATGACACTACAACCCATAAAACTCAATGGTGTCCACAAAGCTAAAATCCCACAAGGATAGTTTCCACATGCCTAAAGGGATATTACTCACACCTCAATCGCACGCCAACACTCAACAATAACTGAATATTCAGTAACCAAAATCCCCAAGGATGGTACCACCTTGTAACGCCCCCAAATTTATTAAACTAAAACATCACTCCTAATCTGATTAATCTGACATCTTTTCAAACCAATAATAACAATAAACTCAAAAGTCTTCTTTTCCATTGATCTACATATCAAATATTACAATTTTCATGTTCTTGTCCTTGTAATAACAACATTTACATAATCCAAGAAACTAGAAAATAAAAATAATAATGCCTTAATGGCGCACAAATAGCAAGGCATAGCCTTGGTATAACAAAATGGACACATCGTCCCAATACACATTAGCCCTGAAGCTTCAACAATTAACAATCAACGAGCCTACTTGCTCCGTTCAAAAATCTTCACCGCCATATCACTTAGACGGAATCACACCAACAGTTCTAGAAATGTTAGATAGGAATAAGCTAGATGCCTAGTAGAAATACTTTTAACAAAGTATCTAATTATTTGAAAATCCATGTGGCATTATCACAACCAAAACATTTTCCTTTTTAAACACATGATAAATGTTTAAGCATCAAAAATCAATTATTATCATTTCCATGAGAAATCACATTTCAAAACTGGGGGTAAATTAGCCATGAATTCCCTAAAGAGAGCCTCAGTACATACATACATACATACATATAGTTTTATATCCAAAATATCCCCATATTTACTAACTATTATATGGCAAGACGTAGGCACCTAAAATTATCCGTTTTTTCACTTTTGCCGACTACAATACGGCAGAACCAGTGGACACCCAAAAATATTTTTCCACATTCATCCAGCGATAGGCCTAGACAAAGCAATTGGGCACATTTAACTCTCTGCGCGAGTACCAACAATACACAACTCTTTTCAAAACTGACTTTCTATCCGGACTCACATGCTATTTACCACCCCCTTAAAACAACCTTTCCAATGTTTCCACAAATTCCAAACATTTATACATCCATGAGAACAAAGGTGAATTTCCCCATTCAAATAATTGAACAATTATGGAGACATAATCTTCATATTTCAAAGGAAATTCTCAAAGCTTTCAATTTCAAGAGTTTCATATCAAAATATATATCAATCTCACAATTAAATCATAAATTTGAAAAATTGAAAGTTAATTCTAAGGAAAATCTCAAAGGCTTTGAAATTCATAAATCTCAAGCAATATATATTCCAAATATCATAATCCATTTATCAATTTAAAGACTTGAAATCAATTGCATCTTTCCTCCAAATTTGACAACCAGGGTTTTCAAAAATTTGGGGCTTTTGCCCATAAACCATGTAAAATGCTATCATCAAACAAAAATCTCCATAATCCATAGCCATTAATAAAAATCTCATGAAAAAGTAGAGGAAATCTCATTTTTGAAACAAAACGCAATTTTGTAAAGTCAATTTTTTAATTATAGCATCAATGTCACAATAATACAAAATAATCATCCTCAAAATAAAGAGATACAAAGCTAAAAGTAATCTTACCTCAAGAAAAGAGCAAGAGAGCAAGACTTCTAGGAGAATCCTTCACAAAACCAAGATCCAATCAGTTAAAAATGCTCATCTTCACTAGTTCTTCATCTTTAATGCAAGATTGATGGTGGATACTAGGTGAAAAATGGATGAAATTAAGATTTTTAGGGCTAGGGTTTCGGGTATGGAGGAGAGGAGGAGAAGAGCGGAAGAAAAAATAAAGTTTTTGGGCTAAAATGTCACTTTGAAGTAACTGATATCAACAAGTTTGCTCGAGCAAAGAAAGCTAGGCTCGAGCGTAGAAAAAGAGCTCCCAGAATCTTTGAAATTTGCATTGCACCGCTCGAAATTTCGGCGCAACTTCTTGCGCTCAAGCGAACTTGCTTCCAGCATAGATACTCAAGATTCAAATGGGTAACGCCCTCTTTTGGACTCTGTTTTAGGTCGTTCTTGTGTCCAAATCAAAGCTCCGGAAATAAGCTTTCCAATGGTTCTAGCCTGACATCCAAATTCAAAGTGTGAAAAAAGAAAAGAGCAAAAGAGTGATGACTACTCATAGGAAAATTATCCGAATCAAAGTTTTTAGTTCAATCCTACTTCCCGCTCAAGATACCACCTCAATCAATATTCCCAAATGAATCTAAGAGGCTCCAAGTATAATAATAAAAGTGTTCAGAGCAATCCCATTAATCCAAAAAGTATGAAGTGTCACACATCTACTCGCTACAAGAAGCTCTCAATCAACAAACAAGAGAATAAAGTTTACCAAGAAAACTTGTGACCTAAAAACGATTGTCTAGCCCAATGGCTTGGATGCACTGCCTTGCTTAAAATAGGACACTAAATGGTTCCTGCTAGTCAACACTTCAACTCGAGGGTGATTCCATATTCACAATAAGAAATTCTAAATCAATTCTAGAGGGTGATTCCAATAATTAGCGGCATTACAAGGCGAAGAATTTAAATGATTCTAGTTCACCAAGGCAATATACCCAAACACAATTTTTGTCAATCCATACCAAACTCAACACAATGAAACTATACAATGCATAAGGATTAGTCATTCATTCAAGCAAAAAGAATTTTCCATTATCTTGAAACGTTTCCAATTCTTTCTTTCAACAACAAACCTGGTGATTTTTAACCATTAACCAACAACCATCATACCCACGGTGATGCCACAACGCTAACACAAGAGTTCTATAACACTATCCAATTAGAAGTTACCAAAATTTCAACAACACAACAAATTACAAGGAAATGACCTACATGCATCTATCATATAACAATGCAAAGCGCTCACAAAATCAAGGTCTCATCACTTAATTTAACCTAAAAAGGTTCTCACCAACTCACACAAATTTTCTTACCCACATACTCAAGACTTGAATGCTCCCATTAAACCTCTCACATTACACAATAGACTGATAGAGTCACAATAACTCACTCCTTGCACAATTCTACTCCCAACAACTCTCTCTTATTCTATGAACTCTAATGGGTCACACTACCTTCACATCATACACCCAAAATAAAAGTACTTCATTCCCAACGTCCCAAAATGAGTCCCAGATTCCAATAGCCTAGTCTCAGTTACGTATAATTCTCACAATACCTCACACACTCAACTTACGTAGCAATAACATGTTTGCAATAGGATTAAGATTACAAATTTAACAAGGATTCATCAAAACATATAAAATTATAAATCATTATAGTTCAATTGCCTTGGAAAATACACACACACACACACACATATATATTCATATGCAACATCTGTAAGTACATTGCCCTATCTACAATACCATAGTTTTACCATACCAAAACAATAATACATCATGCTACTCGCTCATAACATCATCGTCTTGACTAGGATCACCCAATTGGTCTTGCTCAGTGTGGGGGCAATGAAGCTTAACGTGGCCTGACTAATTACACTTAAAACAAGTAGATGGTCCCCTATCTTGTAACTGGGTCGACTGATGAAGTTGTTCTCGGTTCGAGACCGGCTGAAGGTTATGTAACTGTTGGGATCTCGAAGCACTAAGGACCCCTACCAACTGCGGGCAAAGTCTCTTCACGTACCCTGGTTGTCCGCATTAGTAACAGGTGGACATTCAATGACTACCACAAAACTGGCTCTGAGAAAGAGCCGACTGCTGCTGTAGTCGCATTCCCTCATTTGAGAGCAAGCTAAAGCCTTATGACCCTGCCGGCCACATCAAACACAAGTCATTTTATTCTAACTGGTACTCCCTAAACTCATCCCCGTTACTAAACCTTGAGGCTTAGTCCACTGCGATTGTAAAGGTGTGCTAGTGCTACCCTTCAACTTCTTGGATATCCCAGAGTCACTCTGTGACTCATTTCTCCCTTGTCTCTCACTTATCTGTTTCTTTTTCTCTTCCAAAGTGATTTCCACATGTGTGACTGCTTCCACGAGTCTATCATAATTTCAAATCATATTACCAACCACTTTCATCTTAATTTCACACATAAGTCTCTTCTCAAATTCCAAACAACGGCGTTCCTCGGTCGCCACTAACTCTGGTGCACACCAGACAACCTAGTAAAAGCTATATTAAACTCCACTATGGTTGTGTCGAGCTATTCAAGCTCTTTAAACTATTTCCCCTAACGTTATCTGGCTGTGGGTAGAAGATACTTCTCTTGGAAGGCGTAAGTGATTGTCTCTCATATGTGCACTATATGGTCTTTGCATATTTCCACCATTGACCTGTGTCCCCTTTTAATTGAAAATCACCCAATGTGACTCGAAGCTCATCATCTACTATGTGAAACACCTCAGATGTGTTCACTGTTTGTTCAAGCCATTCATCTACTTGAAGTAGGTTAGAACCGCCATAAAACTCCATAGGTTTTGACTTAAAGAACTCCTTTGCCAAAGAAAAGAATCTAGTCTTTTCTACAACGGCCCGTGCTGCTTCCTCAAGCCTCAAAATATTCATAGATTCCCGAAGTGCACCTACCAATTCTTAAGCCAACAAACCCATCACACCCTGCACTTCCTGTTTGGCCATGTTAGTTTTGCCTACTCCCTCTCCTTGAAGGGGAACACCCCAACCACCACGATGAGGTCTACCATGGCTTCTATCACTACGTTCAGACATCCTATATAAGAATAAGATAAAACTTAGCTCACAAATTATGCCACACGAAAACCCACATGCTACCTGAAATGTCTACACATGCCTATACACATAACGATTTTTCACTATAGACAAACCACATAAGCACATAATCACATAAAGCACATATGAATTATCCTCCTAAGATGTCAATTTGCCTTACAAACATTCAAAGAATTTGAGTTAGAATGGCATTGATCAAGTGCCCTCCTAACAAAACTCTTAAGAAATTCATAGGCACAAATCTAATCATAAGAGTTTAATCCCATGCCCACATAGTCACATAAGCACACACAAGTTACACAAAACACATAAACATCCCATTCTAGCCTAGTAACCCAATGTGACAAACGTCACTTCCCATGAGCCCAAAGTATTCAAACCTGTTTAACTTTGATACTAAGTTGTAACGCCCCGATATTTTATACCATATTATTTATTTCCAATCTAATATTATTATCCAATCCCATGACATTAATGTAAACGAGAAATAAAAGGAAACAACATTATCAATGAAAATCTGTCACATTTACATAAATTTCTCTTGGAGTCCTTTATAATGATACGTAACACTATGAAATATAAAAGGGTGAATTACACTAACAGTTCCTATAGTTTAGGACTTGTGTCCCTTTAGTCCTTAACCTTTTAATTATGACACATTTGACCTTGAATTTTGAATCTTGTTCCAAATAAGGATAATTGAAGATATCATTGCTCAATTTCAAGGGCAAAGTCGTCAATTTGATAAAATATAAACTAATTTGAAAAAAATAAATGTCAAGAAAATATTTTTGATTTTTTAAAAATTATCTCTACCCACCAAAGAGAAAATTATTTGAAATTGACAAATCTTTTACACAATTGTTTATTTTTTTTACCAAATTAATTTTTATTATGTGTTTGGATGATGATCATGTAATTGATGGTTGCTAGGCTTTTAATGTGTAATCGATATATTTAATATATGAAATGTTTTTAATTTTGAATTTTTTGATTTAATAGATTGGTTTAATAATGATATCAAAATTGTCGTCATATTTGACTTTTGGAAAAATATAAACTAATTTAACGAAAATAAAAATAACCACTCATTAAATGATCATCATCCAAATACATAATAAAAATTAATT
The DNA here is from genome assembly GCA_025200525.1 of Camellia lanceoleosa. Lineage (NCBI taxonomy): Eukaryota > Viridiplantae > Streptophyta > Magnoliopsida > Ericales > Theaceae > Camellia > Camellia lanceoleosa. The sequence continues at coordinate 158,409,519 of CM045770.1, forward strand.
TGGTAAAATAAATAAATAAATATGTAAAAGATTTATCAATTTTACATAATTTTATCATTAATTGGGTAGAAATAATTTTTAAAAAGTTAAAAATATTTCTTGACATTTTATTGTCAACTTAGATTATATTTTATCAAATTGACGAATTTGTTCTTGAAATTGAGAAATGCTATATTCAATTGTCTTTATTTGAAACAAGATTCAAAATTTAGGATCAATTGTGTCACAATTGAAAAGTCAGGGACCAAAGTGATACAAGCCCCAAACTATAGGGACCTTTAGTGTAATTCGTCCAATATAAAATACACATCAAACATGCCATAAGGACTTTCACCTTTCATGGCTAAGGGCCTTGATTACAACAAATAAAATCCTATCTTGACAAATAAGGCTAATAATTGTAGACAAACAATATCAAAAGAAGTTTCAATGCTCCATGAAGAATTGCATTCACTTTTCAACGATGTTGCGATTCATCTTCATTACTAGGAATTTTAGGATATCTAACCCATAAAAAGGGAGTGAGCTTATATGCTCAGTAGGAAATAAACTTAACAATATATATAAATGTTTGATGTGATTATGCTTGTGCAATGTCATGCCATGCCATGCCATGCATACAACTCAACTTCATTTTGAAACTTAATTGTGAAATGCATAATTTGTAACACATGTTTGACCCAACTCATTAACCATTGTCATAACCAACAACTTTCATTTTTGTAATAAATTTCACATTACACTACATTTATCGACCACCAAGCACGGTAGGGCAAGTGGGCACCTCTTTACTTTTTTTTTGAAAACCTCTACATTTACTGGCTACCAAGCATGGAAGCGCAATTAGACACCTATTTCATTTTAAAAACACCTCCACATTTTCCAGCCATTGAGCACGAAGGGGCAATTGGCCACCCATTAATCGTTTCAACCTTATCCCCCACATTTACCAATGTTTAGCATGGAAGGGCAATTGGGCACCTTTACCAAAATTCCAATAACATACTATTGGGTCGTTTTACACACCAAAAATAAACACTAAACTATATCAAATTCCTTATAATAATGGTAAGTCCAGGTATCGATCCACAGGGAGAAGCGAGAAATTAAACTAATTTAATTGTTAAATTCATAAATTAATTTTGATAAAAGAGATGGTTGTTCATAACCTAATGATAATTAAATTAAACAAAGCGAATAACTAGCAATTTTAAGTAAAGATGAAGTTACTAATTTTGGGAAAAACTTAGGGTAATGAATTCACCACTAGTTACATAAATAATGTTTCAATTTGAAAATCAATTATGTTACGGTTTGAGCTAAATAATACTTCGCAACTACAAGTTTAGAGCATTGATCAAGAAAATTAACACGTTCAATGTATAGGCACAAACCATCTCAAGTAGTACGAGTCATTCGCTCTAAACTAGGGTAACAACACGGCTCGTCCCTCGTAGTATGGATTGTCTCATACCTTGAAAATGAAAGAATAGAAAATCATTGCATGAAAAGCATTCAACAATCACAGAAAGCAGAATATTTGAAGAAATAATGGAAAATATATTTGAAAACTTTTTGAGAACCATACAACTGTTCAAACCATTAAATAAAAGAAAATCAAAAAGAAAACTCTATTTATTTGGCTAGGGTTTCATTGAAACCCTAGAAATAGGAGCCTAGCCACTCATGGAGCCGTGGGAAGAAGTAAAAGAAGAAGAGCCCTCCATGAAAATTGCCCTTTAAGCTTGAGAAATCTCTTTCCAAACCCTAGCCCATCCTTTTCTCTGAAATATTTTCAAACCCTTAGAGCAGCCTCTTTTCTTCTTTTTTATTCCTAGCAGAATAAACTGAAAATTTTCGTACACAACCTTAGGTGGGCCGCACGTGCAGTGGAGCCTGGTCGCAAGTGCGGTGAGGCGATAGGTCAGGAATTTTCACTATTCGCATGGAGAATCTATTTTTGTGCCACTTTTTGCTTGAATTTGCGTGTTGTTTGCCAAATATGTACAAGTGCACAAAACACATCATCTCCACCAAATAAACAAAATTCAAAAACTATAAATGTAACTTAAGTAGCCTGAATGTAGTACCTTTCGGCCTACATCACATACACAACGCATTTCCAAAATCACGCACACACTCTTAAATAACTCAACATTTAATCCCAAAATCATGTGAATGCAATGCAATGCACGAGTTTCCAAATGTTCTAATTTAACCACAATTTTATTTAATTGCACAAGAATTTAACAAGTAAAAACTAATGAAATATTCACAATTTCATAACCCTAAGTCCTTCTCATTACCAACCATAATACCATGCAAAATATTGACATTACATCTTTCCCACATTGCCCAAGTTACCATACGATTCAACTTCCATAAATCTTCCATAATACCATTATAAATAAAAATTCATCTCACTCACATATAATCAAGGAAAATCAATTGAAATTTCAACATAAAGCACCAATTAGTTCAAACCCTCTTTTAAATCTAAAATTCCAAATCTAGGGTTTCAAGAAAATTTCAAAAATCTAGGGGTTTTTCTTCATTTCTTCCTCAAATCCTCAGATCATCAAAATATTGTTCATCAATATGTCTAAACATTTAAACATTTCAAAAATTTGAGTGAAAACCCCATCTTTGTACATTAACATCTTTTAATCAAAGTTTTTGAACTCATATCAACCCATAAACCTAAAATGTTACAAAATCACACCAAACCATAAATATATAAGGTTAAGAGAATCCCTTACCTTAACGATGAGAGCTAACAAGAAAGACCCAAGCAAAAATTTTGGTGAAATCACAATCCAACTGGTCAAGATTGTGACCTTCACTAATCTTGCAAGATCTATGGTGGATCCTTGGTAAAATGGAATGAAATCAAAGGTTTTAGGGACAGGGCTTTCGGACCTGAAGAGGTGAGTGAGAGAAAATGAGCAAAAATTAGGTTTATATTTACTGAACTTGAACAGACTACTCGGGTGATGATCCTTGACTCCCAGCATTTCAGGCCTGCAAAAAAATAAAAACAAAATGAAATACCTCTTACCCCCTCTTCATCGCTAGAGCGATCTTTCCACCGCTCGAGCGGTCTTCTTGGAAAACAACTAGTCACACAGGCTCAGCTCCTAAGGCACTCTCTACACATCAACCTTATTTCCATATGTAACCATTTAAGTAAATGTTTTCATTTATCGTCTTACATATATATTTCATTTACTTAAGTTTACAATATAAATAAGGAAATACCCCCCCCATTTGGATTCAAAGAAAAAATACAAAAAAAAATCAAAATCCAATTAAATCAAAAGTGATTCCCCCTGTTTTAGTACATAAATAATTTTTTAACTGAAATTTCTAAGTTTGACATTGAAGTAAAGTAGTTAATACCTTATAGAAAATCCCATAAAATCAAATTAGATTATTTACTATATAAGGAATAATTACAGCCAAAAATTATTTTCAAAATTGTAAGCTTTGAAAAATTCAAGTTTTACACTCAGAAATTTTTTAGGTTAAGTCTAACGTTTTGTAGAAAACATTTTAACACTACCATCTTTATACGAAAAAGAATAAGGATCGAATCTCGACCCAAGCTATTACACCCCTCCATACGTTTATCCTTCATACTTCATTTTCTGTACTCCATTTTAGGTCCACAATGATAATCCAAACTATTCATCTTGTAAACTCACAATCAAGATTGTTTGTAAAAATCCACTTCATCGGATATTGATGAATACATAAATAAATCACCTTTTGTTTTATAGAATGAAAGGTTTAAGTATAAACTCACAATTATTGCCATTTTTCTTTATAAAAAATATGCAATTTATTTATACATCTAGTGGTATCCGATGAAATTAATATTTTAATAACTCGTCTAAATTATTAGGATTACGAGTTGAATGATTTTGATTATCAAAGTGATCTTAGAATGAAGCCTAAAAAATAAAGTTTGGAGGAGTATAGAGGATAAGAATATGGAAGGAAGCCATTCCCTATTCAAAAACACCAATCTTTCAGTTCATACACCCCACTCGTCACCACCATCACCATCGGCCACAGCCACTGTGGTCGTCACTACCCCTTCTCCAGTATCCATTTATTCTTTTGCTCCTTCTCCCCTGCCTCCTCCTCCTCCTCCTCATCATCATCATCATCATCATCATCATCTTCTTCTTCTTCTTTTGCTCTTCCTAGATCTAGGGTTTTATGCTGGGAGGTCAAATCTTGGGTTTACAATGACAGTGACAGTCGCAACTACTAGCCCACTCTTCTTCTTCTTCAAATCTATCTCTGTGTGTATGTGTGTGTCATGAAGCTTGTAAAGGTGAGAGGATTGAGGAGGTGGCGGGTCGTGGTAGTGGAGAGCAAGGTCGGGAAAAGACTAGAGACAGAGGCGATGAGGCTGAAAAGGTCGATCGTAGAGTAATGGCAGAATGACGATTGAAGACAGTAGTGGAAGGGACTGGGTAGGGGAGCGAAGATGTGATGGCAAGAGGGTGCTTGGAATGGTATGGCGGTAAAGGAAGGAGTAAGTGTGACACCCCAAAGAATGCCACGTACTATAATTAATCATCATTCGGCTTTGAATACCTCAGGTCAAAATAACTACTCCATTGATGATTCCATATTACAAGACACCTTGATTTAATTACCTTTCAATACTCTAGAGATAAAAATATGAGTTGTTGAGATAACAATTTAGGAGATGAATACATTAGCTAGAAAACCTAGGAATATCGGTGCTTGATAGAGAGCCTAAGTAGCCAAGAAGAACTTGAACATGGAACTTTAGTATATAAAATTTGGGTAAATGTTGAAGAGTCAAGGAATTCCTTTTGGACTTGAGAATTGAACGCTTAGGTGATTTACAAAGCCTAAGTGAGGAGCTTAATGATCTTAGCTTAATGAGTACTTAAATAAAAAATTAAGCGGGATTAACAAAAGGTAAACAAGATTAATTAGGACCTAAGTAGGATTAATAAGGCTAACGGGGATTAGAGACTAAACATGATCAGTTAGAGTTAAATTTGGTTAATTAAGCTAATGAAACAATTAGTGGCTTAAGCTAATTAGTTCCTACAACAAAAGAGAGAATGATGGAAAAAGTTAGAGATAAACTCTGTTCTTGAGAGCTAAAAATGAAGAAAAGAGAAAAGAATAAGAAATAGGAGAAAATCAAAGGAAATTCAAATTCAAGCCTAAAAATTCAAGAAAAATCATCAATAATTAAGGAATTCAACCCTCTTTCTTGTATCATTGCTATAATCTAGTTAGAAAATCATCTAGACTAAGTTTTGAGAGATTGAAATTGAAGAGAATAGTAAAGAGTTTGAGAAATAGGAAGGGTTTGAAAAATTGGTAAGGAAATAATGTTTTGGCTTGTTTTTACTTTGGATTCATTACATATGATTGTTTTCCTACAAAACCCACATCATTTGTTTATGTTTTGAAGTCTCAAAATCTTGTTTTGAGGGATTGAAATGAGGGAAAGAAAGAAAGGGTTATGAAAAGAAGCTAAGTTGATGGATTCTTGAATTGAACTTTGTTTTTGATTAGTTTAACTTTGAATTCATGCATTTCAATGAGTTTTTATGAACTTTTGCATCAACTTAGCCTCTTTCAATAAGGGCGCAATTCCTTCGTGAGGGCGCAATGTTGTAATAAGGGTGCGTGTGTGTGCATGTCTTCCAATCCCACTTCTTTCTCTCTTTTACTTAACCGCTTTCAATGGTTAGTTTTAGGGCATTTTTCAATTAGCATACCTTATGCTTTGCATGTTTGCATTCATTCATTTGTCTTGCATACACCAAGCTCGACGCATCATTCAAACTACATCGTATTTCAATACCTATTTGAATACGTGTATCAATTGTTGCATTCATATGCCATCTTAGATAGCCGAGCCTGTTTAGTTGCATTATTGTATGTGTTGCATTAGGCATCTAGCATAGTTAGGATCATTCATATTTCTAACTAGCTTTTGTTTTGGCTTGGAGTACACTGTAAGTCTTTACGCTTTAGCATCCTTGCATGAGTGTGAGTGTTGCCATGATCGCATGCTTGCCATGAGCCTATTTGCTTAAATGCTTAACTGCATGAATGCTTGTGGGTGAAGGCTTGATTGCCTGAATTGGAACAACTCGATGATTGTGAGTTTTAAGCCCACTTTGTGAAGTGGCAAAATCATATTTTAAAGCCCACTTGAGGATGGCAAATCCGCGCTTTAACCTACTTGCGAGTAGCACTTTCAAACCGTTTTCGAAAACAAACATGACTTGTTTTGTTCCAATTCTCGCGATTGAGTCTATACTTGTATGCTGTGCGCATCACATAGTAAGTTAGATTAATAACTGGAATAAGAACACATGGTTTATAAAACAACATAGCATGCTTAATAGAGGCCGATCCTTTGATTGGGCGAGCGGGGGTGCTCATTTCAGTACCTTCCCCTCTAGTACCCAAGTTCCCGAGTTGAGGCAACTTTGGTGATGACGGACACGTGGCCTTTGGCACGAGTCAAGGTTTCCTAAATTTTCCAAAAATAAAATATTTAGGTGGCGACTTTGTAATCTGGCAAAGCAGTCTATGTTTGACGCATTTTCATTCAAAATTGATTTTTCAAAACTAATTGCCGGATTTGGACTCTTTGGTGTTTATCAATCTCACATTGCACTTTGTGAGATTAGATTCAGAATCGTGACAGGAGTCTGAATTGTAGTAAGACTAATTCGCGCCCTCTCCGAAAAGGGGGGGGCGCGCGAAGAAAATCGGGTCTACACCCTCAAAACATGTAGGAAAACAATCACATGTAATGAATCCAAAGTAAAAACAAGCCAAAACATGATTTCCTTACGAATTTTTCAAACCCTTTCTATTTCTCAAACTCTTTGATATTTTCTTCAATTTAAATATCTCAAAACATAGTCTAGATGATTTTCTAACTAGATTATAGCAATAATACAAGAAAGAGGGTTGAATTCCTTACCTATTGATGATTTCTCGTGAATTTGTAGGCTTGAATTTGTATTCCCTTTGATTTTTTTTCCTATTTCTCATTCTCTTCTTTTTTCTTCTCTTTTAGCTCTTAAGATTAGAGTTTCTCTTTAACTTTCTCCATCTTTCTCCATTATTCCCTCTTTTGTTGTAGGAACTAATTAGCTTAGGCCTCTAATTGTTTCATTAGCTTAATTAACCAAGTTTAACTGTAACTGATCATGCTTAGTCTCTAATCTCCATTAGCCTAATTAATTCTACTTAGGTCCTAATTAATCTTGTTTAACTTTTACTAATCCTGCTTACTTTTTCATTTAAGTACTCATTAAACTAAGATCATTAAACTCCTCACTTAGGCTTTGTAAATCACCTAAGCATTCAATTTTCAAGTCCAAAAAGAATTCCCTCACTCTTCAACATTTACCTAAATTTTCTTTATGAAAGTCCCATGTTCAAGTTCTTCTTGGATACTTAGGCTCTCTATCAAGAATCTATATTCCAAAGTTTTCTAGCTAATGTATTCATCTCCTAAATTGTTATCCTAACAATTCATATTTTTGTCTCTAGATTATTGGAAGGTAATTAAATCAGGGTGCCTTGTAATATGGAATAGTCAATGGAATAGTTATTTTGACCTGAGGCATTTAAAGATAAATGATGATATAACTATAGTACGTGGTATTCTTCGGGGTGTTGGTTGGAGAGGGGATGTCGACGGATGACAGTTGATTATGGCAACGGGGACATAGAGCTGGCTGTAGCAGTGGGTGGTGATGTTATGTTAGGGTTAGTGTTTGTGACAAGGAAGAAATGGGTATTTTTGCATTAATTGTAAATTGATGGTGTGAATTGAGTAAAAAATAAAATATTCAAATAGAGTGTTATGTGTACTAAGTAAATGGTGTGTACTGAGATAAATGGTGACATGCATATAGAATTTCCCTTCTAGAATTCCGCACTCTTCCTTTTTTTTTTTCTTTTCAAATACAATCTAAAAATTAGGTTAGGTATTCCAATCAGATTCACACTTTGTATACTCACCGTTGCCTTTTCCTTGCAGCTTTGGGTATATGTATATTTCCCGACCCTTGCTTTAGAGCCGGCGGAGGAGATTCCTCTCGTTGTGCCATACTCTTATCGGTATGATGGCAGATACCTACGCAGGACCTGGGAGACCTTCTCATTCTTCCGCCAGTACTTTGACACAGTGACTGCGGAGGAGGTAACCCAAAACTCACAATTATTTTTACTTTATCAACAACTAACGAAGACTAACAATCTTTATATTCCCTGTTTGCAGATCACTTGGCAGCCTTGGGCGACGATGCTGACTGGAGTTCGAGATCAGTACGCTGGAGCCAGGGGGCCTCTCGTTTTGGCTTCTACTGAAGGGTCCAGTTTGCCGAGCCTGGTTTCTGCGCGAGCGGTAGTTCCCATGTCCCCTTAAGCATCTATAAGGGCTACAGAGAGCCTTTCCTTCCAAGAGATGATCCAGTTCACTGGGGGCTTGGACGCTGACTACTTCCTCAGGGAGGGAGACTACTCGACATTCATCCAGACATATCTCATGTCTTCCTTGACGGGTGCTCGTGCAAGCAGAGCAGGAGGTTCCTCCATGGCAGGTAGGACTTGAGCGACAAGGGCCAAGACCGGAGGGGCTCCCCTTACTGGACAGGCTACCGGTTGGCCAGAGATCCCAACCGTGCTGACATGCTGGAGGTCGATGGGGATGGCCTACTAGATTCTGATCGAGCCAGTGGAAGCTGGGCATAGATACGTTAGAGCTCGCGATGCACCTCCGGTATGTACCACATTTTCTCCAGTTTTTCATTTTCTTTTTGATATTTGTTCCTCCTGGATTATTCCCAATGCATTTGTAGGCACCCCCGAAGTACACTAAGGGACTGCTCGAGCTACTGGCTTCGTTCGAGAGCATGATACTGAAAAAGGAGGCACTGCTCAGTCTCCATAGCATCCAGGTATTCTCCCATATTTTCTGCTCGCATTTCAGTATTTTCAACATTGTTGTGCACATCATTCTCACTGAAGCACTAATACTCATATCACAGTATGCATTTTTTCCCTTGTTACATCACACTGATATGTTGCACTGACACACTACACTGTACTTATGCGGTCCGCCTCGTGCATCCCACCACTTTCATCATGTTACATCTGCAACTATACATTGTATCTGATATGCCAATACTGCATCTCTTCAGGTTCCAGCTGCATCAAGAGCACTAGTGGCGACAACTGTACCTGTACTATCACCACCTTCTCTAGTAGCAGAGGGGAAGGAGAGATGGGCCCCAATATGCAGTCGAGAAGAGCGTCGTGGTCGAGGCTAGAGAAGCCCTTCGGAGCCAGTGTTGAGTGACGACGATACTAAGACCAGTGACTCCAAAAGGCAGTGAGTCTACAGTCTGAGTCCTCCGAGAGTGGAGATGATGGTGGCTCGAGATCTAAGAGTAGAGGCGATGCTAAATCGGGTTTTGAGGTAGAGAGCGGCGATGATTCTGGTTCCGGTTCGGCATCTGAGTCAGACAGTAACGCTGATGGAGACAGCTCTGAGTCTCCACCTAGGAAGAGGACGAAGAGGGCCTCTCGAGCCTGAGATGATTGGCATTGATCTATTTTTACTTTTGCTTAGTTTCTTTTGGTGCATTAGCATATGTATAGCTTTAGGAAGTTCTACTTTGCTTTAAAAACTTGTCTCGCTCTTTTGTAAAAAGCAATGATCGGAATAAAACCTCGTAGTTTTTATGAAAAGTGTGTTGTCAATTTTGCATCATGAGCACCATATATGCATGAAATGAACAGGGAACTGAAATGGCCAAGAGCGTTTGATTAAAACAAGATGCTTAATCGGGCAATGAACCAACCAACAAACAAAGTACAAAATGCAACATACAACTCGATAAACAAAATAAAATAACTCAAATACAACTCAACAAACTTGCTAAAACCAAAATGACTCAAAACAAGACCTTAAAACACGCAAAGAGTAAAACAAAACACATGTTTTCAACATTGTTCATCACAAAGGTGGACAGCAGACTTGAGAGAAAGGGTGCCGGCCAAAATAGGAATTTGCCGATCATCTGCCGACCACAGGTAATGGCTCGGCCGCCATTAGCGGGCTTTGTTGGCCACCAATGAGCAGAACCTCCAGATTGTCGATAGTTGGCTTCCACTCACTGCCTTATTTTCTACAAAAGGTTCACCTTCGTCATTTCTTCTCTAGAACTCATTCTAGCTGCTATTTTTTGCCACAAATGGAGCCATTTTTTGCCCAAACCTCGCGGATTGGATTGCAACTTTGGACGGCTCAAAAAAGGTGAATTTTTAGGGTTTTGGCATAAATGCACTTTTTTCATTGAGTCAGAATAACCTTTGTTTTTCATTCCTTCATGTCGCGGCTAGATGTTAGAACCCGATTACACATGTCTTTGGCTTCGGGGGACAAGAAATGTACTCGACAATTGAAGAATTTCAGGCATTAATGGAATCCTGGCGCGATTAAAAGATTATGCCTCAGCCTCATTTTGGTTACGCCCAAGCTTTGGGACGGATGTGTTCGCTCACTCTGCACAAGGCTCGATCTCTGGCCCACAATGGAGAGTTGGATATTCCCAGTTTGATTCGTTGATTTTCTGACGCCGGTGACCGCGGCGACCGTCTTTGGCAGGGTTTTTGGCAACATGCCCTCTGCTTATGTATCCTGGCTCATTTCTTTCTTGGCCCTAGTTTCGGTGGATCTAGCATTCACTTGATCGAAGTGGCGCAAGGCCTAAAAGAAGGCAAGAGTTGCATTGGCTTGACACTAGCCGAGACTTTGATGGGTTTAGACGCCTTCCATCGGCGGGAGACTACCAGATTCACAGGGAGTCCACTACTTCTTCAAGTAATGCTTCCCACCCTTTCTCATATGTGATTCTCACTTCACTCGGCACTCATGCTCTATTTTTCTCTCAAAGCCCTTTTCTCACTTTTCTCTTAACATATACCTCTATATTCTTTAATCTTTCTTTTCTTTCATTCCTTCTTAGGTGTGCCTTATGGACAAGTTAAAGGTAGTGGACTATTGCCCTAAATACTCAGCTCGAGGCTATTTCTTCCACCATCGACTAGTGGATTTCCCGAGTGAGGGATAGTGCTGCAAATGGATGTGCAACAGGTCTGCTGCTGACATAGCTTGGCGCCGCCCCTAGTTTAATCTGATCGAGATGAGCTACAGCATGGGTCGGCAGTCCAGCATTCAGTTGATTGGCCTGACTCACTGTATATTCTACTTCCCGTTCTGGTTCAGGTGTCAATTTGGGCATGATCATACTTGCCCAAAGGAGGGGGTAGAGTACCCGGTTTCATTCCTCATCCGAGGTTCACACTTGGCTAGGTACCTCACTGCTTAGAGGACGAGGGAGCTTCTGGCCCCTGCCTCTAGTTTCAGCTGCGCCCTTTCTGGCGAGTGTTTGGATTGGCTCAAGGATGAGGCACAAACTGGGCCCACTTTGGCATCAGAAACTACTACAAGCATGAGTGGGGGATGCAGGAGCACCTGATTCATCCATGTCCCTAGTTTATTGCTTTGACTTTTGTTTTCAAGTTTTTTTTTTGAATACAATAAAAGTAACTTTGATTTGTATCAAGAGTTGGAGAACTTTGTATTGAAATCAATAAAATTAAAGTTGAGTACTGAAAATTTTCCTTTTGGTTCAAAAATGGTCCAAGTTGTAAAAGGTAAATTTTGAACAAAAATCAACTTTTATTAAAACTTTTCAAAACCATTTTCGAGAAGGACCACCACTTGACACGCACAGAATCAATCCTTGAGATGTACAACTCCGAATCCAAAGATGGTAAGTACCCCTTGATTGAACACCACTGCTTAGCATTGTAACCAGCTTTTCTCTCAGAGTAAGATCACAACCGAACCCTCAGGTAGAGAACGGACAAAGATGACCTGATTAGACACATGGACAGGATAGTTGAGTTGGAGGTGTTTACAGTTGGACTTCATGATGAAGTTGCCTATGTACTCCTGAAGATGGGAATCAGGCCTTACGTAGTTCGGTTTAGGTTCACTCGGGTATTAACTCTCTCCTTTTGCTCTCTAACTTTTGCCAAGGCCACCCCTTAGGGTTTTCAACCTTGCGAGCTTAGTTTTTCTTTATTTTTAATTTTTTGTGCTCTAACTTTTGCCTAGGTCGCCCTTTTAGGTTTTCGGCCTAGCGAGCCACTCAGGGATAGTATTTCTTCAACTTGTTTATATTGATCGGTTGGGAAAATTCTAGGTCATTCAGGTCCATAAGAATAACAGCTCCACCCGACCAGATAGTTTTGTTGATATAAGGACCAGTCCAATTAGGTCTGAACTTGCCCTTAGGGTCATGAATGGGAGCTCGATTGCCTTTCAGCACCAAATCACTCTCTTTGAGATTCCAGGACTTAACCTTCTTGTTACAAGCTATGGAAATCTTGCGTTGATAACGTCAGAACATGGTACAATGCTTTTCGATGCGTCTCTCATTAAACAACATCAGTTCTTCAAACCTGCTCTGTTGCCAGTCTGTCTCTGCTATCTGACACTCAGCCATAATTAGCAGTGATGAGACTTCTATTTCAATTGGCAAAACGATTTCCATCCTATAGACAAGAGGATAAGGAGTTGCCCCAGTAGACGTCTGGATTGAAGTTCTGTAGCCCCATAGTGCAAATGGCAATTTGTTTGGCCAGTCCTTGTAGGTTTCGACCATTTTCTGCAAAATATGCTTGATATTCTTGTTGGCGGCCTCAACAGCTTCGTTAGTTTGCAGCCTATATGTAGATGACTTATGAAAAGCCACATTGTATTTCTCCAACAAGTCTATCACTTCTTTCTTGAAAAGAGAGCCATTATCTGAAATAATCTCGTTTGGGACTCCATATCAACAGATGATGTTGTTTCAGATGAACTTAGTCACATACACTGCTTTCAACACTACCTAGGACTGAGCTTGCACCCACTTTGTAAAGTAGTCAATTGCCACCAGAATGTATTCATGCCCATTTGACCTTTTTGGTGTGACTGCGCCGATGATGTCAATTCCCCAAACTGAAAAAGGCCATGGTGAAGTCATGTTGTACAGCTTTGAAGGCGGGATATTCATGCGGTTAGCATGAATTTGGCATTTGTGACATCGCCGAACAAAACCAATACAATCCTTCTCCATGGTGGACCAGTAGTAACCTTGCCTGAGAATCTTCCGGGCTAACATTACTCCGTTCATATGCGCTCTGCATTGCCCTCCATGGATAGCCTCCATCAAGCACTTTGATTCCTCTTCTTTGACACACAACTTGTGCATTCCTAGATGACCTCTCTTGTACAGTTTACCTTTGCAAATGATAAATTGAACGACCATTCGCCGTATTGCCCTTTTGTCTTTGGCTTTTGCCCTTGGCAGATAAACCTCATTTTCCAAGAAGTTCCAGATATCATAATACCAAGGGTTTTGAGCTTGAGCTTCATCTATTGCGGCAATAGTCTCGTAGGCTGACGTGTATCTTTGCTCAATGATGATCGGATGCATCAGAACTCCAAGTGGGATGTCTATCATAGAAGATAGAGTTGATAAGATATCAGCAAACCTGTTATTCTCTCTCAATAGATACATGAAAGTAAGCTTTTCAAACCTAGGAATCAGAACGTCTAGGGTCAGGTAATAGATCTTCATCTTTTCTTCTTTGACCTTCCAGTCTCCGTTTCCTTAAGACACAACTAGGTTCGAGTCCCCGATAACATCCAACCTTTTTGCCCTTAGTTTTAGGGTGGCTTCCAAACCAGCAATACACGCCTCATATTCTACTTCGATAGTGGACACCTTGAACCGGAGTTTAAAGGCTAAAGGTATATGGGAGTTGTCAGGTGCTATCAGCAACACACCTATCGCTTAACCGCATTGATTGGACGCTCCGTCAAAGTACATTATCCAAGTCTCCTCCTCAACTTGCAGAATAGCTTCATTTGGGAACATGTATTCTACCGCTTTATCCCCTTCTATTGGGTGATCTGCTAGGAACTCTGTCACAGCTCTTCCCTTGACAGACTTGCGAGTGACATACATCAGATCAAATTCGGAGAGAATAAGCAACCAACGAGCTAGTCTACTTGTAAACGCTGGTTTCTCAAAAAAGATATTTGATGGGATCTAATCTCGAAACCAGAATTATGGAGTGAGCTAACAAGTAGTACCTCAACTTCTTGGTAGCCCATTCTAAGTCTAGGCAAGCTTTCTCTAACGGAGTGTAGCGGGTCTCATAATCTAGTATTTTCTTGCTCAAATAATAGATGGCTTTCTCCACCATATCCTCAGATTCCTGAGCAAGCATGCATCCCATCGTTGTGTCCGTGACTGATAGATACAAAATCAAAGGCTTTCCCGACTTTGGCGGCGACGACATAGGCGGATTCTGAAGGTACTGTTTGATCTACTCAAAGCGAATTGACATCGATCATCCCATTGGAATTTCATTCCTTTCTTTAGGAGACCAAAAAGTGGTTCACAAGTCAAGGTTAATTTAGAAATAAACCATCTTATGAATTGTACTTTACCCAAAAAGCCTCGCACTTCCTTTTTGGTCCTTGGTGGTGGCATTTCTAGGATGGCCTTGATTTTGGAAGGATCTACTTCGATGCCCCTCTGTGTGATCAAGAAACCCAGCATTTTTCCTAATATCACGTCGAAAGTACACTTCTGCGAGTTCAACCTCAGTCTGTATTCTCTTATCCGTTGAAAGAATTTCTTCAAGATGGTATAGTGGCCCTCTCTTTCCTTAGACTTGACAATCATGTCGTCCACGTACACCTCGACCTCTTTATGGATCATGTCGTGCAGGATGGTGGTTGCAGCTCGTTGATAGATAGCCCCGGTATTCTTTAGTCTAAAGGGCATCACCCGATAGCAATAGGTACCCCGCGGCATAGTAAATGCAGTTTTCTCTCTGTTCTTGGGCGCCATTAGAATCTGGTTATACCTAGAAAATCCATCCATGAAAGAGAGCATGACTCGTTGTAAAGTCCACCAACTTATGAATATGTGGTAGGGGAAAATCATCCTTCGGACTAGCCTTATTCAGATCCCTGAAGTCGACACAGACTCTGATTCTGCCATCCTTCTTTGGGACTAGAACAATGTTGGCCAACTACGTTGGATACTTAGACACAAGCAAGAACCTTGCCTCAATCTATTTGGTAACTTCTTTCTTAATCTTCAAAGCCCAATCTAGACGTATTCTCTGTAACTTCTGCTTGATGGGTCGGGCCTCAGGATCGAGAGGGATCCGATGCTATACAATCTCAGGATCGATTCCAGGCATGTCCTCGTAAGACCACGCGAAAACATCTTTGAAATCTTTTGATAAAGTGACTAAGCGCTTGTGCTCCTCCGAAGACAACGTGGACCTGATCTGGACCAAACGCGGTTCCTTCTCAGTATCTACATTAAAAGCAATGATTTCATCAGCAAGGGGTTTTGCAAACCTCTCTTTCTCCCGATTAATCAAAAACTTCAAAATCAGAGGAATTCCTTCCTCATCATTTTCATTAAAATTTTGAAAGTCTTGGTCAATGCAATAAACAAGCGGCACAGAGAAATACTCAGAATCTACAGTGGCATTCTCATTCATAAAGTCTAGCTCATCCAGCTCTTCGGTTAAAATAGACTCAAAAGCAAAAGAAAAAGAGGACCTGGACAAGACCTTGGCATCGGGTTATCTCCCTAGGAATACCGGACTCAAACTTAGAAGAACCAAAATGTCGATTAAGACTCCAGAGACTCTGCGGAATTAGATTACGGCTCACTACGACTTCGAGAACTAGATAGGCGACCCTCCTCTGTTGCCAAGCGAGACATGGTGCCGGTCATGCAAATGCGACTAGAAGGGTTCACACCGGTTGGTCCCCGATCATAGAGATGGTCGGGTTATCCCAAGCTCTCTGAGTCGACGAGAGGATCTGAAGAGAGACATCTTAGTCTTCACCTCAAGCTTCGTTGTTGTCAAGGTCACTTTCCATGCTTGTTTCAACCCGACAATTGGCTTATTCTTTTCCTCGGCATCACTTTTTTGCAATTGGAGGTCAAAAGATTTAGAAGAAGTGGGACACATTGTTTTATAGAATTCAACGAGGCTCGAAAAACGCAAAATAGGAAGTCTTCACCCTCCCGAACAAAGTGACCATTACATTCGAATTGGCTGTGGTGAATGCTCATATTTCTGGCACAGCTTGGCTCTAGCTTTGCTTGTCATTTCTTCTCTATTCTGACCCAATTCTCTTTGGTGGGCACATAGCCAAGACCAAAGGCATCACGGATTATCTGGCTTTGTCGGCCAATCTTGTGGCGCCTCTTGACCACTTTTTCCTAACCCTATTCTGGCACATGTTGGAGTTTGTTCATGAAATACCTGGTGCCGACACATACATACCCTCATCTGCTTTGCCAAGATGTTCGGCACCACTCGGGCCTCGGTGTCTGACCGAACCCACCCCTATGGGTTTAGCATACGCCAAAGGCGATGTCCGTGATTACCAAAGGCTTATATGATGTGATGTCTGAGTAAAATTTGGTGGAAGCCATAATGTAAAAAAAGATGTCCAATGAAATTTGTGAAAATCTGAATATACAAAAAGACTTATATGAACAAGCCACATTCATAACCAAAACATATATACATCGTCATATACACAAACATCGGGTTAGGGACCCAATCCTTCACCATAATTATGCAGTCAAGTCTAAAACATTTATTACAAAACAGAGACAACAAGGTGAAATTGAGACACCCCAAAACAGCCTTAACTTGAACGAACTTGGAACCTCGAAGTGAGGCACAATGGTTGGCTCGACAAAACGAGAGCTTAACTCGACGTATCTAGCTCCGGTCCGGTGCCTGGACATCTACATATAAATATAAACAGTGAGCTAAAGCCTAGTGAATAACATATGCGTAAAGGGGTTAAAAATGAATGTCCTTTCATTAATTAAAACAGTCATTTGCATCAATAAATCAATTATTCAGTCAGTGGCTCATATTTCATACCATATCAGTCATTTAGAAATCATACTTGATCAATCGTAGTAATGCGTCCAATAGCAAAAGCGATGGAGTCATAATAGACCCGAGCAGTCGGTTGATGGCCATCATGATATGATAGTAGTTCCAAACATTAGGCAGCGAGAGATCTACATAACGATGCGTGATAACAGTAAGTTGCTATGGATGCCACGAGTATAGTTTACAAATAGGACAAACATTCATTCGATGCGGTTGTTATTTGACGATGCAATCAATCGTTGAAATAATTATAATTGAGCGTATCTTTACAACATTGTTACTCATGATCTTCGGGCTCTGAGCAGGCTAGTCGGCGTCTCGGTGCCCAACCCTACGATTCTTGACGAACACACACTAAAGTTACATACTTGGGATTAATTACTTAGCCCTTAACTTGACTCCGGTGTGGTTCTATAATATTATCCTCATTAAGATGCCTTAAACTTGGCCTAGGAATGCCTAGGATGGAATGAGGATGCAAAAATGTACTTTAAACACTTTTCAAATTTTTGTTGAAACAAGGGTCTCGCTCGAGCATGACTTTCACGCCGAGTGAGCTTACTGGAGGTCTCGGCGTGGACTCCTCGCTCGCCCGGTCTGTAAAATGCAAAAGAAATCTTGGTTGTTGAAATTCTCCACTCGATGCTCACTCGAGCGTGAGACCTGACTCGCCGCTCGGCGTTGGTCTCGTTGCTCGGCGTCGTCTGCACAAAAACACGAGCTTGCAATCTACGCTCGAGCCAGCATTCCGTCGCTCGAGCGGGGCTCTGAACAAAAAGATGGTTGCTCGAGCGTGAAAGCCAAAATCTCGAATTTCCAGTTATGCTCCCAAATCTCAATCCAAGAATTAAACTGATCAATACTAAACCTCTCGGGCCACTTTTTTTGAACACACTTGAAAACTTGTACTTCAACACGTTTTGAAGATCAATTTAAGTAAATCAAGCCCAAAGGTGAGACAATTGAACACAATTTTGAATGAAACTTGAAGAATAATGCAAGAACATCACATGCATGAGTTCTTATGAATTCCAATGCTCCAAAACATGATCAAATGCAAGATTGAACTCAAAACTATGGTGAATTCATGGACTACAACCAAAATATGAACATGCATGTGGAAATTCTCATAAAAACAACCTCAAAATTCTATGATATGGACATGCATGTATGAATTAATTAAAGTTCCTTGAATTCTAGCTCAATTAACCCATGAATTCACCTATTTCATGTGTAGACAAGTTCTAGATGGCTCAATGACAAGATCAGGGGTTGAGCTCTTACCTAAACTCCTTAATTAAGCTTTACTTAAGCAAAGTTCTTGAGCAATTCAACAATTCTTCAAAATTTCCTCAATTTATTCTAATTCTCCAAGCCAATTTTCTTGTTCAACTCAATTTCTCCCAACTCACTCTCTCTCATGGTTTTGCCAAGAAGATGGATGAAGAAATGATATAAAACTAAGCTCCAAATAATAACTCTAAAGGGGCCCCACCCA